>QUSF01000014.1:2747982-2882373 GCA_003676055.1 Chloebia gouldiae
GGCCCTCTCTTCCTGTTTGCCTAAGCTGGAATTGTGGATCCTCCTCCCCCTCCCTTCAGACCTGAGCCTGTGTCTGTGTGGGTGCAGTGTTTGTTGTGCTGGGTCTGCCCTGCTGCTTTATGGAGCTGGGCCAAGTCTGTTGTGAGTTCCCTGGGATTTATAAATGATGTGGTGTAGGCAAGAGAAGCCCCTCTGTGTCTTGGACTGCAAACCACTCCTCCAGAAGTTGAGAACTCAGTTCCCAGTGGTGCTTTCTTCAGAATTTGTAGTTGTGGGAGCACTTCTCACACATCCCTAAAGGAGACTCCACAGACAGGTCCATGCTCCAGTTCCCAGTGCATCTCTGGGAACAAGGGAAGCTGCAGGGGCTCTCCCGGCTATCCTCCACTGCCATCAGACTTCTGCTGTCATGGTTCTGCTCCTCACCACAGCTGAGCATGAGCCCAAGACATGAACTTTGGATTCTTTGGGTATGGCTTGCCCTTGGCATAGCTCAGGTACTCTGAGCTTTGATACTCAGGTACACCCATAGGTTTATTTCTCTCTTCTGTGTGATGAGTGGATAATAATAACATAGCAACAGTAATAACCATAACACAAATATGAAACTGGCTGTGTAACTTCTGGGGCAATCTTCTAACACTGCAGAAAGCAGAGTGAGATTTTCCAGTCTCTTATCCTCCGGGCTTTTCTATAGACTTAAAGGAAATATGTTTTCTTGGGTTTTGGATGGAACCTACTGTTTGTACCTAACACTGTCTTAACTCCATACTTGGCCTCCCTGCTGATACTCCAGATAGGTGCTCTCTACCTGTTTGAAAGGAATTCTATTACTGTCTTATGAGCAAACTTAGGGGAATAGTTTAAAACAGTCTTAAGCACAGGTAGGCCTCCTTTAGATAGGGTTTCCAGAGTGACAACCCAAAAATAGCGAGAGGTGGAAAAGAGATTTGTGGCTGAGACTTCACAACCACAGAAGTCCTGGCATATGCTCAAGCCCCAGCCTGGGGCCAGGCAGGTTTTGTGTCCAATTCGTTGCTACTGGAAGCTTGTTTTGTTACTTTACTCTGCTTATGAATACAAATATTTTTCTAATTTTCATGCTAAATTTCTTGGCCAGATGTATCACCTTTTTTACTGTGTTCCTTGAAATTAATTGATCTGCTTTACCACTGACCCTTTAATTCATTTTGGAACACTAGGGACAGTGCTGTCTCTCCCTAGCCCAGCTAAGCAAATCAACCTTTCTTCAGGCTCTTCATATTCCTCAGTTGTAGAGATGCTTCATGTTCCTGCAGTGCTCTGATCTCATTTTAGGACCCAAATGACAAGAACTCTACACACTATCCCAGTAAAGTGCTTCTATAACATCTCTTTCTGTGAGAGACGCTATATAATATAGCATTTGCCTTTCTTGAACAAGTGGCTGATTGCGACCTAATTGTAATTTTTCTTATCTTTATATTTCCCTATCACATTTTTTTGAATCCTTATTGTTATTGATATTAATATCACGAATTTATGGTTGTCGATATTTTTTATTCCTTTACTTAAATATTCTGCTATGATGTTTGCTTTTCCAACCATGGAAAAGCCAATTTGAGAAGTATATTACAAGTTTGGTCTGTGAGACTTTTCACCTTTCTTTGACTAAAAGGTATTTTCAAGAATAAAAACCAGCAGAGTGGACCTCAAAAAAAATCCCATACAAATGGGAAAAAAGTTTGTGTTCCTTTGTGAAGATGCAGTACTAGACACCAACATGACAGAGAGCAAGGTTCTAGAGAAAACTGATCTTTTAGATGGCACCTGTGTGCAAATCACACCAAAAGGGGTTTGAAAGAGGCTTTTCTCTTCAAAATCATTAAAACAGTTCTGGTTCTGGTGAAATGTAAAATACCAAATTGTATACGTACAGTTCTGTAAAAATACAGAAAGATGTGCAAGTTTATAATATGGCATGTGTTCTTTTTAGATTTTTGACTGATATAATAGAAACAAAACAAGAAGTGGTGCAAGGTCTGGTAGGCATGTAAATACTTCCTTTGGAAATAAGTCACTTCTCTTACACAGCTGTCCAGAAAACTAAGCAGTAATTATGCTGGAGATAAGCCTCTGTTGTAGATCAAAGTTTGGCTGGAAAAGTGTAAATAAGATGAATATTTTTAAGGCAGCAAGGTGTAGGGGTAGAGGGGGGGACAGAGAAGAGGGAACAATCTGGAGGAGTGAGGAAGGAGCTCAGATTTCAGGACCAGATCTTTTTCATGTAGAGCACTTAGTGAAAAAAAAAAAGATAATGGAGAGGAAGAACTACATTTAATATTTAAAGAAAAATTCTATTTTAGAAGATGTTGGGTAAAATCCTCAGTATCAAAGAATATAAATACTTATTCTGTTTTTCACTGGAGAACTCAAATTCTACCAGTCTGCCCCACTTCTAAATGTTAGTTCCTGCCTGTATTAGGCTATTAGAAACTTGCAGTACTCCTGCCCTTCTCAGTTTCTCCTTAGTCTGAATTTTTGCTACTGGAGAGGTAAAGAATTGCAGTTTAGGTCAAGGATGTGTAGAAATACTGAGCAAAAAGCTGACCAGCAAGCAGTTCTCAAAGCCAAGCAGGATCTGACCTGTGGGCACCCTGGCATGTATTTTTTTAGGTATTTCAAGGTCTAGAAAAGAAACATTGGTGAGGGCTTGGTTTTTCAACTTTCACCCGAAATGAGGTTCTCTTCTGGGAACAGATGAGTCAGGAGTGGTTCATTCTGCTCAGCTAAAGGGAAAGCCTGAGGTAAACTCAGGCTCATGGGCTTGTCCCTGCTTGCTGCTTAATACAGTGACCAACTCCTGTGAAAATGGAAGCAGGTTTTGGGGTTTTTCCCCCTAATGGCTGCTAATAAACAGGATTTATTTCCTGGATTATAGAATTAGCATCCCGAATGAACAGAAAATCCATTCCACTTTGCAAAGGCTGTGACTTTGGGGCTGGGAGCTGTGTAGCAGCTGCAGAAATGTCTCCTACCACCATCTTCTGGAAGGCACCAAGAACTACAGCCTCTGTCAAATGTTCTAGGGTGTGTGAGTAGTAAGCCAGAATGGGAAGTATGGATGTCGTAGTGAAACATGTGCTGATGAATATTATCTTCTCACTTCAGCCCATCTGTCAGGCAGCTTATAACAACGATTTCAATCAAGTTCATCTCCTTTTGGAGCGCAACAGCAACTGTTTGAATGTCCAGGACAGCTTCCTTGGAGACACTCCCTTAATTTGTGCATGTAGACAAGGAAACAACAGGATAGTTAACTATCTTCTTAGAAAACATGCTGATGTCAACCTCAGAAACAAGGTAAGTGGCCACTGACTCTTCCTTTGTGGGACTGTTCTTTCAGATTCTTGAAGTGCCAGTGGGAACACTAGCAAGCACAGACAAACCTCAAGTTTGTTTCATACTGAGGATATGTGGAGAAACAGGTGGAACTAAAAGGCTTTTCTGCTTATTTTAGGGCCATGTGTCCAGCTCCATTTTGACAACATGTAGCAAGCTTAACATTATAGCACAAAACTTTGCAGATCTGCCCTTTAGTTGCTTTGGTATATTCAGTATTTAAAGATTTTTTTTCAAACTCTATTCTCAATAGGAGTCTGTGGTGGTTTTTATTACTTTCCTGTTTTTCTCTGATGTCCCAGAAGAGATGTCCTAAGGTCTCATGTGTCCTTGCTTCAGTAGCCAGCACCTCCATAAGAGGGGGGGCTGTGGTGATTCCTCCTCTGATTCACCTTGATGTGTGACAGCCACAGCCACATGAGATAACCACTCTCTCCTTTGAATTTCTGCAGCCAGATCAAAGTTTGCCAACATACACATGGAATCCTTTGGATCCCACCTCCTCCTTGCATGTGTAATACAATTTCCATGACCCTCTATGTGTTAAATGTGCTTTTACTTGAAGGAAGCGAGATGCATGTGTCTATTTCTGCTTGAAAAACACAGGAGATTTCCTTTTATATAGTCCAAGAGGAAGCTTGTGGAATTTAAAAATGGTCTTCTCTAGTCAATATTAAACAGAGTGTTTTCACTGAATCTGGTGCTACTCAGAGCTGCTTTGTGTTTAGAAGGACCGCACTTGCCTCCATTATGCTGTGAGAAAACGGTTCACCTTCCTCGACTATGTGCTCATCATAATCCTCATGCCAGTTATGCTCATTGGATACCTTCTCATGGTGAGTCTGGATGGAAGCAAGAATGACCCTGTATCTTTCCCTTGCCATTTTTCATGGCAGTGTTTCAGTCCAGGAACCTCTAGAGAATATGGACTGCTTTCTTTAAGCAAGACTCAATGTGTACAACAGAAGGAGAAGAAATTTTGAACTGGTGAAGGAACAGATTTTTATTACTGCATCAGTCTGACATTTCCAGAGCCTATGCCTCTTTTTGGAAAAAAAACCTACGGTATTTAGCACAAATATACTTAAGACTATATGTAGATTAGCTGTTTTACTGTGTTACCTTTCCCTTGCACCAAACAGGTCTCAAAGACAAAACAGAATGAACACCTGATCAAGATGTTGCTTAGATCTGGAGTCGATGTGAATGCTACAGACTCTGTAAGTGAGTTTATACAAATGCAAATGTGGCTCACATGCAGGAAACAATACTAAAAACAGACTACAGAACCTTCTAGCAGCATAGCTGGCATAGGAGCATCAGGGACTGAACTGTCTAATGTACCAGGAGGATTCACTGTTTCTGCTTGACACTGAGGCAATAGATGTATAGTGTATATAGAAATAATTTCCCACTAATCAACTAATCCTCCCTTTCTGATCAATGCCCTCATAAGAGAAGCCAGGCAAGCTGGGCTCAGGTACTTATGTATTAAATGCCCAATTCTGTAAAGATTCTCGTGATATAAGCATCTGAGTTTATCAGCATTTATAAGATTTTAAACTGGAACTGATTTGTGGGCTACAGGGCAAGACCCTGTGTCTTCTCTTGGTCTTCAGAGTGTGCTGATCTGCCATATACAGAATTATGTACCCACTAGTCTACTTGGGTTAGGTAAAGAACTCCTCTAAGGTAGAAAAGGAGAAACACCAATTTTATTAGCAATGAAATTCTAAAACACTGAGGTACAAGCAAACAGTATTGTTTAAGATGTAATTTTTGAGATCAAGCTCTTGTGATCCTCTGAAATTATTGTCTTCCTGCTGATGTATCAAACCTGTTTTAGCAGTTGCATCCCAGGGAAGGAATTAATTATTTTGTTCCTGTTTCTCTCATGGTAATGTATTTGTTTTACTGGGTAGTGTATTGTGTCAGGAAATGGTATATATGTTTTGCATCCAGTTGTTAAGGAGAATCTGATAGGCTTCAGGTAGTCCTACTTACCTAAGCTCTACTAAAGAAGTCATAGAAATAAAATTAATCTGCTTCTGTTTCCCTTCAGTCTGGCAGCACAGCCCTTCACTATGCTTGTGAAATGAAAAACCAGGCAGTAATTCCTCTACTGCTTGAAGCTCATGCGGACACTTCTGTAAAGAATCAGGTAATAAGGTGAAGCTGATAAATGTATTTTCTTATCATGGTGGTCAACCAGTAAGCACACTGTAGGCCTTAGCTGGTGCACAGCAGTTTAAAGAGAAGGGTGCACAGCTTCCTGCCAGACAATTTGTTTCCTGGTTGGTATGAAAATTTTGTTCCATTGCTTTTGTTGACTAGAGCAGCTTTAAAGTATGAATCCTTCACTGCTGGATTTCTACCAGTAAACGCTGCCTGCATGTCCCCTGGCTTAGCACATCTCTTAGCTATCTTTATGTTGCCTCTTCTTAGCTCAGAGCTACACTATAATTGTTCCTTAAATGTAGGCTTCAAGGCAGGGATAAAAATCTCCCTAGGTGTTTTTTGTACTGTTGGGCACCCTTCTTCTGGCTAGGTCAGGCTGCTTCTGTCACCAGAGCAGCTCAAGTGTTGCCCAAATCAGTATTGACCTGGGAGTATCCGCACTACTGAGTTGAGGTGAGCTGTGCATTACCTATGCTGCTCTTGAAATCAAATCTTAGCTGAGCTCCATACATTTGGATGTAACTCCCAGGAAACAGTGGGAAGGGTTTCCCTACTGTTGGGGTGGTCTCTGTTCCCTTCTTCAGCCAGAGCAGTATTAGGCCCAGCATGTCCTGAAACCTTTATTTCAGAGCAGAAGTGACAGGGGACCTTACACAGGTGCCAAGGTTAGGAAATCTCTTTGTATGAGACCCATATCTGTCATATTGTAATGTATTTCATGTGTTTCTTTCAGGATGGGGAGACTCCCTTAGACATAGCAAGAAGATTGCAGTTCCACAACATTGAACGAATGATAAGAAAAGATTCTTAGCCATCAAGCATTCTCAAACATGCAGAAAATTACCTCATCTGACAATCCACCTTTCACAACAGCAGAAGTCCTGCAGATGATGAGGGGTGATACTTGATAAAGACTCAGTCCACATCCACCCATTCCTTGCTGCAGACTTGGACAGTTTTGTGTGAGATTCGTCAGGCCAAGGCCATGAAGTTAATTTTATTTTACTAAGCCATGAATTACTACAATAGTGTAGTAGTGTTCAAAACATTGCCCTTCCATCTCTGTAGACTCTGTTGACTTCTGTAGACTGTGGATTTTGAAAGCTAGCTATAAAATGTCTGGAAGCCTAGACATTGCATATAATGGTTGGCAGTCAATGCAAAAATAAAATTTCTTTTAGAATGTGTGCTACTTGTTCCATAAGAAAACTAAACAGTATGCTACAACAGTTATAAAAGGTCTGGTACCCTTCTTCTTAGTATTTATCTTCCTACAATGGGAGGGGCTGGGAAAACAGATCTCTCAGTTGAGCCCTTCCTCCTTCCATCCTTCCTACCTTTTTCACACATCTTAATTCTCACAGTGTTGCTACAAATGATATTGTAGGGTAGGACTATCTCCTTTTGTTTTCATCTAAGGAACAGAAAAAAGAGATTCAATGCCTTGCTGGAGACAATAAAACAAGTGAATTCCCAGATCACATTAATGCATTAAGAAAGAGTAAAGAAAATATGTTTGGCTCAGTATAGAAAAAGGTCTCTTGACTACCTTTCCAATATAAACAGCGTACTAAAACAAAAAGGAGTCAATAAATGAAATGCTGTTGATGGAAACCAGATGTATCATTCCCACGGGACTAGACAGGATAGCATGCTGTACAGAGTGATGCATGCAGGAGGGCATAATACCAATCATAATAATAACATATCCATGAGTCTTCTCTTGCATAAGTGAAGGCAGAAGAAAACCTGCAGTAAAAAGCAATGTATTAAAGTGGTCCAGCACTTTGTGATTTAATAATGCAGCAATAAAAGGGAAACTTCTTTCATACACTGCTGTGTTGTGCCTCCTTGGTCTAATGGATCTTTATTTTTGTTGACGATTTTGGCCTTTTCCTGTAAGCTGTCAGAACTGCAGTACAGCATTGCTAATGGGTGCTACAGTAGGTGTGTGGACAAGCTAATGTACTTTTCCTGGGTTGCAAAGTCACATATATTTTTCAGTGTCATTATTGTATTGGATGTCAACTCCAACTACAAAGGGTCTTGTCTGGACAAGATGAGCTTGAGGCTGCAGCCAGAAACACCCCATGAAATAAAGCTCCTTGATGGAGCCTGTAATAATGAACATTTTGTGTGCACTCTGGGACAGACACTCCAGATCAGCTTGTAGGTGGAAAGAGAGGAGGCACTTGCATGGATTATGAAGACACCATCTCTTAGGTGGCCAGAAGGGGAAAACATCCAACAGCTTTGCCATGTTTTAAGAACTGCTTGAATGAAGAATGGCCCAGACACAGAGCTGTGTAAAAGTGAATGCTGACAGCTGAGAGTGCTTGCAACAGCTTCATTACCAGTGTGAAGAATAATTCATAGGGTGGAAGCTGTATTGCCTGGAGTGCACCTTGCTGGATGGGTCTACATCTCCTTATTCCACAGCTGCCATCTGTGGTCTTTGAAACTATGAGGGGTTCAGGGTGTGTGAACAAACATTTGGGTGATTTGTAGGCATGGGAGACAGAAATACTTCAATGAATTTTTAAAGGGTGGATTCCTTGATATTTTGTAGACATCTATTATCTGCTCAGTTTCTTGTGCTTGAAGATCTCTTGATTGTGTTGACATTAAGGGGTAATTTGAGGAGGGAAAAGAAAAAAGACAGGTTTTTCTGTCAATGGGATCAATAATTTAATTTAAACAAAATTGTTCATTTAAACAGAGAAATTATCAAATCACACTTTTGGGTCTCCATAAGAAGACAAAAATTGGGAATGAGAATGCCTCAATTGTGTAAATAAAATCTATCTTAAAAGAACAGAATTTAGGCCTAGGAAAATTAGTCTTATAGAAATAAAAACTTTTGAAATTCAGTGATCCCTGCAGTATGTACTCAAATATATTAATGTTTTCAGCTTTCATTCTTATATACCTCAGACTTCTCAGGAAGACAGCAGTCACAATAACACCATGGAAAAACTCAAATTATGAGGAAAACAAGAAATAAATAAGAACAAATAAATACTCATAGAAGTATCCATTTTGTGTGCCTGTGTGTTTACCTCTTCCCCCACATACCACCCTTATTGCCAAATAGACATTTTGGAGGTTTTTATAATCAACAGTCTGCTCATGGTTTCAAAAATATTTTCTTAATAATTCAATGATTTTCAGATACATTTTCTCAGTTGCATCAAGGCCCCAGATGAAATCAAGATGTCCCCATGTAGGAAAATGCTCATGGTAAATGAGATTAGTAATCCGAGAAAGTAGCCTTGCCGTGTCTGTTGGGTCTGCAAATGTGTCCTGTCCACCACTCCAAACAGCAATTGGTGTCTTTATCTCCTCTATCTTGTACTCAGGAGGAGCAGTCTGTAAGAGAGGGAGGAGAGAGGAGACCTGGGTGAATGCTGCTGTATCAAAGTTGTGTTTAGAGAAAGGTTTCTGTGCAAGCACCTCTCTTTGTCTTTTGCTTCTGCACTGCCTCCTGTAAAACCATAAGGATGAAGGCCACCCTCTTATTGCTCATTGCCCTAACCCCATTCCCTGCCTATGGAATGACCACCCTATTCCTGTTCTTTCTATAAAGCATGGCTGAGGGTTGTCTTGCAGTTTGGTCCTGGCATGTGCTCTTCAGAGGAGTGGGCATGGAAAGACCAGTGTCAGTATTCATCAGTCAAGGACTGAGGAGATTTTTCCTGTGTGTATTCAGGGTGAGGAGATCTATAAGTTTTTTGGGGTGCACGGAGTGCAACTTTGGATCTTAGTTTTCATGCTTGGAACTGAA
Source organism: Chloebia gouldiae (assembly GCA_003676055.1). Classification (NCBI taxonomy): domain Eukaryota; kingdom Metazoa; phylum Chordata; class Aves; order Passeriformes; family Passeridae; genus Chloebia; species Chloebia gouldiae. Next base: position 2,757,326 of record QUSF01000014.1, read on the forward strand.
GTAGAAAGGAAATAATTTGGTCTTTTATGATTTCACCCTAGAAAATTTCTGAGTGTGCAAGATAGACGTGAGTGACTGCAGCTCTGGAGCCTTTCTTTTTGTGAAAAGCAGCATTTTGGTACAGCATGGGATACTGCAAGCCAAATGTGCTGATTAAAAGTGAAATGGTTGCCAGTCCACTGGAGAGGTCACTTTAGCTGTGAGCTCCATTTCCGCTCTTAAACAAAAGACAGGGTTGAGGATATTTGGGCAAGTGAAGAGCTCTGTACTCACCCAGTCCTAGGACTTGGGTGTGGTTCTTATTCATTTTTGGAATGGCAAGTAAGTTGACATGTCACTGAGCACATCCCAGCATCAGTAGGGGAGACAAAATGAACTTCTGTCTGTAAGGGTCTATCTTGGCCTTGTTTGTGAATAGACTTTTATACTTGTGTGTGATTCAGCTGAAAGATTATCTCTCCCCTTGTTAGTACTCACAGGTGCTAAAATTTGAAATTTTCTATTACTAGTTTTACCAAGACTCAAGGGCAAGTTCTGAGGGAGTACATTTTGCCTTACCTGGTTGTATTTCTTCATGTTTTCCTTAGAGCCATAGTCATAAGCTTGAAACCGGTCTGTATGTGCTAGCTGTTAAAAGACAGAACAGACAAAATAAAAGATATGAGAGATGAAGGAGTAGAGTGCAGGAGGTATATTCCTGCCTGTGAATTAAGTCAAGGCTCAGGTAGAGGATTGTGTTACTTCCACACCTTCCTCTGGTTGGAGGCTTCCAGGGTGCTGAGGAGAGATCACAGGGTAAGTGGCATCCTTGCCTTTTCTCTTGCTAACTTTCTGTCCAGATCCACCTTCAATATGTTATGTTACTTAATATTTTGTTTTACAACCTTAGATATCTAAAGTTGAGGTCACAGTTTGTCATGCAGAGTTGGGTCCAGTTATCACATGGAAAGAGAACCTGAATGTCTATCATGTGCCAGGGCTATAGGGCTATTACAAGTTTTGTGTAATATGCCTTGCAGGACTGGTGAGTGAATACCTGGAGTTATTTGTTTGTTTTGGTAATTTAATTTTTTGCATAAACATGACAAGTAATTTCACTTGTGAGTGGTGTGTAATAAAGGGTGAGAGAAACCCAGTGTCTGTCAGTTTAGAAAACCTTTGCTTCCAGGGTTTAAATAGGTGGGTATGCACAAAAACCTGCCTGGTGCATTGTCTTTGCTTTTCTGTCTTCCTGTATCTGTGTTTGCTTTGCATCCACTTGATTTTGTTAGAGGTTGGCAAAATAGACCATAGACTCACTAGCTGTTCAAGGTTTCTGTCCATTTCCTGCCTAGTTGTATTCTATGGGACTGACTGTTGGGAATCTTTGTCTTCAGGAGCACATCCATATTCTAGACTATATTAAATGTGCAGGTGATCATGGCAGTAGGTGAGAAGGTTTGATGGTCAGTTTCCCAAATCCAAAGCCACTGGATTTCCCTGTAGGCTGTCAGTTGCATAAAAAGCAGTAGTAGGAGATTGTTTACATGTCAGTGCACAATTATACCTGTCGCCAATGAAAAATGTTGTGTGCCGATGTTCCAGCTGGGGAATGTCCTACGTACATATCCACTCGACTCTGGAGAGAAAGCAGAAATTTTATAAAGACAGAGATCCAGCACTGTGACAGAATAAAACTGTAAGAAAGTGAGTTTCTATTGAAGAAGTCAGCTTACAAAATATTTTTATAGTTCTGTTAGGGAGATGTCCCAGTTCCATCTCCCTGGATTCTTCTTCAGCTGTGTTATCCTGCTCTGAGAACCGCATTAGTGACTTAAGCAAGGCAGGACATATCCTTCATGGTTTAGCTCTGCAACTCAAAAGCTGCAGTTGATTTTGCATTGAACCTTTGAGTCTAACTTCTTTCCCATCTGTGCTTTTGGAAAGGATTACAGGTGAAAAAAGTGGGCCCAGTTGTTCCAGACACTGCTGTAATAAACATTATACAGGCCAGCTCCTGCATATTTTGGCCACTGTAAAGTGGATTGGCACCACAGCATCCAAGTACTGGCAAGCAGAGGGAAAACTCTGCTATCTCTCCTGTCCCCTCTGTCTGATGCACAACTGTTTGTGAATCCCACTCTAGGTGTGCTACACTCCTCAGCATGGTGGAAGGGCTTTCTGTAGCTCTACAACTTTTGGATTGAGCTGTTGAGCCCAGTTCCAAGGTCAACAAAACCAGGAAAATGCCCCTTTTACAGTAGTTCTTTAGGACCAAGTTTTTTGGTGCAAATAGTCTGAAAACTGGGAAGAAGAAGAGGTTTTTCTCCTGCCTTTTCGGTATTTCAGTGTTCAGAGGACCCCAGTGTCTATATGCTAAGGAAGCTGTCAGCTGTATTGGCATGAAGGCTTACTCCATCACTCTTTGTCTCTTCTTAAAGAACATCTATGTGTGACAAAATCTAGTTGGCTTAGCCCCAAACGGGGGTACATCCTGACATGTGCAATACAGCTCCAGTCTGAACTCAGTTCTTTCTTTCTGCCATTGGAGTGTGCCTATCTGTTGGTCCCACCCATCACTAGCCCTAGCCACGCTGCCACTGCTGACAGTACACCACGTCCTGGCGTTCCCTCCGTCTGCTGAGAACTACACTGTGGTTCGTGTACTGTCACACGTGTGACAGTAACTAGACAAGGATATAGTGCACAAAACTGCCAAAATCCCTTTAGTTCTGCTCTAAGTAGGTGTTATTGCATATACTTACTGTGTTGATATTTTTTACACTGCCTCCAGCTATGTAACAGAGAACATGGGCACAAAACTTATCCAGGCTTGTACAGAGCTGTGTCACGGGTCCTTTCAGAAACTCGATCTGGTGTGCAGCTCCTTTGCAGCCAAGCACTAACTGAGGGAAAGGAAAAATGCAATACCTGTTTTCTTGTTACAGAAGAATTTAATGCAGAAATTTTTGCTAATAGCCTTGCCTTCATAACACAATATTCAAAGAGTGCTGGAACAGTTTACCCTCACATTACCCCTTAAAACACCCTCTTCCTCACAGCACATAATTTATTGTTCCTCCTTGATGTTACTACCAGCAATCCTCAAGCAAGCTATCCTTCCATTTCTAGGGTGCTGACCCTAATGCCTACTAATTTTTAAATAAGTCCTAGAGATTTTCATGTCTGTTATTGCAGTTCTGGTTTAACTCCTCCTGCATGAGGCCAGCAAAATTTTAGTTAAACAGCAGGAATGCTAAAACAGGACAGTTTCAAAAGTCTTCTACTTAATTGGCAGCTGCTGCTACAAGCTCTGTATCCTCTTTTGAGAATAGGGTTTGAGAACAGATTTTCTGAGACCACTCAGTGCATCCCAAGCTCAGTGTCAGCATGTCACTTGTTTGGGAACATATGACCTCAGGCTGAGGGAGTCCTGTGAAGATTAGTCAGGCATTGGACCTCTTAGAAGGAAAAAGTTACATACCCTGAGCAGTGGTTCAGGAAGATTTGTTAACTTAATCAGAGGGCTTGTAGCATGTGGGCATGCAGTTACTGGGCCCAGAGCAAAGAACACTTTCACTCGTTTAGCCAGCTCAGGGTATGTATAAAATGCTATGAAGCCTGCAAACACAGAAGAGACAGCCTGAGTTAGTGTAGATATCATCCACAGACAAATTAAATACATGAACAGCAGATAGCAAACAAGACATCATAGTAGATTTGCAGCCCCATGTCTGTTGTTCGTGTTTGTGCTGCATGTTTCACTTAAGGAAAGTGTTGAAGCAAAGTCCTGAAACTAATTTTATTTGGGAAACAAAGTTCATTTTAAGGTTTAAAGCATGTCTGGGCATTGTCTTTATCAGAACTCTTTTTATAGGCGACATTTCAGGTTTTGAAGATATCATAAATTTCCTCTAAAGTTCATGAAACTATCATATAAAAAGAGTTTTTCAAATTAAAGTCTCTAAAGATCTATGCATATTTATACTCTCATGAAACTATAGAATAATTAGCTGAATACTGGGAGCTTGGAGTATTTTCAACTGATTGCTTGCATCACAGGTAGATAAGAAAGCCTAGATGCTTGGCTTGTTTTGCCGTGAGGGTCCTTAAATAATCTTATGAGAAGCAAAAAAAAAAGAGAAACGGTCAGAATTTTTGACAATATATGATTTTTCAACACTTCCTTCTCTTTTTTTCTGGGCAGTTTACAGAAATGACTGGCAGTGGCTCCTTTCTAATCAATGCCCATTCACGGATCTTACACATAAACCGTAACTATCAAGAACTTTCAACTAAAGAAAAAAGAAAGTTAGCTGCATTTAGAGGCCATGAAATGAGTAATGACAAAGGCTGGACCTAAGAGAAAATAAACTATTAATGTTTTTGCTTTCCTGATTTTTGGTCTCTGACACTGCTTTTAAACAGCAATATGGCCAGTTATAGCCAGTCGTGAACTACAACTTAAATTGTAATATTGAAACTAAGTCATGATTCTGTAATTTTAAGGTTATTTTTTCCTTGCCTTTGAGAAATTTAATTTAAAGAAATGTATTCATTTAAATTATGCATTATAGGGGCTGTTATATCTTTTTAGTTTTTCCATCCTGTTCACAAGAACAGGGTCCCCAGGGCAGTGGTCACAGCATCAATTCTGCCAGACTTCAAGTGTTTGAACAATGCTTTTAAGCACATGATGTGAACATTGGGGCTGGCTTGGGCAGGGCCAGGAGTTGGACTTCAATGGTCCTATGTCCCTTCCAGCTCAGGATATTCTATGATTCTAACTGTCTGTCTTAATACAAAAGAACTTCATATAAATGCCCATTGCTGAGAAAAATACCCTATAGCAGTACAAGAAATACCCAGTAAATTACTGTTATGTCTGTAATTATTAAAAAAGTTGAACTATCATTGCATCTTCTATTGTTATTTGCTTCTTAAGGGTAACGAAAGCTGATTTTAGAAAAGTTTTTCATATTTTCAAAATCTCCACACAGAAAATTCTCTATGATTTTCTAACTCTCTACAAACAAGAAAAACAACAGAATTAGTACGGAGACCCACCTACTGATCAAATAGGAACACAAATGGTTGCCAGTAAGTCTCCTGACATTACCTGTAGTTGTTCCTTCAGAGTGACCAATATAGTAAACATCCTTTTGTCCAGTTTTATTCATGATGAAGTTCAGCTCTGCTGGAATATCATATTTACCCATTTCATTGAAGCTGTGGGGAGAAACACAAAAAGCTGGCAGACAATTTGACTATCACACTGTGAGTTACTGACTGTCAGTTTTGTCCATTGCACCAAGCAGGAGGCATTGAAGGAGGAGGTTGCACACTGTGTCTGCATCCTTGCTTGAGCTGGGAGAGTGGGCAGAGGGGTGCAGCTGTGCAGCCTGGCTGCCTGATGCCTTGGGCTCTGTGTGGATGAAGTGCCAGTTTCACCTGACAGCTGCAGCCCCTGGGGAGCTGAATTTAATCAGTGCTTTCACCTGCATGCACTACAAAACACATTTCTCTCTTGGCTGAATTCAACTGTGAGAGATCAGATTTCTAGACAAGTCTGCTCAACATGTTCCAGATGAGGTTCTTGCTCTCCCTCTCACAGTACAGTCTCCCTTTTCCTCAGCATTCCACTTCATTTCCCAGTCTCTGAAATCTCTTCCCCAGCCAATGCTCCCAATTCTGGGTAGTAATGAGCATCCATCTTTGGTTCTTTACTCTCCTGGTTTGGTGTAGGTCCTGATCTGATGCTGGTTTAGGTAAAAGCCATCAGGCTGAAGCTATCTAGTCCCCTTCGAGTTTCTATGTTGAGTCTTTGTCTCACTACTGAGTACCTGAACTGCCAGAATTCCTTCTGGCAGGGCTTAAGGGTCTTGTGTTTTAAAGACCAGGTGTTCCCTCTGCTGTTTCCCAACCAGACATCATAGCCAGCATCTGCCAGCACGAAGCCCAAGCTGTTGTTGGGGAGGTTGGAAATCCAGTGAGTAGCATCTCCTAGAAAGGCATGTTGCAGGAACACCGCAGGCCTTTGCCCTGAAAAAGATTAAAATACACTTTTATTGTAACAAAAATTAATGTGTATTTAATATTGGAGTGCAGAGTTCAGTTTGTGAGAGGTTTCCTTCTTCTAGAAGCTCATGGGAGAACTATACATAGATATTGGATTTGAGAAACCTGAAGGATTTTTTCTATGCAAACAGGAACCATTTAATGACATTTCATAACCATTTTACTACAGGTCTGGCAAATAATGAATTTACTGAGGATGCCTGTCCTTCTTCCTCTTGCTGGAAAGCCAGCTTACAGCCCCTATGCTGAAACCACCTACCCAAAGGTGAAAACTGCTGAAGGCACAACAGTGTATGGAAAAGAAAGAAAAATTAATCCAAAGAAGGAAATCCACATTTCAGTTACCACTGAGCAGGACTGAGAGGCCCCTGATCTAATTTGGCTAGCCTTATTTTGAGAGTCAGGCTGGTCCAAATGATCTCCAAAGGAGATGCAGTTAAGGGAAGGCATCCAAACAAATCATTTTAACAAGGACTAATAATCAAAGTATCAGTACCCAGGGTACTACAAATTATTAAATTCAGAAAATGTGATGAAACTGATGAAATGCATTTGCATTTGCTTTTCACTGACAACCTGACTTTTTCCCCTCCTTCCTTAAGTATATCTCTGTCCTTCAGAAGCCTGGGAATTATTCATATGCCTAATCTCAAGGGTTTTGTTGTCAGGCTACTATTTTATGTGTATATGATTTAAGTTGTTAAGGCAAAACTTCCTCAAATCCTGTTTACCAGTCTACCTGCCAGACCATTTGAGGGAAAAAACCTCCAACCCTTGGATGTAGCAAAATTATTAGGAAAATCTGAAATAAGGACAGAGACACTGAATGTGTGGACTTCAGATGGATTCAGAATTGAGTCACACTTCTGAGGAGGTGCTCTCATGGAGCTGGAAAGGTATAGACCATGCCATTGCAGGGGACAAGGGGAAGGATGGGGAATCCATCTAAGGGTTGGCTCTCAGAGCTTCCTTGCGTTCTGTAACTGTCACACCTGTATTTTGGTCATTCCTCCCAGCGGGAATTCTGTAAAGAGCAAGAATGTATCCATCCTCTGTTGTAACTTCATATTCCTCACTGGGGAATCCATGATATCTGATGATTTCACTCTGTGGAAAGACAAAGGAGAGATTGTCAAATGTGCCAGTTGTCCTGCTCTAGAGCCTAGCCAAGAGGAGCAGTGCAGATGTGGGATGTGCTATGATGGTAGTGCAAGACCATGCCTGATAATAACCATTAAGGGTCTTGTAAAAAGATGAAGAAAAGTCCTCTTCAGACATGTTTAGATGTTGGTTGTCTGGTATTTATCCCCCTATTATGGGATAAAGCAGAACTGTGCTGAGTGACCAGCTCCCTTGTGAGAAGTAGTTTGTCATATTTTGCAAGTCTTAGACAGATTGTACCTTTCTACAGATTAAATATGCAGCCATATCTGTATAGGACAATGCCAATAGCTGTGGGGATTGTCCATAATGAATCTCTTCTCAGCAAAGTGTGGTTAGACAAGTCATGCAGGCAAAGCAAACAAGGGTGGAGATCTTGTCAAAGGAAATAATTGGACCACCTACACCTAATTCTACATATACTCTGAGGAAATCTTTGGTGACTCAAGGCAAGGCATTTTTGATTTGTTTGCATTGAGAGAATCTGAGGAAGGGGTTCAACCTCCCTTACCACTGTTCTGAGTAAACAGTTTGTTATGGAAGGGCAGGCTTTTGCTTCACTTAAGCCTTTACCTCCACTGCAAAGGAATTTTTCTCTGTGGCAGCCCAGACTGTTTGGATAGGAAAATCGAGGTTTCTTCCAGGCTTGTGCTGGAAGGTTTCTTGGTCTCTTGCCAGGTTTGCATTCCTCCCATTATGCAGTAGCCTGAAATACCAATACCTGTTGAGAAAGCTGACTGCAAACAGGTATCATGTGCCATGACACAGCTCCACATTTATCATATACCTATTTGGCTTCACCCTAAATGCAGGCAGCAAAGTCTGTTGCTCAGTTTAGTATGGACTGGAGCAGTAGTCTGTGTTCTGTCCACAGGCCAAGGGTGAGTCTGGCCACTGGGATGCAAGTTACGTAGTGTGGGTCTCCAGTGCCCCTCAGGAGGTTCTGGGCCTAGCCTTGGAAGCCAAGGTAGCAGCCAGCAGTCCCCACTGCAGTGCTACATGTCTGTCCTCATGCAATGAGCACGAGGCACATCCGTCCCTGGCACCTTCAGAGCTGGCCTTCATGGTGGGAGTGACCCTAAAGCAGTGGTTTTGGAAACAGCAGGCTGGGAAAACAGGAGATGCAAAAGGGGCTCTTCCTAGCTTTCCTGACAAGGACTGTTAGTTATGCAACTGGAAGAGAAGCTTTAGAAAAAGGAAAGAAGATGGCCCAACTTACAACGTTCATGAAACATTCCGGGTTGCGGCTCTTCTTGCAGTGGCTTGTGTCAACACCTGCAGTGGAGGCTGCTGTGAATCCTGCTGAAAAGGCAATTCCTTGGGAGCAGAGCAGCACAAGGAGGCACCACATCTTGGGGCTGTGTGGAAGAGCACATGCTCTTTGTTCATTAGGAAGAGAGTGGTGTGGAATTCCACAGGAAGACCCAAGAGGAGAGTCTCCCAAAGGTTGCCTAAAAACTGTTCCCCAGGGGCTGCCAGTGTAAGTACCTGTAAGCACCTGAGATGACAATCACCCAGCTTGTCTACCTCTATCTGTCTCCACCCTTCTGCCAGCAGGAGAGGTGAAGGGAGAAAAAAGGCCTATTTGTTTCCTTATTTGCTTCAGGAATGAGGTGAAAGAGGTTCAGGATGGGCTCTCTTTAAGCTTGCTCTCTTCCTCTGGGACTGAATGCTATTCTTGCATCTGTCAGTGGTGTGCTGGGGTGAGGGACTCGATAATAAAGCTCATGAAGGGGTCAGGAGTAATTCAGACACTCTGTGAAGAGATTTAATGGATGTTGGGCAACATGCTTGCATGTTCAGTGGCAGTTTGTGCTTCCCTCGTAAGGTGATGTGCCCCAGAACATAATGAAGTTCTGTTTGAAATCAGTTGCTCTGCGAATATGGAGCAAACAAGGTGACCATGTGTGGCTCCCCAAAATCCCCATGAGTCAGTTCCGAGTCAGCTTTACCTTTTGGCCACCAGGAAAGCTGCTGTGAGGATGAGCAATAGATCCTGAGACTGCCTTTGTTCTGCCAAGGGCCGGTCTCCATTACCTCTTAGAAATGGTTGTCTATAGTGCAAATCTTGTATTTGTCATGGGGAAGTGAGACCTTACCCTTTCCTGAGATGATGAGCATTTCTGAATAGAAACTACAGAGTGCAGTCAATCTAGTACCAGTTTATGCCAACTCCATGTAAAATAGGTATGCTTCCAGGTTTTAGTCTTTATTTTCTAGAACCCAGATCAATGAGTGCAGGTACACTGCTCTCTCTGACCTTCTCAGACTTCTTTTTCAATAAGATAATTTTGACACAAACATTCCTTAGAAAAGAGAAGAAGACATATTCTGTGACCTAGATAGTTACTGAGTGTGGGATTATAGGTTAAAACTGTGTGGAGAGCAAGACCTCACAAATTCAGTGTTCCTTGCTTCTTCATTCTGAAGAACTGCACAAAAAAGTTTGGTCCATGAAGCTCGGTACTGCACTTACATATTCAGGAAAAGCCACATTATACATCATTTGTCAAATTTTTGGTTTATGCTGTGCTTTAATGTGAGGAGAAAATGGCTGTGAAGAGTAGTAGTCATTCTGCATGTGTATAAAGTCCATAAGATCAGCCAGGAGACCTAAATATTCAATAGTAGAATCCATGGGACTTAATGCAGTCTAAAGCTTCAGCTGATCACAGCATCTTGTAAGAATGCCTCACCAGTAGTGGCTGGGGACACCACTGCCCTTGCAGGCTGGGCCTCCTCAGAAGGACACGTTTCTATGACTGTGGTGTGTTTGTGTCCACCATCCTGTCCATCCTTTAACTGACTTTTGATGTAATTGTTAAATATCTGCCAAGCCCAGCACTGAGATACAAGCCTGTGCAGTGATGGGGGTCGCAGCAGTTCCTGAGGACTGTTTGTCCAGGGAGGACAGGGAACTCCACAGGGTTCAGCCTTGCTGGGGGGAAGGCAGGCAAAGGCAGCTGGTGTCATGTTCAGGAGCAGCCAGCAAGAGTGAGATTGTCAGCATTTCAGAGTCCACAGAACCATAGCATACATGGTTTGTGAGTGAATTTCATAGGAGACCTTCCTGTCTTACAGTTGTTGTTAGGAAGTTAAGCAGGCTCAGGAGAAAAGTATTTTGGGAACCAGGCATTAGACATGGAGAATGCAATTTTTAATGATGAACAGTGGTTCTCATGTACCCACATGTTTCTTGAGTCTGCTTCTAGCATAAGACATCTGTTATGATGAGATATGATGCTCTGTGAAATTTATTTGTACTCAGGAATGTTCAATAGCAAGATCAAGTGAAAATAAAGAAGTATTCTCCATCAAATAATGGGGAAGAAGAACAGAATTTGCGGGATGAGAGAGAGGTAAACAAGGAAGATAAGTTTTGACTTTTAGTGATCTTCAATTTGACCTTTAAATTTGACTGAACATATTTAAAGAAGTCAAACCTCATGAATCATCAAACAATTAAAATGAGGCAGCATTTGGAAACACCCAGAATTTTAAATTTGGCATAAAACCACACTTCATTAAATTCCCTTTATATATCAAATACTTCTTAATTTTTTTTTTGTCAAAACAGGAAGCCTCACAACTATATACTCAGGCAGTGCAGCACTCTGTTTTGCTTTCTGACATTTTACTCTGTTCTAGTGCAAACAAAACATACCTGCCTCTCCCTGCACTGGAAATCTCAATTTGACAATAAAAAGTTCTACTAATATCTCAGCTTGCTTTCACATCACTACCAGAATTAGTTGAGGCAATGCAGAGGCTTAATTATTCCTCTTATTAAGATAAACCATTCTCAATGCACTCTGTGATTATCTGGCTTAGGTGGCATGGCTTATGGACTTCCAGATATTCATCTTTTACTCAGATGCAGGGGGCCAAGTAGCATCAACCTTGGCAGGGCACTGTTTCCTTAAACTCCAGGATTAAAGACAGGAGATACAAACAGCTGTTTTCATCTAGTAAGATGAAGTCATAAGTCACTATGAAGCATGGTAAAGTATCATAAAAGAATATGTGTAGATGGAAAAAATATCAGAGAGAGAAATGCACTTGAAAGTGCTTTTATGTACTTTGAAGATATAGTGAAGCTAAGATGCAAGCCATTCTGAAACTTTTCCTTTTATCCTTCCACCTTAAGCAGTCTAAATTTACTTCATAGAAGGTGTAAGGCATATGCACACCAACCAGAAGAGCAACTGTGAGTAAACATGCATGAAGATTTGCTGCCTTACTCACTAAGAAAACGTACACTCACATTATACGCAAGGAACAGGAGGTCCAGATTACACATTGTTGCAATACTTGCACATTCATTCCCTTGTTCTCAGAGGGAAGAAAACAAGGAGGAAAAAAATGAAATAGCTTCTCTTTTTCTCCCTTTTGGGCGGGTCAAATTTCTTTGTCTTCTAGTTTAAGCAGAGAAGCAATTCAGTGCATAGCAATAGACTTACAGATGAGAGAGGAAAAACACTGCTTACTTTTACAACCAACTGCATAAAAGCAAGGCAGCACATCTTTATGGAGACAGGAAACAGAGGAAGAGACCATGAGCATGTAGGTACAAGTAACTTACCTCTGCTTTGACTGCCTTGCTTCTGTGTTCTGCCACGGTCACTGGTCTGTCTCCACCGGCAGACTGATTCACTGGCAGAAGCCTGCGCCGATAAAAGGAAGTCAAAACAAAATGAGCACTTCAGGGAAGCAGCTGTGAGTGTAATGAGTTGGCAACACGTATTGCAGAGGGTGTTTGAGTGCGGATTTGGCAGTACTTGAGAAGTGGGGAAATCTTTGTGATGAAAAAGATGATCTGGTTTAATTCACCACCCCAAAATGCACCATGGAGCAGGCAAGTGTAGATACTATCTATAAATTAGTGGTTAGTATGTTTAGCTGGGACCTAGGTGTTGGAGTTCACTGGGGCTCTGGCAGACCTTGATCTGTATTGTTGCCCAACTGAGGGGCTGCTTCAAATGTAATCTTTTAAGATGAAAAGGAGGAAGTGTCCAGCTTTTCTCAACATATAGTCTCAAGAATACTGTCTCTGCTATTGCTTTTCATTCGGTTTATGTTAACTTTAACATTGCAGACTGACCTAAATCTGTTTTCCTGTGAGCACAACTCATGAAACTCACCTTATTCTGCATGAATCACATTCCAGTACCAAAGAAGGCTTGAACACATGTAACCTTTTTCCCACTGAGGGAACAAACAAGTGTTCTTGTTTATCCTAAGCCATTTTCATCACCTCTGAAAACATGGTATCTGGAGATCTTTGCTTAATGGCTGAATTAGCTGCAGTCAGCGTGAGGGCTCAGTCCTCACTGAGATTGGCTGGATTTCCATGGGCAGAAGGACTTGTTCTATGTCCTTTGGCAGCTGGCTATAACCTAAGTAGAATCCTCCTACATGAGGATCAACCTGTTCAGCCAATTAACTCACAGGTGTCTTCTCAAGGAGAACTTGAGTTTCATGATGGACTGATGAGCATTTAGAAGAGCCTCAGATAAGAGGGATGTGTCCTTGGGAACACCATTGCATAGTATGATGCCTTTGACTACTGGGGGAAGGAAAGGAGTGAAACAGGATGTTGGTGATGGCACAGTAACAGTTCTGCTTTACACACAAAGTAAAGAACATTATTTGGGATAGTGGGAAAGGTAGTTTGATAATTTCTCAGTGAAAAGCATTATAACTTGACTTCTCTGATATCTGTAACAATAACTATCATCAAACTATAAATGGATCACTCAGAAGGACTTCTGCATCATGATGTCTCATCTCTTCTCATGTCCCAAGGTGGGATCAACAGTCCTCATGATGTGTCCAATGCTGTTTGCTCAACCTGCTTTTCCTCATTCTCCAGAAAATTCAACTCCCTGCCTCCTCTATGATGTCCCAGGTTGTAAGATAGCTGTACTCCTTTTTGCAAACTCCTTTCTAGGTGACTTTGTGGAATGGTCTGCGTACTCTCAGGTATGATGCTATTGCATTTAGCATGGAAAGGATTGAAAACTTATAAAGCAGGCCTCATGTCCTCATACATTTCCCCTACAAGCAGTGAGTTAGTTGAAAAATTGACTCTCTGAAGGGTATTTGTCTCCAGGAATTTGTATTTGATGGAAGGAATGTCCTTGTCTGGAGGGGAACTGTTTTGTTCGGATCAAACTCTAGTTACATTTGTGAAACAGAAGGAAACAGGACAGCCTTCAGCAATGGTCTCAGGAGATGAAAAAGGCCTGTTGTTTCTCTTGGAAGGGAAAGGTGCAGAAGTGGTAACAGCCATGGTTAATTTGTTTGGCTAATGAACCATTACTCAGAGTGAGACACTGGTCCTTATGTCTTACAGTGTCACCAGTGAACTGTCCCAGTGCAACAGCTGCACTGTCCTGGCTAGCATCCCAGACTTGGCTCACATTAACATTTTAATGAAAAGGAGAATGAGGGTGTCAGGCTGAAAGGAAACCCCAAAATGCTCTGTGTTTCTTTTCACAGTGGAGCTAATGGAACTTTGTTTTTGGAGGAATGGTGAACTATAATGCTGTAACCTAATAACCACAGAGGTAACCCTTCAACTGAATGGTTTTGTGCAGTAACTACCTATATGAAACAAAATTGGTGGAGTCATAATTACCTCTGGAAATTAATAGGATGAATAATTCTTTAGCACTGTCTTCAAAGCAGCTCTTTCCAGTAGTGGTCAAAGTGCTCTAAATTTATATGGGATGAAGATAATTAATTCTTTCTAGCAATGTTTGGGTGCTTCTCATTTTAGTGTTTAAACTCCAAAGAGGCTCCTCAACCTTGACAAAGGTTAGATCATCTCAGCTCTGTGATAGCCAGTAGCTTACATGTGAGACAGCAGGAGGTGTGAGGTTTCCACTGGTGTAACTTGGAAATAAATGGTCCCATGGAAGTGCTGCCATTGCCTAAATGATTAAGATTGACTCAAAAAGGATTTCTCTTTCTCAGGATGGGTCTTGAAACCAAGTTTCCCAGCTTCCAGGTGCATGCTTGAACCATGATACTGGCTACTGTTCTGTTTGTGTACCCTGTGTCCTTTGCTCTTCCCCATGGAAACAGGGAGCATTCCTGTTTCAAACAAAGAAAAACCATCTACTTTTCAGGAGTGAATTGTGGCCTTTTTTTTTGTATTAATTTACTTTTTTATTTAATAGTCTTGCTTAATAATAAAATTATACAATGCCCAAACTGGTAGAATAAGATTTTGATTACACTATGCCTTTAAATAACTGCAGCCCAATGAACTGAGCAATAATCTGAAGAATGGAAAACATCTCGGAATCACAGAATGTATCCAGAGAAAGGAAGTGCTTTCATTACTGTTACAGTCTAGAGAAGAGTAGGCTGGAAGCAAAACCTGTCTTCTCTTAGCAAAGTATAGTTATTGCAGAATTGAAAATGTATCAATTGAAAAAGTATTACAGATTCATAAGGTTGCCAGACAATGAAGTGAAGTGCATGAAGTGCATAAAGTGCCCTATCAGGATGTAAAAGGCATTGGAGTGACATGTAGTGTGCAGGAGGAACCCTTTCCCTGACTCCAGATGCCACAGATGGGTGTTTTTGTGCCCAGTGAATCTAAGTGTTGTTGAATGAGTCAGGAAAGGCTTCTGGTTGTGGGTTAAGGATACTTCTGCATCAGGTCAATAATTTCATTATACACATGTAAAGGTGCATCCAATCCCCAGATGAAATCCAGGTGTGCCCATTCAGGAATCTTCTTGTGATAGCTAAGCTTCTTGATTTTAGACAATAAAATGGCTGCATCCCTGGGATCTGCGAGCAGGTCTTGTCCCCCAGTCCATACTGCAGTTGGTACAGTCATCTCTTCTACATTGTAGAGAGGAGGAATAGTCTGGAAAACAGTACAGGAATGAGTGTCCAGGAGAGCACAGCAACTTTAAACATTCATTTGGGGCTTTCTTCTGTCACTGCTCGAAGTAGGGGTG
Source organism: Chloebia gouldiae (assembly GCA_003676055.1). Classification (NCBI taxonomy): domain Eukaryota; kingdom Metazoa; phylum Chordata; class Aves; order Passeriformes; family Passeridae; genus Chloebia; species Chloebia gouldiae. Next base: position 2,772,523 of record QUSF01000014.1, read on the forward strand.
TCTAAACCAAAGAGGAAGGAAGTCTCCTGGTTTGCTTTTTCTATCTGGGCTCACAGGGATTACTCAACTGATAGCACAGCCAAAAGTAAAGCACCTCCTGAGCTGACAAAGAGTTATTGCTGGGTCCCCTCTCAAATGGGAATCTTAGGGCAGGAATTTGAAACTAGACAGAGATGTCAGGATGCCTCTGGATAAACCCCCATCATGGTCCTTTTGAAGTACTGTTCAGTCCCAGAAGGTGTGGGCTAGAGGGAAAACACAACATGCAACAAGGATGAAAAGTATCATAGAATGGCTTCTGTAGGAGGAGAGGGAAAGCAGCTTAGAACTCCTGTGTTTGGAAAAGACACACCAGAGCAAGGACAGGAGACAGGTTTATACAACCACAAATGGAATGAAGAAAGAGCACTGTAAGTAATTATCCCAAACACAAAACCTAGAAGGCATCCTGTGACTTTCCAGGAGCAAGCAAATTCAAGGCAAACCAAAGGAAGCTGCATTTCATGTAAGTCATCATTAAAACATGTAACTTGTAATGACAGGCTGCTGTGGAGACCTAAAGGGTAGGAGGGTCACAGATGTTGAATGGAAAAGGTGTTCCTCAGGGTCTGCTTGAGGACAAAGTCCTTTTGTCTCTGGCTGCCAGAATCTAGGGGTGGCTGTTAGCTTTCCAGTTTTCCTATTCCTAAGGTTGTCATCTGTTTCAGTTACATGAGAAGGCAAGATGTTTTTGCTATTTTCTGTGTACTCTTATTTTTCAAAATTATTTTCTATTTTTTCTGCCCTTACTTCTTCTTAGTCCTATTGATCATTTAATTGGAAAATTTTTCTCTTCCTCTTTCTTTCTTTTAAAATGTATTACATTTGTTATTGCCACTAGTGCTTGCATCCTTTCTCTGTTGACTTCCAAACTGAAAAGCAATAGTACTTTAATTTACTTATGTTCTGAAAATATGTCTCCTACTATGTTCTTGATCGCTTCCTGTGTGTTTGCTGTCCAAGGTTGCTTCACCAAGACATACCTGTTGGTATTTTTCCATGTTCTTCTTTGAACTGCCCCAGTCATAAGCTTGGAACTTCCCTGAGCGGGCCTCCTAAGAGGATGAACAAGAGAAGGGTAGCTTTAAAGCCAGCATTTGGGAAGTTTTTGTGTTCTTTCCCTGATGAGCCTCTGACTCCAATCTAAAGCCCCAACAGGAATTCTTCTAAGAGGTATGAAAGAGCCAATAGTAAATTAATTAGAAGTGTAAAAAAGTGAAGAGTCAGATGTTTTTGTCATAGTGAAAGAAATTCACATCTTCTACAGAGAGACCCAAAGATGTCCTCACAGGCAATTTGTTCAAGTTTGTAAAACTGCTGTTAACTGTTGTCAGCGAGTTCATCTCAGTGCAGCTGTCTTGTCCTATCCTTACAGTCATGGTGCCAACACTCAGCTCTGTGAATGGCTCCATCTTATGTTTTCTCTTCCCACTCTATTTTGAATACAGAAGTTACCTTTTCTAGTTCTTCTCCTTCTTGGCTTTACCTACAGCATGGGTGGCTCCTACTCTGAGAGACACCCTCACCAGAATCTTAGTATTGAAATTCTGTTAGCTCCTTCAGTTGTAATAACAGTAAGGACTACAAAGACTTAGGAGTATTACTTCTGCATGTTTATGCTTGCAGTCTGTGGTTAGATGCTGAATTACATGTGAGCCAATTTGCAGAACTCCCCCCACTCTGCTTTTGTAACCCTTTTTCTTTACAGACAAAGGTCTAGGTCATGGTTACAAAAGTAATTTATTGAAACTTACTATCGAATGCAATCTCACAGACAAAAATATAATTTTATTTTGAGTAAGTGCCTGTGCAGATGTCACTCAGACATATCTGTGTGTTTGCTTTGCTGAAAAGGGTATGAACACTCCTGCAATTTCTGTGTGCTCACAGCTGCTTCCAGTGCTGCTCCAGAGCCCGTGGTGCTGCCAGCAAATCTCGGATCCTCAGAGTGTGAGCCCAAAGACAGAAAGGCAGCATCAGCACTGCTGCTGAAGTGGTACTATGGCAGTACCTTGTAGGTAAGGGATATAAACAGTCTACTAAATAAAGTATTTATTATTTATGTTTCTACCGCTGTTCAGACACTGACAGCCTTGAAAGTGAGAGAAGAAACTACAAGGGTTTTAATAGTAAAACGTGACAATTTATCTGGCAGCCTAAATCCTGCTCATTTCTTGACACCACATTGGAAACATGACTAATTTAGGGTAAAATCACTACAAACTGTGGACATAATTTATAAAAGGTACCGGATACACAATAAGAAGAGTGATGTGTACACCTGCACACACAGCCTACATATTTTTTACTCAAATGCAGCTCTTCATTGTTGGCTTCAAGTGCACCTGTATCACACAGAGCATTTCTATCCTGCTGGCAAAAGAAGGAGCAATGAAAAATAGTGTTCTGAACTGAGTTTTCAGTTGCAACTCACCAGTTGCATGTGTTTCCAAGAAGTTGGCAATGGCTTCACAGCTGGTTATCTCTTACCTCTCTAATCAGCTCAAGGTGAGCACCTATCTTATCTTTCAGGGGATTGCTCATACCTGACTCCAGTGGACTATGTTCTGCACAGAAGTTCCAGCAGAGGTTTGGGCAATATACACGTTGATTCGGTTCTGAAAGAGAATATTCATTGAGCATTCTCTTCTTCCCTTCTATGCAGATGTGCATCAAAAGATGTACACTGCTAGAGCAGTGTCATGTGTCAATTAAACCAACAGAAATCGGAGTGGCATGATTAGAGACTCCCTCAGACTCCCTCAGATTTACTTCACATATGGCAGTAGGTCAGAATAGGAGTAGAACTGAAAGAGCAATCCCCAACCAGAGCATTTTCCAGGATGACTAAGAATCTAAAAGAATCTACAGGTGAGAAAGAATGAATAGAAAACCAGTCTGTGTGGTGTTTTTCAGAACTCTGTATCAGATTCTGTGCGAGAGAGGATCACTGTTGGACAGAACATCAAAGGGAAATGCAATTTCCTGATGAATGCATGAATATTTGAAATAAAACACACCCTAGTACTGCAGGGGTTTCTTAGCAAGTTGCTGTGTGACCCTTACTCGGTGAACACTTTCTGAGGCATTTTTTGAAAAATGTTGGAGAAAAATTTTGGCTCCCAGGTGATCTGTCCTACAGCTGGACATAGCATGAGGTGCCCAGGTACATCCTAATACTCTCCTACCCTGACTGTCCAAGGCTTGGAGAACTAGGACAAGGAGGAATATGTGTGTTCCTTTCTGTGTTGCATGAAGCAGGTAGACTTTTCATTTCTTCTTTTTCAGTGTGTCAGCATGTGAAATAGCTCTGATGAGACCAGTAGCCACAGTATGGACCATGATATGGTGCCCTGGATGAGGTCTGTCAGAAGGGAGACTGCAGAATTCTGGGGGGCTCTGAGCAGCTGTCAACTGCAGAACTGGTGCCAAATCCTCTTCTGAGGGGAGAGGCAGTGGCTCCCTGCTAGAGGTAGGGCAATCAGCAGCTACTGCTGTCCAGTAGTGGGGACTGTTCCCTGCAATGCGATACTAATAGAAATTCAGGATTCACACTACAGGATAGAAGGTGGATTTGAGGAGCATAAGCTTAAATTCCCAGTAGAGCTGATAAAAGTTGTACGTACCACGTCAATGTTTTTCAGGTTACAGCCACCCAGATTGAAGAAGACACTTCTACAAAGCCTGGCAAAAGCTCGGTGGCTGCAGACAGGGGCTATTATCCTTGTTAGGCACTCGGTCTGGGGAAGGAATTCTCTGTTGCCAAGCATACCCTGTGAAATACAAAGGTAACAATAATTTAGGAATGTACACACTTCTCCAGCAATTTCAGTGGTTCTTACTCACCTTTTCTCCATTTGTCAGATGATGTTCCCATAAACAAGTGAGAAATTACTTGGTTTTCCATTGCATCAGTTTGCTTGGGCATTAGTCTGGGTTACATCACTTTTAATGAAGAGATATGCTACATATTAACTCAAATTAATAGTTTAAGCTTTTATATCAGTTGTGGCTTTGCCTAGAGGAATCTTGAGACCTTTGAGGATCTGCATCTCTGTACCTCTCTGGGTAACCTGTCCCTGTGCTGTGCCATTTCCTTGGACTGAAAGCTTTTCTTATTGCCCTGTCTGAGCTCTCGAAGGCATCACCACAAGGTAAACCTGCTCACATGCAAATGAGGCAACTTGGCAAAGCCCTATACTTTCTGTTTATCCATTTTAAGAGCTGAACAAACAAGTATATAGTTAAGCAATGGAAACCAAGTATCACACACCTTGAGCATTTTCTCAGGAAGGTAGAGGAGTTTTGTTGCTGGGCCTTTAGCATACTTAATAGCAGTGACAGGTGCCAATGCAAAGTAGAATTTGATTTTTTGAGCCAGCTCTGGCATTGTTGAAAATGCAATGAAAGCTAAAAAAAAAAAAAAGAGGAGTTAAACCCACATATTTTTACAATAAACTGTTTTCAGTATTAATATATATTCTGCACTTTCAATTTATAATCAACTTTGTTATTTTTTCAGAGACTATGGTCCAACTTAGATTTGTATGAAATTCCTCCTCTCCGTAAGTTACCAGCTTGGAGTTTTCCCCTATTCAGAGAAACTTCTTTCTATATTTTGCAGCTTTTTTCCAGACTTGATTAAACATAGATGTACATTTCTGATGTACATTTATGTATTTCTTATACTATTGGGAGGAAAAGTAATTTTTCTTCCCATCAATCCAATTTTGTATTTTCTTTTTTCATGCGTACGTCTGATCCAAACTGGCCAACTTCTCTCTGTACTCTCATCTTCATGTTTTGTTTATTTTGGTGAACTTACCAGCTGCTATTGAACACACCCTTGCATCTTGGATAGAAACAATTTGCATGGCCCACGCACAACATTTTCCAGTGTAATTCTTATAAATCTTGACAGATTTCCAACAGCAGTGTATCTGATCCATTATGCTTCATTATCTTTGTAATAAATTTTAAATGTCTACATGTTGAAAATTGCTTATACTAAGACATTATTTCACAACTACAAAGAGTTAATGAAAACTTCAAGTACATCCAGTAACTCAGTATCTTAAATCACATTTTACTCCTGTTTTCTGGAAGAATTCCTCTCTTGTGTGTAACTTACCAATGGTAGTACCTTGTGAATAGCCAATATAGTACAACTTCTCCTGTCCTGTTTTCTCCAAAATGAAATTTATTGCTGCTGGGAGATCAAACTTTGCCATCTCATCAAAACTGCAGGCAGGAGATTGAAAAAGAGGCATGCATAAATTAAAACCCAGAGTTTACATTGAATTCACATTTTTATTAATAACTTGTCAGCAAAGAAACAGTCTGACTGATTTAGTGAATCATTCAATTGTTCTAAGTTCTTTGTTTTTCTGGCACTGGATATGGAAGATACTACTCAAGATTTTTTTTGGGTTATTGTATTACACAGACTAGTGCTTCTAAGTAGCTGCCAAAACTGGCTCCAGGACTGAGGAACAGCTTGGAGATGGTCTGTGCAGGTTCCTCTGAGTCGTTCTGCTGCTATGCCTCTAGTTTGAAGAACCTGTTCAAGCAGTAATTAAAGTCATCTGCATTACGATTACAGTTGACATGCTTTTATAGGGGTACCTCAGCAAAAGCAAATGTAAAGAATGCTTATTAAAAATAGCGTATGTAAATCCCTGTAAATAAATATGTAAGGATATCCCCTTCAGTGGTTCTGCCTACCTAAAAGCCCAGAATTCATCTTGATCAATGGAATACTTCTGATGTTTTCTTGACCAGCGATTCCCTCTGCTATTTCCCATCCAAACATCAAATCCAGCATCAGCTAGCAGGAAGCCCAAGCTGTTGTTGGGCAGATTTGTGACCCAGTTACGAGCATCTCCCAATAATCCATGCTGGAGAAACACAGCAGGTCTTGAAGCTGAAAAATAAAGCAAAACCAAAACAGTTTATAATTTTTTTTATCTTTTCATTTCCTGGTTGTTCAGAGATATTTTTGTCTCATATTCAATACCAGGATTTTTTCCTGAATCAACAAATTATAAGAAAAAAACCCCTCTTTATGTAAGAGACAACATCTAAGCTTCTTAAAGAATTTATGGAAAGATCTGCCTGATGCCACAGCAAACTAACTTGGCACCCTCTGGTCATTGTTTGTAGAGCTCAGACACATCAGCTTGAGATTCTCAACACTGATAAATAGATGAAGGTGTGGGATAGTTTTCAGAGATTTTCGTCACCCAAAATATGAATCAGACACTGATACTAACCAGGTGTAAAAAAAAGCAAAGCAAAATTATAAGCTGGAAAAGCTTTTGCAAAACAGGCTGATTAGGCAACCTTTATCCTATTTTTAATTTTTTAAAAGGTTTTACTCATCAACTGTTACTAGGAAGCATATGCTTCATACTCTGGTGGCGTTCTATTATAAATAGGTGTTTGACATTAATTTTGTAGATCTTGCAGGTTCTCAAGGCAGCCAGAACTCTTTGCTAAAATTTTACTCATGTATACATGAGTGTATATGTGAAGGTATACAGGTATTTGGTGGATGTTTTAAAAATACAAGTTACCTCCTTTGAGAATATGCCCTATCTAGGGTGGTGTTATGTCATATTAAATAACTGTACCTGGGCTTCCTTGATTCTGAGTACCATAAGGGATTCTGTTAATAGTAATGGTATAACCATCTTCTGTCATCACTTCATACTCCTCGCTGGGGTACCCTTTGTAGGAAATGAGCTCATTCTAGAAGACAAGGTACAAATGCATTTGCTTGTACAAATCCATTTCATATATTACAAGATAGTCACAATGAAGAAATGTTAGAAAGCAGGTACAGCTGGGGTTTTAACCTACATACATTAAGCATCTAAATGTATGTAACCCTAAAACAACAAATTTCCTCTTTTCTTCATATTATATCTAGGGGTTTAGTACCCAGTTAAAATATGTCATCTAAAACCTGTATTACACTCCTGCCATGCAATCATCACAAGCCCTTGCATTCTGAGGATATAAGAATCCCTATAAGCTCCTAGCAGGACTTTATGAGCTGAGATGAGGTGTGTGGGTGAGACGAGGAGCTGTCTGGGTGCAATGCTTCTGATTTGCTCTGATACAGCCTGGAACCAGCTTATTTAAACTACCTGCAGAGAAATCCAGGCAGCTTCGCAACTACAGTGTGGTGAACAGCACAGAGGCAGTGAGCACTGCTGAAAAGCTGACTACATTATGGAAAAAAAAAAAGATCTCAGGCATTTGCATAGTTGCAAGAGAAACTATCACAGCCCATCTTAAGCTCTGAAGTAAATATTACTTTTGACCTGTAACGCTCCATCTGTTTTGGTACAAAAGTGCATTGGTTTTTATAACTCGTTCTCAGAGAATTACTCAATGTATTTTGCCATGCAGGATAGAACCTCCAAGATTTTAACAAACAATGAAATTCCTATGCAAGCTTGCTTGGCAAAAGGTGTTTTTCTGAAAAGCTGGCCATTTCTGGTCTCTGCAGGTCACCACTAGTTGTTTACAGACTTCATTGCTGATGAAATGCTGACATTCCAGATAGTCATTCTTTCAGATAGGAAGGTAGTGCCAGCAATAGCAAGCTGGTAACTGATATTTAAAAGGAAACAAGTCTGGAGATTTACTATTTGCTTTAATTTCTACCAGAGAGAAGATGGGCTGTTACATATGCAGGCAGAAGAGAACAGAAGAGAAAGAAGTAGTATGTACAAGAGAGGATAGGTTAAGCAAAGGCAGCTAATCTGCCCTGTTATTCCTAACACTTAGAAACCCCTCTGCTGTGAGTCATGCATACCATCCATCCATCAACCAACTTACAATACTCATAAAGGCTTCAGGATCCATAGCTCTCTTCATTCTTCTCAGTTCTTCTGAATAAATAACTCCCTGAAACAAATATGTTACAGCAACAAAAAGCCATATCTTCTCCCTGAAAAATCCAATATATTAATCTGTCAGTTTTTCTCATCTGCATTTGCAATCCAGACAGGTTCTGTACTTTTCTGATGAGGACAGTGCTGTCTAATAATGAATGGAGCTAGTCTGGTACTCCCTACTTGTTAATTAAATGGAAAAAATCTGATTTCAAACACCTATCTGAGGGTGTTGGGCAGCAATCTGGACACTCTGCTCAGGTTTGGGCTAGGATGTTGCTCTGGATGAAGGCAAAAGTACAAATGTATCCAAGAAAATGAATAAAGCTTTTGGAGAAATGAATTATATCCATTTGTTTGAGAAGTCAAATGCATTACCATACCATGCATTTGACCTGTAGGTGAATTAGGAAACATTTCTGGCTAACTCTGTGAAACACAGAGTTATTGGGTAACTTGTAAGTCAATCAATCAACCAAGTTGTTGGATAGTTAGTGGAAAAAAATAATTTCAAATAAAAAATTAAAATATTTGTCATTTAATTAAAAACTTAGGAATGTAAATAAAGCAGTTCTTTATATTTCAAAAATTTATACAACTCTGCTTAATGACAAAATTTATCCACTCCATAGGATGAGGATGGATAAAGGAAAAGAACACTTAGCTAAATTTAATTGCTAGGTAGAGACTGAGCGCAGGGATCAGGATCCAGTTTTGTTAAGCAAGAAAGGAACAAAAAAAAACCCCTGAGAGGTAGTTGTCCTGCTTAGAGACATACATAGCTGCTCCACTGTCTGTGAAGACCTATATACTCTTGGCTCAAAGAAAATGCAGTGTTTGTATCAGCATCTTATCTGCTCTATATAACCCCCCAGAGGCCACACCTAAACATCTGTTGTCCCAGTGATAGATCTTTCAGTCAGACTGATTCAGCCAAAAAAATCTATTGCATTTATTTTTTTCCTATTCCAGAAGACTTTTAAACTATTTTCTCTCAAAATAATATGAATAGAATTTTTTTTTCTTCTCACAGAACAACAATTTATACACTTCCTAGCACTGCATTCTGGTACAATCTGTGTGTTGAAAATGTGTAGCTCCTTTTGTAGAAAAAGGGACTTTTAGAAACCTTTGTTTTACTGAGCTAGCACCCTTTGTTTTGGTTTAAAGTCACCACTTTCTGATTCTCTCGCTTGCCGTCTTCCCATACCCTTTCACCTACCCTGAGTTATCTAAATTCAGGCTAGGTGAGCCAGGCCTGAATCTCTTTAGGCAAAAGGAATCTTGCAATAAATAGCCATACTTTCACCTACTTACAAGCAAAACAACACAACGAAATACATTTGTTCCCAAATAGTAAAGCAACTCCTCAAGCTCAGGTTTCATACCATCTTTTGCAGCTCCCATGAAGCCTTCACCAGTTTTGGATCATAAATAAATCAAAGCATTACTGACCTTGTGCCTAAAGTCATGTGTCTGGCTGAGCAGCTGTGGCTGCAGAAGAATGAAAACTCAATTCCTTGCTGTTTGGAAGCGGTGCTGGCAGTGAAAGGGTGGTCATGCACTGTTTTTTTCCCCAATCATGCAGCAACTTGACAATAAGCCTCTGTTTCTTTCCCACTACTCATTCCTTCTACTGTCACTTCAGCTTTTCCCTGATGCAGAACCAGAGAGGGGTGACTCCTTTTATTCTCACACCTCATGCTTTTCAGCTCCTTAGCCACCACAGCTATAACAAGGCTCTTCTACTATCACAGATTGCTGGATTTTTAAGGAGAATACCAGCCTCTGTAGAGTGGCAGAGCAGGATCAGGAATTTTGAAAACAAATATATTCATAGATATACCTTATCATACCTGATGAAATTGTCAATAGAACTGCAACAATTTTCTCTTTTACTAACAACCTACCAATTCCAGCTTCTCATGATACCTGGAAAGGAAGAAAGGAACTTTGATTCCTCTACAGACGTTACTGCACACATTTTTGTTTTATTTTTTAATGCTTTGGTTGCTGTTCCATAATTCTATGTTGTTGCTGGAGTGGTTTCAGGAGATTTTCCTCCATTTATATTTTACCTCTTAAATGGCCATAGAATTGAATGGATAGTCCCTAAATGAATAGTTATGAAACTAGAAGGCTTTTCTGTAATCTGTATAGACTCAGAAAACATTGCCAAGATGGGCACACGCCTGTCAGTGATCTCAAGCATACTCTGAGTGGGCCAGAATTGTTCAGCAGTGAAAATTAGGTAGGCCTGAACAGGGAGTCCAGACAGGTCCTTTTTAAGGCATTCAGGACAGTGACCTTTTTAAGTCTCTTCTTTTTGTGGAGGACAAGCCCTGTGCAGCTGTGTTCCACCATGAGTGATGTCCTCCCTACAATACAAGCTTTGCAGAAGTATGAGTGGGGATCTTTTCTTTTTGCCACTTGTGTACCCTAGTATAAAGTTGGTGGGTTCTTAATTCTGCATTTCCAAGTATTTTTAAATCTTGAAACTAATTATTCTTTCTTGTTCAGTTCCCAATTTTTATTCCTCCAAATATTCTTTCTGTCTCACAAATACTGTCCACATAGAACAGATCATCTTAAACACTAAGATGAACATTGAACAAGGTTTTGAGCAGGATTTGATATTTCTATTTATATTATAGCTTGCATACTTTCTTCTTGCAGTACTGCCTCTGGTTAGGATCAGAAATATTCAATATATCCTCAGAAGTTATTTTCTTTAGTATTTACAGATCAGAAAGAATTATTAAAGATAATCTCAGAGGACCTGTTCCTACAAAACTTGTTACCAGGCTTTCAAAGAGAAATAGAAACATCTGAGTTCAGTTTCTGGCAGTGAATTAGGAGAGGAAATGATTTTCAAAGGGCTAGTTTAGAACACAGAGTGCTTTCAAATATTGATTCTACACACGGGATGGGATATTTTTGAATCTTCTCATTATTTCCTTTATATACTCCAAGTTCTTTCATCTTTCCTGTAACAAAAGCAGGTTTCATCCTTTTTAAAGTCTCAGTGTCTTTTGAAGCTCTATAAGAATTTCATGAGTTAACTGTTTAAATGTGCACTTGTCTTGGAGTACCTCATGCTATTCTAAGTCATTAAGATGCGCTATTAACCCACTGTGAACAAAGCCAGCTTCATTCGTTAGTGCAAAACAATGCTCCAATAACAAAAAACTCGCTAAAACATTGCATACACATGGCATAATACCATAAATAGCAAATGACTGGATAAAGTCATTGCAGGCAGTATGTGTTTGAAGTGAGTGTTTAAGATGGGAAAAGAAGGTGAACTAGGGTTAGTGTTGGGCTGATTTTTTTAAAACCATACATGCACACTCTGTTGTAAATTATCAGGTTTCAGTGGAAGTTACTCACACTACAATCAGGTATGGAATTCAGTGGAAATGCTTAAAGGCTGAGATGTTGCTGTCAGAGTTGTGGCGGCATCTTCACAAGTGTGCTCATATGTAAATGAACTTTAAACTGGCCAATCTAGGTGCCCTTATATAAATAAGTGCCTTTATATAAATTGTTCTCTACATGCTCAGTTTATGAAGCCTCAACTCTTTCCAGTGCTTTTTATGGATAAAACTTCCATCAATGTACAGAACATAATCCCTAGAATTTTTGTGTTTTCTGTAAACTCTTTGCTCTCCCCATTCTCTCCTGCTGCAGGAATTGGACCTGGCTCTGGAAATTACTTAGGAATGGAAGATATTTTTCTACAGCTGAATATAGCAGTTCATCATGGATCAAATATGTCCTTTTGGCTTCTTCATGCAGCTAGTGAACGTAGTTATCAGAAATGTTTGGCTATTTTAAGTATGTTAAGGAGGGCCTTTAAGGCGAGGTATGCTTTATTGAGAGACAGACTTGTTTTTGTGGAAGTTGCCATCCAGGAGTCTCCAAGGGAACACATAGCAGCAAAACCAGAAGGATCCCCTTGTGCACTCATATGGCTTTAAAAACATTTCATGTCATAATGGTGTAAACAGTTGCTTCCTGAGAGTGAGAAAAACACTGAGAACTAAGCACAGGATCTAATAGTGTGCCCTCCACAGAATCCCCGGGACAATACCTAGTTCCCACAGCATGGAACTACTGCCCTCAGCCACCCACCCCAAGCTGTTGCCCACCTGGAACACTGTTTGCCCCCAGTACAGGCACATTTTGGGGGTGAAAGAAGACCCTCCCTATTCAGCAATGGACCCTACACCTCCAAGATCAAAGGAACTGCTCTCAGGGGAGTCCATACACACACACACACAGAGGTGCAGAAGTGTAAAGCACTAACGAGAACAGGCACTGCCTGGGTGAGAGATTCTTCTCAGCTCTGTCAGGCCTGAAAAAATATTTCTGGTGGTCATCATCAAGGTCAATGGGTTTGCCTGGGGATTACCAGCAAGTGGGCTGAGTGGCACAGTATTTGTAAGTTATAAGTTAGTAGCTCTGCACTGGCACTTAGATAATTATGAATCTTTCCTGTGACAAAGGTAAACTAAGAAGTGCAAAAAGGAAGGGCTCATGAGGGACAGAGAGGGCTGCATGCCTGGCTGTGCTACTCACACTGCTGATGACTTGTCTGGAAATGTCCCAGGCAGTGTTGCCTTCCTGCTCAAGTGCCAGTCGCAGCACCAGCCTGTCTGTTAACTTATCCGAGTGAAATACAACTTGCAAAAAGAGTGGTTTATTTCCACAATACTTTCTGGTTGATGCTAAAGTTTGTGAAATGTCTGCAAGCCAGGACTTCTTCACCTGTGGGGGTGGATGAAGACTGTGTTGCAATTTATTAACTTTGCCTTATTAAACTTGTTTTGACTCACAAGGTGAAGAATTTTTTTTAATTCTTCTCCTAATTTAGTAGCAATGTATAGAGCAGTATTTTTTCACTTCCACAGTAACCAGATATCAATTATATCAACTATAATTAGAGAAGAAAGGAATTTACACATGTGCTGACACATGTGGGAAGATGAAAATTACATATGCTTTATTTCTCTTGTACTTTTTGCTAAATGAGGGTCTTGGGAGTGTGCATTGAGATCCTCTGGCACAAGAACTGGGACCAGTAGGAGCCCAGTGCAGTCCTTGCACTCAGTGTGCAGCAGTCTCCTTCTGAGCATGGGCCATTGAGCACTGGTAAGCACAGACTGAAGAAGTCTCTGGTCAGCTTCATGCTGCCATCAGCAGGACCTACCCAGCTATTTTTAGGGGTCAAAGGGACTGTGGGCAGAGGGGCTTTGGTTTTTCTTAATCCTAAGAATTAAAGTAAGGGGTTTGCTCTGGGAAAGAAGAAAGGTGCTGGGGAGGTTAGAGACAGCATTAGTAAACCTCTGTCCTCCATTCCAACTGGGATTTTTTGCATACCTGTAACTGGATTGAGTGGGGGCTGAGTTAGCAGCATCCCAGAGTGTGCTGGGACCCCTGTCTCCCTTCCCATGAACACCTTTCTCCTTGCCTTCTTTCTGCTGGAATCCTTTAATCAAATATGAATTCCATTACTAATCATCTCCATTATGGTTTGTTCATTCTTTTCATGCATTAAATCCAACTTACCCCTAACTTCACATAGAATCACACAGAATCACTAGATTGGAAGAGACGTTAAAGATCACTGAGTCCTACCCATGCCCCAACACCTGAACTAAACCATGGCACTGAGTGCCATATCCAGTCTTTTTTTAAATACATCCAGTGATGGTGACTCCACCATCTCCCTGAGCAGGCCATTCCAGAATTGTATCACCCTTTCTGTAAAAAACTTCTTAACTTCTTCCTGATATCCAGCCTATATTTCCCTTGGTGCAGCTTAAGGCTGTGTCCTCTCATTCTGTCAGCTGCTGCCTGGAGGAAGAAACCAACCCCCACCTGACCACAGCCACCTTTCAGGAAGTTGTAGAGATTGACAAGGTCACCTCTGAGTCTCCTTTTCTCCAGGCTAAACACCCCCAGCTCCCTCAGCCATTCCTCACAGGGCTTGTGCTCCAAGCCCCTCACCAGCCTCGTTGCCCTTCTCTGGATGCACTCAAGCATCTCAAGGTCCTTCCCAACTGAGGGGCCCAGAACTGGACACAGCTCTCAAGGTGTGCCCTCACCAGTGCTGAGAACAGGGGAAGGATGACCTCCCTGCTCCTGCTGGCCACACTGTTCCTGATACAGGCCAGGATGCCCTTGGCCTTCTTGGCCACCAGGGCACACTGCTGGCAACTTCTGCTATGGCAGCAGGTAAGATAGTCATAGACCTGTCTTTCCAAATTGTAAAGCACTTATTTTTTTTTCACTTATACCTTTATACATATTAAGAATTTATTTTGAAACAGCAAAGGTTTTGCTGACTCATAGATCTGATCCTTTATCTTAAAAAAGTGAAGATACAGTTACCAACACAAACTAATTATTTGCTCTGAGCATCAACATTGATTTTCCCACATGAAGTAATCTAATAAGTAAACAATGAAAAATGAAATATACAGTAATTATAAAATTAAGATGATTACTTTATACTTAGGATGCAGAATATTGTTTTGATCTTTTGTAAGGGAAAAGAAACATGACAAAAGTATTTTAACCTTACTATAGAAATGGACTTTAAATAGCAAAGCTGCTTATCAAATATAGTCTGTGTTTTCAATGCAAGCTTTCCCTTATAAAGACAAAATTTGCCTGCTGACCCCAAAGTGATACTTTCCAAACCAAATGAAGAACCTACATGTTCTATTTTACTTATGTCAACAAAATGTTTCATACTCTTGCTACGTGAAGGAAGTTAACTTCTAAAATGTTAGTGCCAACACATAGTTCCACAACATTGCACAGAGGAACAAATGAAACTTATGGACCTCTTTCAAGTTCTGCTCCACTGAATGTAGCATTAGACACCAAAAGTTTTCATTAAACAAGGGAGTATTCTTTCATTAAGACAAACAATATCAGACAAGGGCATAATTCTTACCATCCCAAAAGAAATCTATATCTTTTTGATGATCAGGATGACCTCTTTGCTTTGGAAACATTTTGTGAAGGGTCTTGAGGCAGGAAGATCCCTTTGCAGAGGGATCCCCTGGAGCAGATAGTAGCAGCCATCTGAAAAGTAGCCAGGTCCCAAGGTCTGTGTAAGAGGACACTCCCTCATTGCTAGTGGGACTGTCAATCTGCAGGGGAGAGGCTTCAATATTAGAGGAGAACAGGTCTAAAAAGCTGGTAATTTGTATTTTCCTTTTGAAAACCAACAGGAAACTAGTCAGGTCTTCACTGTCCAAAAAGTTGTGCTGCGGTGATCCTCAGGCTGATTCTGGTCTGAGCTGGCAGCAGCCCTACAGAGCAGCACACAGGGGTACCAGCTAAGACCTGGCCCTGGCACCAGTTTTAGGGTCTGTACGCCTTGCACCGTGCCCTGTCCCTCAGCTGGCAAGGCTGGGCTGACATCTCCCTGCTGCAGCAGTGCCCAGCTGAATCATTCAGCACTGGTTGTGTCCACAGCCTTGCTCAGGTCATCTTGAGAGTGTCCGGTGTCCGTGTCGAACGACTGGGGCACCGGGCCACTCATCACTGTTATTCCATCTTCTCAAGTAATTCTGATCTCCAGGGCTCTTGTTCCTTCCTGTGCTTCAGCTGGCACCTCCAATTAGGAGGATGTTGTGCATGAACTGTCCCTGCTACTAGTCTGAACAGCGTCTAAGCTGCAATCTTGATAATCTGAATAAATATTCAAATAAGTATATGAAAATTGTGGCTGAAATCCTTCCCTTTGTGCCTTAAGGGCTGTCAGATTTGTTTTTCATATAAATCATAAATCATGTACTAGATATAAATTATACTAAAAGAGACTTTAGAGAATGGATTACTGGAGATTAAAATGTCACTTTTTTTACCTCGAGAAAAAGAAAATATCTGAAAGAAATATTTAAACAAAATTCTAACAAGTAGGTAAATTCTTACAGTTAGCAATGCGTAAAAATTTTAATTTGATCCTATCAGAATTCTTCTTTGTTTAATAAATAGTTGCCTGAGCACTAGATGAGGCCACCCTGGTTTCCTGTCAGTTTGTACCTTACACTTGATTGCAGGCTCCAGTCAAATGTTTAGAGTATCTCTTGCTCTTCTTCTTCCTCTTTTAATTTCCTAATCATGCTTCATTCTTTACTGGTCAGAACACTTGCAATCTTTCTCTTCTAGTTTGTCAACTTTTTGTTATCAAACAACAAAGCCTTAATTATTTTGTGGAGGACTATGCTGAAAACCAGGGAACATGCAGACAAACACACAGGCAGCATAATCTGCTGAACATTGATTCCTTAGGAAGGCAGCTGAACCATCCTCCCTTAAGCCTTTGAATAAAATCACTGTATTTTTCTATACTCCTGCTGGATTGGTCTTCTTCATGTTTTGAAAATGGATTGTGCCATTGCAAAACAGAACAATATTTTTAGACTAGTAAAATTTTCAAATAATGAAGGCATGCAGAAGTACTTTTAATAAATGAGTTATTCTGGTATTATGGACCTTCTGCAATCAGATTCACTCTTTAACTTATGGACAACATACAATGCCAAATTTGTATGTTTTGCATATACTGGATGCCTGTCTTTTTAGTTTCATAAGAAAGCATTTGATCCCACAGAAAACACTGGATTAGGAGGCACCCTGAAGTTAGTGCCACTGTTTTCTGCATGGCTGTGCATGGTTCACTTTTAACAAGGGAGGAACCGAAATTAGACCAGTTCAGAGAAAATGGGATCCACCCAAAAATGGATGGGAGTTCCCAGTCTCCAAGGATCTTGGCATGCATGTGGAAAGAATCATTACCATTTTGAATCACTACGACTGTGAATTCTCACCTGGCATGTTCAGCACCCTGGAGGTTGTTCCAGATTGTGCAGAAGTGAACCACATCTCCATACCAAGTTCTAGCAATGGACATTGAGAAAGGGCTTTGGGATGACCCATGGAAGGAGATAGATTTGCCTTCCCCACTGCAAGATTGCTAAAATCAGCAGATTTTCCACATGATGCCTTCCCCACGCATGATGCTGCCACTGGCGCCAGGGAGGGGGAGCAGCATGAGGGGCAGGTCAGCTCTGAGATGGCTTCTGTCACCTCTGGTCTATAATTTTCACTTGGGACTGTGGAGAATTACAGCCTTGGACTTTATTTATTAGAGAATTAAATCAAAGCCAGGCCTAGATAATTGCTTACGGCAAACTGACTTCTCTACGTGATACACCAGCCGTCAGCTACCAGTGGGTAAAATCATAAATACAGGGTGTATATGCACACAGGGTGTGCTCATGCAATCCTCTGCTCACAATGGCTACTTTTTCCTTCACATGGCAATTCACTTCAGAAGGAATTTTGGGGAAAATATTTTCTGCAGAATCACAGAATTTCAGGCACTAATCTCTCTGCTTTTTTCCTTTTTCTTCAACCCTGGGTCACTGTTGCCTATGGGACACTGGACAAAGAGTGGAGAGTAGCAAAAGTAGGAGTTATGCAACACACCAGCAATCAGATCCTGGATGCATCAGCAAGAAGTAACCAATGAACTTTAGTACCATTTCAGTTGCCTTTGAGAACCTTGTCTGCCTCTGGGATTTGACTCAGGCTTTGTATGTAGTTATTTTGGCTGAACCAGTTTCTTGGTCGATCATGTCTGGACTGTGTTTTATCTTAATCTGGTAAAGATTGCTTTATTTACAAAACTATAAGTAAATAATGAAGACCGGATTTTCAAGTAAACTTCACTTGGTTTATGCAAAGCAAAGCCAGATTTTCAGGTGCAGAAGAAACTTTCTATTTGTGATGACCGATGGGCACAAGTTGTTTAAATTCTCGAACAACTATGGTCTGCAAAATTTACACTGAATGTAGCTGAACATTATAGGGGGGAAAAAGATTGTATTTGGTTTGATATTACCCTTGGACTTCAGAATACTTGATAGATCATCTTACAGTTTCTTATCCAGTTCTTTGATGTTGCGCAGGTTAGAGGGTTTTGGTTTGTCTGTTTGTCTGTTTGTTTGTTTTTCCTGTTACTGATATATATGGTTTTGGTATTTATTCTGGTGGTGAGGCTACTTTACACTGTCGTGACTTTTCTGGCCATGGTAGATTTTGTAATGTACAACAGACTTTGGCTTGCAGAGATCTGTCCAACACAGAATGTGTGTATAACCATGCTACAGAGGTTAGCTCTGTTAGCATGTGAACCCCAGAGGGTTTGCTGCCTTTGAAACATCAAATGCACGCTGCATCAGCTGCCCAGTGTGCACACATGCGGCTCTGCCTGGGAAATCACAGTCAGAAGTGGTGTTACTGCACCTAATTGGAGACAATCACCCTGACATTTCCCGTCAAAGCAACATGGATTTACCAAAGTGACACAAAATGAAATAGCAGGCTCTTATTATGCAATGCACATTGTCTTGTTTATTAGCAATAGATAGGGGTAGTCATTTAAGATGAACCTGGTTTGCTAAATACAATCATAGCATGGAAAGGTGTGGTATGTCCTGGAAGAGCTGAGGAACAGCTGGTTGGCTACAGTGGTGGTGCTACAATGACGAGCCATTCCCACACACACCCTGGTGTGCCATGGCTCACTGTCCCATGCACGGACCTCCCTGTGCACGGGAGGTGATGCACACTGTCCTGCTGCTGCTGCCACAGAGCCACACAGAATGCTGCAACAGCGGAGCATTGCACAGCGTTCAAGCCATTGCAGAATTAAAGTGCTGATGGAAGAGTTATACAGGGCAACTAATCCTCATGTATCTGTGTTTGCTTATGTTTGCTACATATTTGCATTTTTGAGTCTGCCTTCTGGTCTTTGAAGGGGAAAGAGACACTCCTAATATATGTGGCAATTTCAGTTCTAAATTCAACTATATGTGGCCATACTTCTGCTCAGGGAGAAATTAAAAAAAAAATCTTCATTTGCGCTCTCCTGCTTTTCATATGTATTCATTTATCTATTTCTGAGTGATTCATCCAGGGCATAGTAAGTTTATAGACTTGTGAACTCAGATTTAAAGCATGATTAAATAGATCAAATGAAATATAAACTGCAGTATGGCAAAACAGAAATTCCCCTTGGCTTCAGTTCTTCTTAGCAGCTGTTCTGCACAGGTATTGAGCCATGTACACACCTACTCAGCTTCACAAGAAAGCTTTTCATAGATGTCAAACTTTTTCTTTACAAGGATAGAAAAAAGGCAAAATGTTATTAAAAAAATTATCTTTCATCTTAGTAACTCCAGCATTAAAATAATTGTAAAACAGATTAATGTTTTCAGAAATACTATTCAACTTGTAAGTTCTAATTATTGTAAAACTTGATTAACAATTATCATGCCTGATTTTCTACTTGAGATTAGCTTTGACTGAATTCCTTTCAACTTGCAGTTTTGACTGTGCTTGCCTGAGATGAAGAATCTTTTTAATAAGAAAAAACACCCATCTGAATGGCTGATCTGAATGCCAGTAACATGTGGGTTATAGTCTTATAAAAAAGCTTGAAGACATTGCTCAACTTGATTTTTCTTACAGTTTTGTTTTGAATTGTTATACAGACTTAGCTGGTTGTAGGGCAGTTATTTGAATAATTACTTTTCAATAAAAGTATTGAGTAACAAAGCTCAGCTTGTGCATGGCAGTTCTGTGCATTCCAGAGTGGCTGCACAAACAATTCACAGGTGACACAAGAGTTTTCACAGCTATAAGCAAGTAACAAGAAAGAAGAGAGTCTGTCCAGAATGGCACACAAGACATTGTTTTGGGGCAGAACCAGCACAGTGGCTGCAATAGCATTTCCATGGCAATATAATTCCATGTGGTATTTTTTACTTTACCTTGTCTGGTAGTTTGTCTCACATGAGCTGTCATGGTATCCTGTCTAGATACACAGGACTGATGGAGTAATTCAAACCTGTGGCATGATTTCAGAACAAGAAGCACTGAAATTAATGGGTTTGGGGCATTCTTAATTGTAGCTGTGGGATATAAAGCAAAAAAAAAAAAATTGCCATTTTGTGCCAGCTTTTCCATGGTTGAAAGTGCTGTGGTAGTGGAAAACAAAAAAGACATGGAATTTTGATTTAGAAGGGATCAGCTTGAATAAGGAAATGTTTGTGTCTGTGATTACTAGCTGGAAAGAAGAAAACATAAAACAATGAGCTTGATAAAATGATTATAGCAGAAATGCAGTATTTTAGGACTGGATAAGAGCCAGAAAAAGTAATGATAAAAGCAGACCTTTTTCCATTTCCAAACCAGTCAGCAATTTGTTTGCAATTTCCTTCTTAGGGCACTTCATGAGACATGTTGACAGTAAGATTGTCATATTTTTTACACTGTCAGAACATGTAGTCCCCATGTGAAACACATACCATGTCTCTGCTGGAGAAGACACTGAATTTCCATTTCTTCAGCTGATGATTTCTTCTGAGATTGCAGATGCTTGCATGAGAAACAGATGCTGAGGTGGAATAATAATTAATTAGATACTAATAAGATTGAGTTCACTTTCCTGCCTGGACCCAGGTTTTTGAGGGAAAAGTGCAGGCTAAAGGGTGAAATTTCCTTCTCAAATCCAAACCCCCAAGAGCTGCTCATATCAAGCTTCCTAGACACATTGCTGCTAAGTTATATACCCAGAAAAGGGCTGGGGACTGTTTCTTCAACAGGCACAAAAGTAAGAGAAGTTATAAATAGCCCAGAGAAAGTCTTTCCACCTTGAAAGGGAGAAATGGAGTGCTTACTATATCAGATTCAAAAGTCCTACCATTATACCAAACTCTCCCAAAGAATTTTACTTGAGCACGGCTTAGAGAGAAGCCAGTGTAGAAGAGCTTCTTCCCCTCAGTTTTGTGCACAATAAAACCTTTTTACCCTCTAGGCACAATTTGGAAGGTGTGAGCCCCCTCTGCAGTGCTGAAAGCCTCATCCAGCTTGCAGCTGCAAGCGTGTGTCTCCAGGGAGTGTGGGGCAGTCGGGGAGTGGGTGCCAGCAGGGGGCTGGGGGCTGACAAGCAAGGTTGGGCATCTGGTGAGTACCAAAACCAGCTTCTCTTACAGAGGGGTTTTGGAGAGAAAGGGGCAGGAAGGAACTGTGCACTCATGTCACAGTTCATGACTTGATTAAGACAGCATTTCCTTTTTAAATAGTGCTCTGAAGGGGAAATGTTTGGGGTGAAGAAATGGCTGGGCAGAAAGAAGAGATGAGAGTGGGATAGAGATAAGTTTTAAGATGATATTCACCTTCCTCCTGAGCTGTAGGAAGTCCAAGATGTGATGAGGAGGAGCTCCCAATAAGTATTACTCTTCCTTTTTTTTTTTTTCCTTTCCTTTTATTTACTTTTTTTTTTCCTGTCAGACATATGGATTCCCTCTTTAGTCTGTGAGCCAAAGACCTGGGTTGGTTCTTGGTGTTTGCCTAGAGCCTCAAAACAAGATTCAGTAAAGTCACATGCTGAGTGAATAATTGCCTAGAATTAGAATCTAAGAGGTACCTCAAACATTCATTACGATATAACCTATGCAGTCATTTCACTAGTGGTATGTCAGCTGATATATGGTGGCCAGAAGTCATATTCCTGCTTTTGCATTGTGCCAATCAGACAAGGGAGCTGCCAGCTCCAAGCAATCCCAGGCAGGTTTGGGATCTAGTTTCAGTGTCTGTAACTTCCCTCACAGCACAAAATGCAGGAGGCCAGCCAAAACAGAAACTGCATTTCTGTCCCAACACATGGGAGAATCTCCTGACTGGGACAGGAGAAGGTGCAGGGCTGCAGAGTGGTAGGGTTGCAGGTGTGTTAGTATACAGCATTTGGAATCAAGTGGAGACAGGTCCTCTCCTGCATGTGGATATGACTCAGTGCTGAATTAGAAGCTGCTAATGCCACTGATGCCGATACTGGTGTTTGCTGATGCAAGTGTTGCAGTTATAGGCTCAAGCAGGGCATTTTTGGTTTTAATTACTGACACTGCAGAAACTGAACACTTTTCTCTCAGAGTGTGCCTTATTTTTGTGACACTGCTGTTGTTTGAGTAAAACATTAATTTCCATGTTTCAGATATGGAGCAGTGCTCAGAGAAACGGGGAACCAGAGTCCCAGTGGGGGTTTAGGGAATGAGGAGGGTGGCCATCTGAATCCCTGCTGTGAGGTGGAAACACTGTGGTGGGGCAGGCAGTGTGGCTGTCTCCAGGGCTCTGCAACAAGTGCTTAAGCATTGGAAGAAGATGAAATGTGAGTGAAGCTTGCAGTGAAATCTGGTTTTCCTGCTTAGAAAACATAAAATGGAATAACTGCTTGCAATATACCAGTTCACTATGTTTTGAGGGGGGCTGTCAAGTAGCATTATAGAGTGTTTCCACTTTGCATGTAAAGCTGGCAGATTTTTTCTGGTGCAGGGGAATCTTTGGTGGAAATTTTGAAGGAAACAATTTCTGCCAGGATTACCTCACAGAGTTTTACCTTACACATGTATTTGTTTTGGATGATTCATCTCATTTCCTTTCAGTATGTGAATCCACAGGAGTTTATAGCTTTATGCACTCTAACTCAGTGGATTAATCTCAATGGACCAGTCAAGTAATGAATTTTTGCAATGCAGGCAAAAATTACATAGCAGAGTTCATGTAGTTGTGTGTGGACTTACAGTTCAGGCAGCTCATATTCAGATACTGTGCACTGCAAAGTTAATAGCATCAAGTTCTCCCTCTTTTTCTTTCCCTGCAATTACCATTCATACATGAGAGCTTTTCTCACACAGACCCCCCAGAGCCCTGGTGCTCTGGTGCTTTCAGTAGCCCCTGGGATGGCTCTCACAGCTAGATGTAGGGAGTGGGGCCAACAGAGAAGTGCACACTTGAGTGAATAATCTCTGAGGCCTCTGCAAAGTCATCTGACACCCCCTGAGGCTGAACATTTCCTCTGCACTGGGTTTTAAAGAAAGCCTGAGGCTTTGTTTCTTTAAGCAGTTGAGCTGCTCTAACAGCCTGCTGACTCTGAAAGAGATTCTTTTATCCCCCATCCCCTTAATTTGTGGCTGGCCCTCCCTGAACTTATTTGGCTCATTACCCAAGAAGATAGCCACCTGCTTTCTTTTTCCTAATTATTGTTCCTCTGGGCTAACAGGTCCATACACTGCTGGAGCTGGAAGGTGGCACCAGGGATGAGATGGGTGGTGAGGAGCAGAGAGAGGAAAGTACAAAAGGACTCCTTGGCAGGGAGAACCTGGGAAGCAGCGCAGGTGCTGTTTGAGGTGCAGCTTGTCTGCCTCTGAAGGAGCAGCCACTTCCCCAGCATGGATGCAAACTCTTGGCAGACTCCAGGGTGAGTCAGCCATGGACCTTAATTGAACAGGCAATTTAATACCACAGGAAAGACAAGAAGATGTTTTCCCTGGCCTTTATCTCCTGAGCCAACTAGCTGTGGGGATGGAGAAGAACCAGGCTAACACAAGGGAGCATACAAGAAAAGCAGTGAGGTCCAATGCTGACTCCATGAAGCCTGAAAAAACATACCACCTGTAGCTTCCTTCATTCTTGGTTCTGAAGGGAGACCTACGACAGAATTTTAAAATATAAGCCTAAAAATGGAAACCTAATTGTGCAGACTCTAAAATTTGCAAACACATTTTAAACATTTCACAGAAAAAAAGAAATTTGCTCCCTAAATCTTCCAAGTGCCAAAGGTGCTGTCAGTACATTGCTTCACCCCTTGTGCTGCCCCACGGGTACAAATCATGGGGCTGGCTAAAGAATGAAATCTGTGGCAGAGCATCTGTTCCCACCCAGGCTGCCCAGGAGCTTTGCCAAGCAGAAAAGAGTCTACAGCAATACAGTCTTTCTCTTGTCAGCAGATTGCTCCATATACTGGGAGCAGTTCCTTTTCAATGAAGTTTATCTCCCTATGTGCAATTAATTAATCAATGTTCAAAGAAGAGCCTTGGATGATGCAGAAAGCTGACTTTGCTAATGAAAGTGGCTTTAATTGCAGAGCAGATGTGTGGTGAAGCTGGGGAGCCAGCTTTTGAGCAGAGTAGGCCAGGGTGGGTATCCTCTTAGCATGGCTGGGTTGGGACCTTGGTTGGTGCAGGTATGTCTGTCACCAGCTTTAGAGGAAAATAGCTTTATTTTTTATCTCCTAATGTGATGAATGCACCAGGTGGAGGTTGAAGCTGTGGGTGGATCTTGGGCTTGCTGCTATCAGTTGTGCAGTGTTAACTGGGGACAATTTTCTGAAGATATTTTACAGGTGCAAATCCACCCTAAAGGCACATGTGTACATGACTCTTCCCCAGCACACCATGACGTGTAGAAGGTTAATTTCTCTAGCCAGAAACAGGAGGCCTCTAATCCTTGTATCATGTTTAGAGCAGATTGACACCAGATACTATTTTAAATGTTGGTGTTGCAACAAAAAGTTTTTTGTCTGTGTCTTATTGTAGGACTGATAAGTGTGTGTAACCCTTCATAAAATGCTCTTGTCAACAGTTTCATTATTAAAAACAGGCAGTCAAATATTGTGAGTCAATATCTTTCATCTTCTTCCTCATCCATATCACAAATTAAAAGTCACTTTAAAAGAGTTTATTAAAAAGTAGCACTGGTTTCTTATCTCAATTGCCTTCTGATTACACTTTGACCTGCACTGCTTTCCTAAATGAACACATTGATTGCCTTTTGGAGAGCTGAGATCTTAAATAGAAGAAATAATGTATTTACAAGAAAAACAGCCAGCTAACTGGCTTCTACCTTATAAAGAGTCTAGCAGGTCCCAGGAACTTTCTCTAATTACCATCACTTTCCCCCAGTACTACGTGCCTGGTCTCAGAGCATTTACACCTTTTTATCCCAGCAGCAGTGACAGTGTGGTTTCCTGTCCCATGTCCGAGTGAACCCAGCCACCTAAGCTCTTCCCACATGTCTGCAGGTGGGAGCTGCATAGCAGGGAAATGCTTGATTATGACTGAATGGTCCTCAAAAGGCAGAAATTATGCCAGGATTAAGCCAGAGTTAAGGGGTTCACGGAAGACCTGGCATGGAAGAAACCGGTGGGACAGTTTGGTAATTTTATTATTGCCTTTGCCCTCTGGGGACCATAATTACACACATTGGAGTTACACACAGTCTGCTGTGCCAGCATGGTGCTGAACCACAAGACCTGGGCTGCCATATCACCCCAAAGTTCTTCTAATTCAAGGGGGCTGTCCAAGCAGGGGACAACTGGAAGGTCTCTGCTCCTGCTTAGGTGTCCCCAAGGCCAGAGGTGATTTCCCTGCTGGGCTCAGATTGGCTGGGGAGGTACTAAGCAGATGCTAATGCCAGGGGTGTGCTTGGTCTCAGCCCACATCAGAAACGTGTTTTGCATGTCTCAGGCTGCAGCAGTGGGCGCAGTGCTGAGAGGGACCCTGCAGGCTGCAGTGCCTGTGCCGAATGCAGCTCTGCCGTGTGCAGTGAGGGCCAGAGGGACACAAGTGCCCCAGCAGAGGCTGCTCTGGGACACGGAGGTCTCCCCTCCTCCTGCCCGTGTCTGCCAGAAGGGAGGCACGCTGCGTGGCTGCGGTGTCGGGAGGAGCACGGCACTGGTGTGTAGTGCTCAACAGGGGTGACACGTGAGGCCATGGGAGCAGAAACCTGTCTGGCACTACCCCGGCTGAACCAGCGCCTGTCCCCTGGGCCGGCCGCAGTGCGGGGGACCAGGGAGTGCAGCCAGCCCCTTTTTGGGCACAGTTGTCACCCCAAAAAGGGTGCCAGTTTTGTGCCAGGAAGGCAAAAAGGGCCACCTCCTGGGGCCCTTTGGCTGCTGGAGCATCTGTTATAGGGAGCATGTCTGTCCTGTCCTCATTCCTGCTGAGGGCTCAAAAGAGGCCGGCAGAGCTGAGAGGGGCGATGATGATGGGGGCATCAGGGGAGGTGAGGATGGGTGTTGTGTCCGATGTGGTCTCCTCAGCCTCGCTCTCCACATCCTCCAAGTCCTCGCTGACAGAGGGGATGATCTGCACCACCTTCTCCTGAAAGTGCACTTGCTTGCGAGGGCCTGGCACGGCTGCTGGTTGGACAGGAGTTTCTGGGGCTGAGCTGCTGTCCTTGCTGCCCTTCAGGATGCTCTTCATATGGCCCAGAAGCGAGCGGTGCTGCTCCCTCTGGGCCCCGTGGAAGGTGTAGGTCTGCTCAGTGTCACCAATGATGGTTGGGGCTGCCTCAGTGGTTGAAGGGTCCACGTACTGACCTGCCTGGGGATGCATGTCTTTGTGCCCTGGGCTCTTCCTCCTCTTGCTCAGCAGGAAGTAGGCCAGGGCAGTGAGCACCAGCATGGAGCCTGGGGACAAGACTATGTTGGCTGAGGGCTCTGGCAAGTGGGAAGGCCTTGCCAAGCAGCGCTTGGTCTGGTTAGCCCAGTGCCATAGGCCACCAGCCCAGCTCCCTGCACATCCCCACCCCCACCCCTTGACAGACCATGCTCCTCTTCCATCTGCACTACTCCCCACCCAAGCTTCTCACCAGGGATGGTGACATGCCAGACGAGGACGGGGTGCAGGAAGCAAGCCACTGAGAGTAGCGTGTACCCCAGGAATTTCTGGAAGCTCCCTGGGCATCTAGCTCGCTTCCAGAAGGCCTGTGCCAGGAATTCAGGCTTGTGACTGGGGAGAGAAAGAGAGGTTCTTGTAGCAGGAGGCACCAACCCTATGCCAAGTAAATTTGGTCCTAACCATGACTCTTCTAAATGTGCAGATCCTCACTGTGGTTTGTCAGAAGATGGGTGTGCTTTTCACGGAAGATAAGCAAAGCCTGAACATCCCCTGTTGGGAGAAGAGCATTTGCCAGAGGTCAGTATCTCAGCATCTCACTAATCAAGTGTCTACTGTTAGGAGTAAGGTGTTGCCTCTAAGCTGTGAGGACTTTTGAGTTTCTGCTAGAAGACAGCAGCAGTGCTCAGCCTCTGAAAAGGACATAGGAATTGTCAACATTTTAATTTTAACTTCCATGCTGTCTCTGAAGGAAGCTGAATCTCACCCTGGGGATCTGCCTCTTCCTCTAACCCTGGTACCTTCTACCTACACACTGTATTTTGCAGATGTGAAGACCAGGGCTTGTGCTGATGCTCAGGAAATTAGGGCACAAGCCTGGGTTAAAACACAGGTTTAAACAGCTGTGAACATGGGCCCATTTACCTCCCCCAGCCTGAGTGCACTTGCCTTGGCATTAGGGGCAGGACCTTTGGTCTGGCACTTGCAGCTCCCCCAGATCTGGTGTTGCCTGTAAGGGGCAAGGTGCCTTTGGGAGGTCCCACTGTGGCTGGAGAGTAGTGGGCAGGGTCTACTCACGTGAAGCACATCTCCAGGAACAAACTGATAAAGAAGAAGCCTTCGCAGACAGTAACTGCAACCCCTGAAAAACTGAAAGGTGGAGCTGTCAGGGGAGCAGGGCTGTGTTTGAGCATGCTCTGCAGATGGGCAGAAAGGGCAGAGGGGGCCAGAATTTACTATCCAATTCTCAACACAGTCTGTATGCTGGGGTCTGAACACCCTCTGCTCATCTGGTTTGTGGAAAACTCACAGCCCTTCTGCCCCTAGGAAATCAACTTGCAGCCAGTGCTGCCTCTGATCTGCTTGAGTCTGCAGTAGCATTTCTTTTTCTAACAGAAACAGCTTATTTTTTTGAAAACTCAGTATGGAGTTCTGAAATACCCAAAGCCTTGGACACTGTTCCCTGCTGCTGTTGAAGTCTAGTCTGGTGCTACATACAGTAGAGGGGTTGACCTTGTCACCCCTACCAGCTCTGATTTCAAGAGGATAAATACTCACAGCAGATAGAAAGCCAGGCTTTTAAATTGTCCTCGCTGCAGAGTTTCTATGCCCACACCGATCAGCACTAGAAAGAGAAGGTAGGAAAGATGCTGACTGCTGGGTTCATTCCCAGTTCCCTTGGGTTAGTTGCCAGTTCCCAGGATAAATGTCCCCATTTCCCCATGGGCTAGCAAGGCAGCTACTTTCATGCAGGGCAGCATGTTAGGACTGCCAGCACCAGTGATTCATGCTGACACACCCACCCAGAAGAGCTCAGTGACATACAGCCCTGACACTCATCCCAGCTGCACCCCTATTATGGCAGTTTTACCACTGTGTGGGCTGGGAATATCAGCTGGCCTTGGACAGCTGGGGGAGGTGAGCAGCAGTGTCCTGTGACTGTTCCACTCTGCCATACTGCCACATCTCAGCTGCCACAGGGCCCACTGCCCCATCCTTCTCTTCCCAGGTCCCCCCAGTGCCTGCCAGCCCCACTCCCTTGCCCTCCCTGCTTGCCCAGTCCTGCTGCATCCAACACATGGCTGCAGAGCAGGGAACTGTGCCAGCTGCCTTCACGAAGGGCTGTAGCCATAGCATCAAAAGACTTTGCTAGCCAAACAGAAAAACATATAATGGGAGCAGGCAGATTAAAAACAGGGAATGAACATTCTCTTGGTGCCTCAGCTAATACAGAACACCAGGGAGTCAGTCTTAGGGGGATTAAGAGTATTAGCAAGGCTAAAATCTGTGATGGATTGGCCAATAGCTTCAGGGGATGGAAAATTTTTTTAAACATCCTTCAGTCTCCTTCAAGATTATTTCTGAAAGGGAGCAGAAATTTAATGCCTCACATCAGCTGCAGCAAGTTGGTCAGTACATGCTAATTCACAGGGCACAGGTGTCAGCAGTGTGCTGAAGCCCAGGTTTCATAGCCAGAGCACCGCCTTGGGCAAGCTCCTGTCTGCCCCGGATGCCTCCACCCCCACAGCGAGCAGTTCCCACACTTCCACTGGCACTCAGGAAGTTCACCACTGGTCCTGTCCCATGCACACTGGCCAAGGTTTCAGGTGCAGGTTGGATCCATTTCTCAAAGCTGTGGTTTGCCCCCGGAGAAAGGTACTGTCTCCCAAACAAGGACATCAAGTGTCCATCGAGACTGCAGTGTAGGTCAGTGCCGAGGTGGGATTCCCATCTGGGCTGAAAGAAATCCCTCTGTGTTTTCCTTGTGTCTCCTGCAGCTGCTGGCCTCTGTCAGCCAAGGGAATTTATAGGGCCCATGTGCCACCCTTCTACACCGCTTTTCCAGGCCTGAGAAGAGCACAAGGAAATCAGTCTCATCAGAGGGCTGTGAAGCCACAAGAACTGTGTAATCCTACATGCAAAGTACTGCCTTTTACTATCTTGTGACTAAGGACCATTCTTTATAATCTTTCCTACAATGTGGACTTCATTCATTCCTGTTCATTCATTCATTCATTCATTCAGTCCCTGTGGATGAATGCAGAATTCTATGGCTTGGCTGTTAGCTCAACCCTCTGCTCTGGTTGGGGAGACTTTCTCCTTTTGCACAGCTTCTGCACAAAGCTGTTTGGATGAAGAATCTGCAAGAAGAAAAAAGCTGTTTTGAGGTGTTTGTTTGGACTAGTCACTGCCTTGATTTGGATCTTATCCAAGCCATGTGGCTAAAGGCACATGATTAGGAATTAAATGGTTGAAAGCATGAGAATTAAGAAATAAGTAGGAACTCTTTCCTAGATGCAAAAATTACAAGGCCTAGAATCACTGAACTAGAGATGCTGCAAACACTGCAGCAAATCACAGGGCTGTTTGATAACTCTTTGCTAACTTGCCAGAAGACCAGTTAGCCATTTTCTGATACAAAGGAAACCCTATAGCCTCACCATTGCAGAGAGCCATTACACTCCAAGATCTGGGGGAAGGGAAGGTTTATATTATGTGGGTAACTTGTATTTACTAGCAGTATAAGGAGCTGGCCAGGCCTTCTCAAAATCAATTAGTGAGGCTGATGCACTCTCCATTTCATAGGTTTTTTTTTCAAACAAAACCCATGGGAATTTCTTCTGCATGGTTTCCATTTCATTCAAAAGCCTCACACACCTCATCAGGCACTAAACGCTGCATCAAGCTGATTTCTTACTCCATTGAAATACACAGAGGAATAAAACACAGGCATATTGCAGTGTTCACGGGCCTTTTGGGAAAGTCAGGTGATACTGGGAATGTACCTGACCTATGGAAAAGCACAGTGAGTTGTAGTGCAGCTCTCTATGCTCTGTGATGCTAAGCAGACAGATAACTGCAGTGCTCGTTTAAAGAAAAATTAAAGAAAGATGTGCAGATGCTGCAAAATGATGAAAAGAAAACATGCAGGAGGGAAAGGTGATATTCCACGAATACATTTCTACATTGTAAACTACTTTCAATTTTGTTGGTTTAGCATTAGTTTTCTCATGGCAATAAGCTCACATTTTCTCCCAGGAAGGTCTCTATGAGTTTCCTTGGAGTTTTAAGTGAGAATATAACCAGTATAAGGCTCATGAGGGTCTAAAGGGATGGGGGTGAAGAAATGAAGTGATCTGCATTTTCTGCTTAAAGCTTTGTCTCATCTCCCAGTGTTGCAGTATCATCACAACATGCACTTATCTACGGGAGTTTGTATAAACTCAGAGACACAGATCTCTCTGCCTGTTATCAGTATCAGTCCTTTAAAGCACATTCCAGAACCTCCATCACCCCACCTGTGTCCTTGGGAACCTGTGCACACTTCAGCTGACCTGTGTGTTTTCTACTTTGTCCCTGGTTTGAGCAAAGTGCCTCTTCATGACTGTCTGCAGCTCATAAAGGAAATACAAAGGTTGGAGGGCCTGCTGTGACTTGCAGTGTCTGACTCTGAAATCCCTGGGGTTCTGAAACAGGAACCACAGGCACCACCTCAAGTCACCTCTCACCAGGAACCTCTGGTTCACCCCTCTAGCCTTTAAACAAATCAGACCCTTTGATCTCTGCTTTACTGATGGGGAAACTGAGGCAGAGAGTGCTGCCTGTCCTGTCCCATAACAGCTAGTTAGCAGCAGTGCCAGAGACAACCCCTGAGCCCTCTGCTTTAGCAGATTCCCCAAGTCCCATCTGGAGATACTCCCTGTGAAATGGTGCTCCATGCTTCCGAGTGAGACACTGTATCTGACACCTGGCTCAAAACACCTGTATTTCATCTGAAATCAAGCACTTGGGTGTGTCACCAAACCCAGAACACCCTGGCAGCAGGTGAGAGGATGCAACTCCCCAGGTACCTGGTGGATGAATTTATGGTGTTTGTACTGCAGCTATAACCTGAACTGCTCTGAGCTGCTCCCTGACAGGCTGCTAGAGAGGCAGAGCCATGCTTTTATAGCAACTATGCCATGATGTCTGGGACAGAACCTCTCCACCCTGCCTGGCGCAGGACATCTCACTCTGCACACTACAAGGAGCTCCTCCTTCATCTTCACATCCCACCGTGTAGCCAGGCAGTTTTGCACAGCCATGAGTATTTTGCTCTTCAGTCTCATTCACATCTTGCCTATGCCTATGTCTGTTTTAGAAGAATATAGTTTAGTTTTCTTCTTTTTTATTTTTTTTTCTTTTGGCATGCTTTAGCTTGCTTTCTGAATATTGGCCATTCCTTTCTGTCTCACTGTGCCTCCCACAGCATTTGGAAAGAACCTAGCCAGGCAACCACTGCTCTCCCACCCTGGGTCCCAAAGCAAAAGTGACCAAGTTTTCTTGTCCCTCCTCGTAAGATGGGGCCGTGGCTGCAGCTGGCCAAAGGCAGGGAGGCAGCCTGGAGGTACTAGCATCCCCTTGGTGCCTTTTAGTGCTGAAGACAGAGAGAATTTGCTCTTACCTGCTGCGGTGGAGATGCCCAGCAATCGGCAGGTGTACTCCAGGGCATTCCAAAATGCCTTGTGCTGCATGGCGAAGAGATGAAGGCTGCGGTACAGCCAGGCAGAAACTCCTGGGGTTTCAGAGTCCCCACCTCAAATGTAGCCCAGCAGCTCCCAGGACCAGGCAAAGCCTCTCGTTCCCTGGACCGAGTGACCTTCCTGAAGGAAAGGGCAGTGCGTGCAGGACTGGCCACCTCCGCAGGGCCTCCCAGGGGAGGGTGGCTGGAGAATGAGCTGCCCCCCCAGGGAAGCGGTCAGCGCTGCTTGCTGCTGCTCCCGTGGGGGCTGTGGAGACCCGGCCCTCTCCTGCTTGCTCCTTCTCAGCCAGGTGATTAATGATTGGTAAGGCAGGGGTGCGGCTTTGGGAGCATGGGTGCACGGCCTTCTCTGCTCCTGAGGTGGACGCTCTGGAAGCCCAAGCTGATTAAATGAATGTGAAGTCATTAGTGCTGTGCGGCTCCCGGCAGGTTAACCATTTGTGAGGATGACGATGTTTGCTCCTGGCAAGAGAGCAGCACGTTTCTGGCAAGTCACGAGGGGCACCCCAGGCCCACTGTCTCCTGCAGCTGAGCCTCCAGCTGTGGCTGCTGCTCAGCATCCAGGTTCTAACTAATATGGATTTGGAAGTGTCTGTGCGGATGTGCAACCACAGGAACAAAATCAAATGTATTCAGAGGGGTCCCACAGACTTAGGACAGCACAGCAAGGGAGATCTGATTTTCTTTCTTTCAGAACACCAGTGAAATGTGTTTTTGTTTTGTAGCCACTAAAGCCATTTGAACAGCACCAGTATCTCACAAGTGTCATAATGTATGGAATGAGCTGCACAGGTACTCTGACCTCTTTGCCTTGGATTTGGTAGACAGCCTGGGAGTCCTTGGTTTGTCCCTGCAGGACACACTGCCTCAGGAGAGGGGCAGCCCTATGTATGTCTGAAGGACAAGACAAGAAAACAGTTCTGGACCCCAGCCCCACACTCCTTTGTGCTTGAACAGGGTACATCTCACTGGAGGTCACCATTGATCCCCACCTGCTGCCACTAATGGAAGAGGTGGTGTGGGCAGCAGCATGGCAGTCCTGCATGGCAGTCCCAGCAGGAGGGTCATGTGAGCACAGCACAGTCCCAGTGGGCAGCACGGACGTGTGGTGCCTGCAGGGCTCTGGGTTCACAGGTCAGGGAGCTCACCTTGTGCTGGACAGTCCTGCAGCCCCTGCCCCTTGCAGCGCTGGCTGGGAAGCTGCTGTGGGCAGGGGACTGGATGAATCACACTCAACTCACACACAGCCCTGCAGGGAGGGAGCAACCAGCTGAACCTGTCCCCCTGTGATCCCTTCTCACCTGCTTGGCACCACAAAGCTGAGCCTGGCCAGCAAGTGCTGTACTGACTTATTCTGGAAGTAGAGATGACTTGTGCCAAGGACAAAGTGACAGCTTCTCTTCCATGGGTTCTTAGTCTGTATTTCAAACTGTATTTCAAATATTTTTCTACAGCAGCCAAATGCCTGAGCTTGTGAAATGGATTAATGATTCCTGTAAATAACTGCTGATACTGTTTTTTTTAACATTTATAAGGTTGTGAGTGGCAGAGATTTTGCAGCAGGCAATCCTGACAAGGTTTGCGTAGAATGCACATTTTCCATGTGAAAAATGGAAAGGCCCACAGGAAAAGGGTTTCCAGAGCATGCTGAGGGTCAGTGATGAACAGTGCAAACCCAACTCATGTCTTTGCTTTGTGGAACTGTCACACTTTGGGTGTTCCATTTCCTCCTGTCTTCCTGCAGCACCTCGGGTGTTTGATGAAACTGCCTGTTTTTCCACAACTGGTGACTCAGAGGTGAGCCTTCCTTTCCAAGAGAGTGGAAATCAGAGGCAGCCAACAGGGAAGGTCACACAAAAGCTGAGGAAAAACCCAGCAGGAGTACCTGCTGCCCTGCCTACTATGGCTGGGCATTGCCTGGGTGAACCCCATGCTTTCTAATGGTGCTTTGCTGCAGGCTCCAGGAGCACCCCCTGCCTCCAGTAATCACCAAAACAGCTTAAAGGCCCTGGAGTTTATGGCATACAGATTCACAGAATATTCTGAGTTGGAAGGTATCCACAAGGGTCACTGAGTCCAACTCTTAAGTAAATGGCCTATATGTGGATTGAGACCACAATCTTAGTGTTACTAGCACCATGTTCTAACCAATTGAGCAAATCTCAAGGATTCCCAGGCTGTACAGGTTGTGCAGGTTCTTTCAGGTTGTGCAAACAATCTGGATGCTTTTTTTCCTTCCTGTCGTGTTCTTCTTTTAACATTGTTATATTGAAGTGAAGGTGTCTCTTTACAAATGTGAAAAGTAGAAAAATACTTTAAAAGCAAATAGAGGAAAGGAAGACATAAGAGTCTTTCAGAATCACTTAGAGCCATGAGCTTAGGCTTGAAGAGATGCAGAAAACAGTGCAGCCCTGATCTATGACTACCCAACCTTCAGCAGTGCCCAGCACTGCTCAAGGCAGCAAGCTGCTGCCTCCTCCTCAAATGGGGGTCCCCTTAGCCAACACGGGCAGTGCAGCATGCTGGGCTCTTACTCTGGCATTCTTATTAAATTTCACTGAGCTCTTACCCAGAAAGTACATGACTTTGTCTAAGTGCCCTTGACAGCAATGTTTCCTTTCTGGAAAGCAACATGCCCCAGGGTTTTAAATAAATGTAAATGTATGGGTGCCAGTGGTGGTGGTCATGAAGGAACAGAATCTATTTGGAAAAGGTAGGTTAATACATTAACAATTTAAAACTTCCATCTTGTTCCCCTGTTCCTTTGGCTCTTTGGCTACTGCCCAGCCTCCATCCTCTGAGTGGGCCTGTATTAGCCTTTCTGAGGGTCCTTGTCCCCCCTATGAGGAGACCATTAGTCTGGGGCAGCATAAGGCCTTCACTCACTCTTCCTGGGTGTACTAGGTGTTTCACTCACTCCAGTGCCCAGCAGGGTAGCATGGAGTGAGCTGGTATCCTCAGATTTCATTTGTATCAACATCCATTTAGCAGCTCCTTCCCTTCATTTAGGTTTTTTTGGCTAGTGCTCCTACAAAACAACCTCATATGAACTTGATTTTTCTTGGTAAAAGGGTCCCTTTTCCTTCTGCCTCTGTTCAAGTGGGGAGATGATAACCATAATGAAAGTGTGTTTCAGTGAAGTTTTAAGGAATGAGTTTATGCAGTCAGAAGAGGACTGACAGCTTCTGAACTTAGAGGGTTTAATAGCCTGTAACCAACATTGCAAAACCTATGCACCAGCACAGGCTGTTCTGGGACACATTACAGCAGTGGTCCCCACAGCACATTAAACCACTACTCTTGCACAGGGGCTTACCATTTGCACTTTGGCTGCCAGCCAGGATTGACATTTACAGTCTGCTTCCCATGATGTATGGGCTGATTTGAGAGGATTTTATCTCAGGGTTATGGCTTCATGGTCGTGTTAGTCTCTGTCTTCATCTCTCCCTACTCACACCTTGCTCAAGTTAGTTTTGTGTGGCATAACCACCATGGCCACTCTTCTGTGACCAAGGTAGCATCTGGAATGGCTGTCCCAGTAAGGATGTAGCACACCACCTCATGTTTGTCTCTGCAACATGGTGATGCTGCAAGAGTGATGCAGATAGTGGAGATCCTGTCCTGGGGCATAGTGTACCACCAACCATGCTCTGGAAGAAAGCTACAGGAATATGCTTAACTTAGCTTGCCCAAAGTATAAAAACAGTTCCCAAACTGACTTGGACAATGCTCTGGAAATTGGTTTCTGATATTTCACCTCCTCTTCTCTCCTCAGCCCTCAGCTATAACCACCATGTCAGGTAGCCTTGCTCAGCAGCCTTGGTCCCCTCTTTGAGCAGCAGCAGCTGAGGTGATCACACCAGAGTGTCCAGCTAAGACAGACACCTATGCTCTCCCTGGCCCACCAGAGGACAGGGAGCGGCAAACAGCTGCCCAGAGCCTTTGCAGTGGTGCCAGGTGCCGCCTCCCTGTGCTCTCCTTCCACCAGGTCACCTGCCACAGAGAGCAAATGTCAGTCTGTCATGAGAGCAGGACGATGGCAGATGGACCCAGTCGATTGGAAGCACCAATGAACTGCAGCTGTGGGTTCACTGGGTACAAATATCTCCTTGCAGCCAGCAAGAGTTTTACTCTGCCTTGTATCCCCAGAGGTTCACTGCTTTCCAAACCAGTCTGAATGTACTGACAGCATCCTGAGGAGAGCTTGGCAGACCTCCCTCCGCTCCTGAGCCAGGGAAAAACACGGCAGAGGGCTGCCTGAAGTCACATAACCAGCAGAGCTAAAGAGAAAATCTTAAATGTGCCTCCCCTTCTCTTCTGTAACAGAAATGATGCCCTCTGCAGTCTCCCGAGCCGGGGCAGCACCGCAGGCCGTGCTGGGGATGCCCGGCAGGGGACAGCAGGACCCCACCACGGCGCAGACCGGCGGCTCCGTGTGCAAGGCAGGCTGCAGCCAGCGCCCTGCGAGGTGCGGATGAAAGGGCATCATTAAGTTTTCCTGTTCGAACAAGAAAAGCATGATAGCCACAATATGGATCTGTAGGCGACTGGGGAGAGCCCAGAGCTGCAGTGAACGCAAGCTGTTTTCCTTTATGCTCTGCGATCAAAGGAATCAGCATGCTGCCGAACACTCCTCTGCTGCTCCGGGAATTTCCCAGCGCAGCAGAAATGCCAAGGCTCAGCACTGCCCTGCCCCGATTGTCCCACAGCAGCCCAGCCAGCCCCAGAAGGCTTTGGTAGTGCTGCAGGCTGGCCCAGCAGAGAGGGTTGGCTGGGGGGGCTGGTGAGGAGCCTCTGTACTCACAGCCCCTCCTGGGGACCCTCCCCTGCCGGCACAATTGGAGAGACACTGCATTTATCCTGGGGCCAGGTCTGGCGTTGGCTGGGGCCTGAGCTTTCATCCAGGCATCCAGTGTTAATGAAACTCGCGACACACCGTGGTGTGGGATGATGTGGGGATGATACTGGGGTAGGAGGCTGAGGTTGATACCTCTGTGGCAAAGGCAATCTTAGGCAGCAAATGGACGTAGAAACCCATCTGATGCACTTGTGGGGATCTCACAGACCTCTACAGCACCTTCATCGCTCTGACTTGCTGGTGATTTCTGCTTTCTCTGTGAAACCTGCAAGCCTCCTCACCCCAGCCCCTTGCTCAGGAAAGCGATCTCCCAGCATATCAGCATGAATTTCCCTTTTCTTACTTGGTCACCTGTTTGACACCAACTTTAGAGGCTTTTCAAAGCGTGGATTAATACCAGTTCCCTGTGGCAGCATGTGTGAGGGGCTCCTGGCTGGCCATCCCCCAGGAGTGGGGCACACCTCTGTACAGCTGGGATCAATCCCCGTGCCAGTGCTGCTCTGCTCTCCAAGGGGGTGGGCTGAGCAGTCTGTGCTCGTGTCATTTTACAGTATTTGGCAGAGAGATGTGTGATCAGGATGTATGCATACATAGGCAAGTGTATGTATATATGTGTTGAAGACCCATGTGTTTTTCTTAAACTAAGCTGTATTAACAAGAACTATCAAAATTACATTTATTTATTATGCATTTGATCTCCAGTTCCACAGCGGGGCTCCCAGAGATTGGTGTCCATCTCCCAGAACCATGTGATTATGCAAGACTCTCCATGAAAACACATTTCTAGCTTAGCAAACTGCAGAGAAAAACTGCAGAAACAGACTCAAAATCCAGAGAAAAGAAAGCTCCCAAGTTAAATCTTTGTTTTCTATTATTAATAGTATTATATATAATTGTATGATTGAAATGCATGATCTTTGGGAGATTACAGTAAAGCTAAACAAGAAATGGAGAAAAGCTAAACAGGGAACTAGGGAGAGAGGACTTCAGGACTTCAGGAGCTGAAATTAAGGTCAAGGCAGTAATTCCAAATCTAAGGCCCAAGGCGAAAAATACCTTCCATCTCAGCACTTCTCAGCTGCCTGTGAAGTTTCTTTGCTGCCAGCAGTGTGACTGGCTAGGAGGACTGAGGCAGGAGTGGGGCTGGGAGATGCAATATACCATGAAGGCAGCAGAGGCCTGACAGGGATAGGAGGGCTCCCCCAAATTAGCAAGGGGCAGGGGATGCCAGCCAGAGAGATGTATGAGCCTGCTGTCCAGGGAGCTGCCAGGGAGCTCCTCAGGGTTGTGCCTGGTGAACAGGGGGCTGCTTCGTGTTACAGGCACAAGCCCTCTCCAGTGGGACTGTCTCCACTCCACTGAGAGACAACACAGCCATGGAGCTGGTTGGCAGCTCCTCTGACAAGGAGTGGATGAGGGGAGACCCTCAGCCTGTTGGGGTTGCTGTGGTATGCCTTGGGCAAAGGGAGCACAGCTCAGTGCTGGCCTTGGCAGTGGGAACTTGGGGGCTTTGTCCCTCTTCCTTAGGAATCTCTGGTCTTTGTGAGACTGATTCTGGCTCTCAGTGGATGAATGGAGATCTCAACTTGCATGTAAAGAGGGAAG
Organism: Chloebia gouldiae; assembly: GCA_003676055.1. Lineage (NCBI taxonomy): Eukaryota > Metazoa > Chordata > Aves > Passeriformes > Passeridae > Chloebia > Chloebia gouldiae. The sequence goes on from QUSF01000014.1 coordinate 2,810,716, forward strand.
GGAAATATGAAGGGAGTTACTTGTATGATCTGAAGGCATGGCTACACCCTACACAAGTCCCTGCATGTCCTCTATGCCTGCTGCCCCTCAGTTCTTGTTCTTTCTTACAGGCTTCGTCAGACTCACTTGCTGTGAACTGTGGGAACTCCAGACGTGTTCAAAGATGATGTGTCACAAAGACCATGTTCCCTCCATGTACAGGAACCCCTACCATGAGTCAGTCAGCTGCAGAACTTGGGAGAGGCTCATCATGCTGAAATGGACTATCACACTAAAAATAGATCCATCTCCTTTTTTCCATGTCTGGGCTAAAGTCATTCCCAGAGTCTGAGTTTGAGGGAAGTCCTTTAGCAGGTGAGTATGTTGGTTAGAATTGTCTAAGAGGCAGCTAGAAGTGATCAGTAAGGAGCACACAGGCAGGCAGAGGAGATGGAAAAGTTTGTGCTTAGGATCACTTACTGCAATATGGGCATGGCTTGGGATCTGGATGTGAAGGCCATGGATTTCACCTCACATGGATCCAGTAAGCACACATCCACTCTTCCCACTGACACTGAAAAATTCCTCACTCCACAAGAAGTCCCTTAGGACTAGAGTAATCAAATAGGGAGGTAATTGAAGATTTAAAGACCATTGCTGCCTTTACTAATATCAATGTGTTGTTTGTAGCAGTGGACCGTAGTAGAAGAAGTCCAGCCCCACAGCACAGGTCACAAAAAACAGAGTCCAGGGGGCACCAAAGGTAACTACATAGCAGCAGTGCAGAGGCAGAAAAATTACCCATGAGACAGGCTAGAGTAGCCTCAGCCTATTTGTTTGGAGCTGAAGAAGAGATGAAATCAATCATACATCTTCTGTCTGAATTTGCCACTCAACTGCTCTTGGGACCCCTGAACAAAGACCATAGCTTGCTCCCAAAGCCAGGCAATTCCTTCCTCAGTAGCTGTCAGTGGATATGAGCTTTGGGCTGTCACAGTAGGTGTTTGAACTGCTAGCCAGCCTGCTCTAAGGTTCATCCCCCTTCTTCCGACTTCTCCATCCCTTCAACTTCCACTCTACAAAAAAATTTCTATTATCTGCCATCACCCTGGGAGACAACAACTTGCAGCAGCAGTGCAGGAGACATGCAGATGTGAGAGGGTGTTCAGAAGGGGTTTCTTTACCTGGAGCATTGTGACATGTTACAGTGTTCTGTATGTGCTGGCTGACTCTCATCACTGAGACCCAATGAGGCCAACAGGAGTGCTGTGTCAAAGTAAATATTCTCAGTTTTTCTGCTGCACTTATTAATTTTCATTTTAACTGGGGAAACTGAGGTGGGGTGGTGCCTCGATCCAGAGAGCATCACGCTGCATTGTCAGCAGCACAGCTTACTCAAGGATGATGAATCTTGCCTGCCTGTCTGTAAGTCTGCACTTCCCTTGTGAAATACAATGCCAGCCCTCAGTTGAGGAACTTAGCTGAACTCTAACCTAAACCCATGATTCATTCCCTGATCTAAAAGTTGTGCTACAATGATGAAGGGCGAGATCCACCTCTGTGTAGAACAGGTCTGTAACAAGACTAAAATACCACCTTAACACCACAAAATAAGGCCATTCTGTTATTTATTCCTGTAGAAAGAGAAATTGCCACCACGGGAGGAAATGCAATAATGTAAAAGGAGCTCACAAAGAGATCAAATATTCATGTGCAGGCTCTTGGTCCAGAGTATATTTCCTAAGGAAGGCTGGTGGAGCACTGTTTTATTAGTAAGTAGGAGGAGGGAGAGCACAGTATAAACAAGCTCTGTGCATGAGCTTGTCCCACAGATGTTTATCCATCCATCAAAACCATTTGACTCTTTGCCCTCTTTTCTGGCAAAGGGGACTGGTGAGTTGTCCCTGCATGGGAGCAAACAAGGTGTGCACAGCAGTGATTGATGCACCTGGGGGTTGAGACAAATCAAAGAGCCTGCTTGCTGCATTTCGAGTCCCAGTGAGCAATTTATAGAAGGGTTTATGTAGATAAATAACCAGGGAGATTTATGTGAAGCAATACAAAACATATGTTTTTGGCTGCAGAGATGTAGAAATACTCAAGGACTTGGAAGCTGTGTAGCTGAGGTTATTTGTAAAAGTGTTCCTGTTAGTAGGATTTATTCTGGGGCTTCATTTTACTTGGCATTGCCTCCAAAAGGCTGCAGAGAAAACAAGCATAGCAGGAGCCATCACCTCTTTTACTATGTTGTCTGAAAGTGTTTTGAGCTTTAAAACCATAAGTTTGGTCACATCACCCCTAGCTGGGGCTGGGAATAGGAAAAGGCTGAGAGCAAGGAGAAGGAGCAGCAAAATAAACAGACCTTCTGGAGATGGAGGTTGGGTAAAGTCAGACAAGTCCCTGGAGAGACCAACTGGGTCTCCCAGCCTAGGCACCTGGCACGGGGTGCTTGCCTCTGAAAACCTTGTAATCCTGCCATGGGTGGTGTGATTTGAAGGGAGGTGACAGTCTTTGCCTTAGCTGGAAAGCTGGGATGTAAATTTGAATTTGTTCATCACATCAGGTGTGTCTGTGGTAATGGGAATAAGTTTCTGCCATGTATTATATTTGCCTGGCTTAGACATGCCCTGCAATCCTGTGTCCCTCTGGCTTTGTAGTATTCCCTTTGCACTGAGATCCAGTCCCTGATCCTGGCATAGGCTCATTTGTGCCTGCTGAAGGTTAGGAGCAGGCTCAGTGCTGTGTGACAGTGAGCCAGAGCCTGGGTGTGCTCTCACTGCTGTCCCACCATGAGAACTCATAATCTGAGGAAGCTGTGTGCCCTGGAGCACACCCTTCCTGCTCTTTTGCCCTCGTGGGATGGAGGACTGGCAGAGTGGGCAGCTTGATGAAAATCTCTGGAGTCAGAAGAGACTCACAGTGGGCCAGACAGCAAAGTCACCTGCTGTCTCTCTGAGGGTGTGCACCAGGGAGAGCTCACAGCCCTCACACCCAGTCCCGGCCCTCCATGCAGACCCTGACACCTCCACTCGCCTGGCAGAGGGGCAGATCCCCTACCACCATAGATTTTGCACAGGAAATGGAGGCACAGCTGTCTGGCAGCCTGAACTGCCTCATCACTTATTTTTCAAGTCTGAGCTGTTTCTGTTCTAGGAAGAAACAAAGGAGTCATTAAACAAATGATACCAAACTGTCCATAAGGTGTGCACCCTAATGAATACTGAAATGCACATATATCAGCAACACAAGGGTAACACTGGTAATCCCTTCTGTTTGCATGCCACTTATCCATAAAATTCATCCCTACATATCTCCCTGTCCCCTGACCCTCTCTCCTCCATGTCTCTGTCTCCTGGTAATGGAGGCAAATCTCAATGTGCCAGTCCCTGCCAGAAAAACCCTCGGCAGAAAAAAATATCAGCTATTTCAAGATAAGTTGTGACTGCTCCTAAATCTTAGCCTCCCTTTCCCTGTGCAGGAGTGCAGAGCTTGGGATTTGCTTGGCAATCAGCCTTCCCTTCGATGGGAAAGGCCCCCTGCCCTCGTGTGTGCTCACCACATGGGCCACTTTATTTACATAGCTCGGTCCACACATTTATATTTAGTATGTTTGAGAGGCCACCATGGAATTAGAAAGCTAAAAATGAAGATGGAATAAAATGTATGGAAGTTAAGGGGGGGCATAGGAGAGGAGTGAAAACTGAGGAGGCTGGAGGTAACTCCAGGGCTCTCTTGGCTGTGTGACCATGAATGCCGGAGTCTCCTGCTGTGAGCAAAAGGACCAGAAGTTAAGGTCACCTTTGGATATGAACCTGGATCAGATTCAGGCCCTTCTTCAAACATTCTTACTTGAACACAACTTGAAATTGCAAAACCAAACCAGTGTTACAGGCTACAAGACATCTATATAGATATAGACAGATATATATCTGTCTATATTTATCCCAATTTGGAAATTTTTAGTCACCACATAAGTCTGACCAGAGTTAGGCCTGAGGTTTCTCGTTGTAATGTTTTAACTCAGGTGTCTCAAGTGAGCACTCAGGAGATTATTTGCTGTGATTTCCTCCCTCAGTGAACAGCCACCCTGCTCCCTGAAAAAAAAAAATGCCATTTGATGAGCTGGGAGTCGACTATGTAGTCATCTTCCTCCCCACACCCCACACACATGGAGGGAATGGGGCAGATCTGTTTCTGCCAGCACCTCCAGTGGCAGACAGCCTGCTACAGCTCTAGTGACCTCTCACCTGAAAGGCCTGCTGGAAGTGGTCTGTGATAACAAACAGCTCTGGTTCCAGCTGAAAGGCTTTTTCTTATCTTAAATGCATTTAGTAGAAATGTTCATTAAGTGCAACTCATTTCTTCCTTTAGTAACTATAAGCAGAGTAAAAAAAACTTTCATGAATCCAAAGTACATAACTCTCCTTCAAGCTCCAGGTTCTGTTTCCATAGTCATCCTGCACCAACAAGAGCTTTACTGGTGGTGTTGGGATCCTGGGCAGAGCTGGTGATGTAACTGGCACTAAATTATTGCTCATCTCCCTTACCTTTGGTAGATTTGTATAGCTGCTGATTGTGGCTGGTTGTGAGCTGTGGCTACTGGGAGCAGGAAGGGCAGTGGGTGCTTCCCTGCCTCGGCTGGGATTGCCACCCACACAAGCAAAGAGGGCTTGAGGATGTCACCTTTGGGCCAGCTGATTGTTTCCAGGAGCTCAGCACCAGCAATCCCCTCCCCCTGAGGAGGTAAATTGCCCTCACATGCTCTGATGAGATGTGCTTCAATTATGAAGAGACTGAAACATTACTTTCCCCACCCACTGGCCCTAAAAATAAACTTGTTGACTCCCTAACCTTTTTCATGCTTTGCTGGGAAAAAAAAAAAGCTGGGGAAAATGAGAATTATTTTGAGGTTCAAGCAGGTTTTGCACCCAACTACTGGCTTCTCTTGAATCAATGCAAGCTGCAGTTCCCAGGAAGGTAATTTCAGTGTGTCCAGGCCCCTAATAATGCCATGCTCTGTTAAGAAAAGGTGCTGGAACCTCCTCCTCTCTGCACCCACAGCCACAGTGAGCCCTCCAGAAACCCCAGTCACTCTCCTGGGAAACACAGGATTGTGAATCTTCTGTAGCCTATGATAAAGCTTGTTTCAACTTTGGCATGAAATTCAAAGGCAATTTTAGCTTTTCTCAGAAAGGTAGAAAACAGTAGTCTTGACCAGAGGCAAAATTCTCTTTTAGTGACTCCAAACTTTCTTACTCTCATATTTGCACTTCTAGCAGAAGTTATTCTTGCTTTAGACTTTTTTCTGCTTGCAAAACTCTCAGCTTGAATCTAGCAACATATTCTTATGAGACAATGTTGCACCATCTAGCTTCACTCAGAAGCCACTCAATTTTGCTCCTCAGGGTGTGAAAAGTGAACAGAGGGGAGATGATATCCTAGTTTAGGAAATATTATCTGTACTGATTAGAGATTTTCTGGGAGATTAGCTTTTCCCTTGGCATGAGAAGAGACAGAAGTGAAGGCAAGATTTTGCCTTGGTGCTTTATGGCCTTGATAAATCAGGCACCACAAATCACTGCTGTTAGAACTTCAAAATTTCACAGCCCTTAATGGGTGGGAGGCGGAAGTGCACTATCTTTTGAGAAGATCCTCCTGTTTCTTACTTGCATGTTAATTTAGCAGCTCCCGAAATAGCAACCTATAGTACCGAGATTCATAATTCATAATTAAAACTCCTAACAATGTTCAGGCTTCACTGCTGGTTTGACCTCTGTGCCTCTCCATGAGCATATATCTCAAGGGATTCTTGTCCTCTTCTCAGGGAGGGCCCTGTGACTTATCCCATTAAGTTAACAGAAGGTCATATAATAGTCATAAAAATATTATGGATCCCTCCCACATTCCTCACCCATGGCAAAATACTGCAACAGGGAACAATCAGTGCCTTTTAGCTGGGCATCCAATAAATCTGGAGAGGTATTAGGCAGAACTGAAGCTCTACAGCTGTTGGGGTGGAGTGTGAGCACAGATGGATGGTTTGGGAAATGGGGTTCTTTTTTTTTTGCCTCTGTTACTGTTTGGAAGCAAACCTGTGTTTCAGGTTTTGCAATATCTTTAAGAGGTGTAAATGTTCTAGTTGTTAAAAGATCTTGTTTTCTGTTTATTTGTCAGCTATGTTATGTGGGGAAGTAAATTCAACAAAACTGAAGTTGTTTCCAGAAGTGCTGTTCTGCTTGGTTGCTTTTTCAGTAGTGGTTAAGAGGCTTATTTTGTATGGGACCTGAAAGCAATCTCTCTCCAAGCTCCCTGCACTGGTCCTTGCTGAAGTCTCACTGCTGCCAGATGAGCAGCTGTGAGCTTTGTCCTTTGGAACCCAGGAGCAGTGTGTAATTCGGGCTTTTTGTACAGAGGAATTGCAATGTCTGCTACAGGCTGTTCCTCTCCTTGGCTCCAGCCCACTGACCCCTCTCCATCTGGCTGCTCTGGCTTGGGCTCTGCTTGCAGCTGGGGACTGAGTCATGCTGGCATTGTCAGCCCAGCAAGCAGCCAGGGTGGTTCTTCTCCCTGTGGTACCTGAGCTTGTCTCATGGGCTCATTCCTTACTCTTTCCTAAGCCCCTGAGAAAGACCTGGGGGAATGTGTTTCCTTCTATACACCTGTTATTTGATCTGCTCTGAGTTGTTATGTGCTCCTAACTTCTAGGTGGGGTGTTTGGGGTGAGAGTTGTGCCATGTGCCAACACAGGATCACAAAGTTTTCATGCCACTTGGAGTTCCTTCAGGGAAACTTGTCTGACAAACATGTTCAAACTTTTCTCCTTCACACTCCCCAGTATTTGCTGGAACCCCTTGGTTTTCTCATGGCGTGTCTGTGCCTTTGCTGAGGACTCTGCCACCATCCCATCTCTACCTGGAGTTTGGGTTCCAAATTCCCTGTTGAGAGCCTTACTGAGTCCTGAATGTCATACCTTAAGCCTCGCTTTAGCAGCACCTTTATCTATGAAATGCATTACATTTTGTTAAAACATGTCACAAGGGTCAGGAATGAAAGGATGCTGCTGCCATGTGACTGAAGTCCATGTTCTGAACACTTTGCATGCTCCCATCTCATTGCTGTCAAATGTTTGTTGTGCTTAAGAGGGCAGCAAAACAAACTCTGCCTGGCCTCTCTGGAGCCAGTTGTGTGACAGTCAAGAGACTCAGCCAGTAGTCAATATTGCTGTGACTAACTCCTGCAATAACACAACCTTTCAAAATGAACAGTGACCTTTATAGGCCTAAGTGTGTTTCTTTACGACCAATAAACTCTGGTCATGGCTATATGATTTCTCTATGGATGGCACATAGCTGGAAGAAGTGTCTACAGACAGAATTAGCAATTTGCAGAAACTGAGGTATTCTCCTGCTATTGACTCCTTTGCAAAGTTTCTGCCAGCATTGAATGAACAAACGAGCAGGCTGCTGGTCTGCATGGCTATTGAAGAAAATCTTCATGATGCTGGAGGTCAGAATCTATCAGAATTTTATCCAAAAGTGAATTATTGTGTTGACAATGTGCTGCAGGACTAAAGTCACGTGCAGCCTTAAGATTTTTCTCAGGAACTTCTTTTGCTGCTCACACAGTTTTCAGGCTGAAAAGATGTATGTTAAGAGAGCAGGATGAGAGACAGCTCCAACTCCTTGACTGTTAGGCTTTTGGATAAACTTCAGATTTTTATCATGGGGGTGCCAGTTGCACTATCTAGGAGGGAAGTAGTCTAATTTGTTACATCTGCAGGCTAGTGGGCACCCTGTGCCACAACTTTGGGCTGTGGTGTGTTAATGAGGAGTCCTGCCTTGTAGGAAGTCGGTGTCCAGGCTGGCATGTCTGGGATGCACATGCTCACTACCTCACAAGAATGCACTGCGGACATCTCCTGTGCAGGTTTTCTTCTCCATAGGGCCTGAAATGAGCAGCTGTAGATCAGTTGCTGTGCAGTTGCCCTTCCTTGGAGCGTGTCTGTCAGCAAGGTGCTGCCCAATGCAGAGTGAGGCCTAATGCAGAGTGATCTGAAGGGATCCTGGCCAGCCTCAGCCTTGGACACCAGCTGAGGGTCAGGTTGGGGGCCCCCTGTAACCCTTGCTCAGGCAAAGGCCATGCATAAGGAGAAAGTAGAGCTCAAGAAAATAGTTTCCCCAGGGAAGCTCCTGCAGGAACAAAAAGCCAAAGCCTCTGTAACAGAGCCAAACTTCAATGAAGGAAAAATCTAATTACCCCTTCTTGTGGGGTTTGCAGTACAGGAAATGTGGCCCTCTGGGACAGATGTAAATATAGGCATAATCTAATGCCATACTTGCCTGAACTCCCTGAATTCAGGATCTCTCTATTAAGCAGTCTGTTGGTTCTAATGAGAAGTTTTGAGCTGGAGATGTGTCTGCTTTTTCCCCTCTCTCCCCACCAGGCTGTGCACAGTGCAGTAGGTGAAGGCCAGGGGCACTGTAAAATAATTGCCATGAGTTACTTCTCTTGATTCTTTAGCTTTCCACATAATGTGCTGATGTCCGTAACCACCTGGCTGTTTCCACAGCTATTGCTGGAAAAGAGTGTAAAAAGGGAGCCCTTCAGGTGTGGGAAAGTGCCCTGAACAGCAGCCTCTGTGTCTGTCCATGCTCCCTCCTGGCAGTGCTGCAGCCTATCTTCAGCAGAGATCTGCCTCAATTTGAGTGCATTTGAGAGCTGCAACACTTGGAGCTCTTGCCAATCCTAGTGGTTTTTGCTTGTGATTTGTTGCTGAAATCTTGAGAGCTGACAGGTCTGGATTTGCTTTCCAATCCTGCCTGTGTGAGAAGGTGGGGTGGTTCTGGGATGGTCAGTGTAGGTCCAGGACCTAGTTTCCAGAAAGGTGTATAGGGTTTGTTGTTTCAAACTGCTGAGAGGTGCTTAAGTGTAGCCATGTGAGAGAAGATGTTGGAGTGCATCAGACTGAATCTTCAGCAGCTGTGATCTCCACAACTGTTGTTCCAGCGCAATGCACACTTGGAAAGGCTTGTCAGCAGTGGAGCCTGCCACTGAGCAGAGACTGCTTGAAGAACCCACATTGCTGGCTTGGGCTCACTTTGGCTTCCCAGCCAGAGAGCTGGGCCTTTAGGAAGTAGGGTGCTGCCTGAGGTGTGCCAAGGAGAGAACAGATAAATTTCCCTTGCATGGGGTAGAAACCCGGAAGACTGGCTGCAGAGATAGCATTCAGCAGGCAAAGGACTACTTCAAGTGTCTTTTGTTGTGTTAATTGACTGCTATCCAAGTGTGTTTTCTCACCGAGCTTTCGAGGACTGATGTAGCCAGATGCAAAACACTCTCCTATGAAGGAGCAGCTGTGTGTGCTAGCAGGGTTTGCTTGGCTTTCAGTCCCAGGGAAAGGGCAATCTGAGTGCTCAGCTGTTCCTAAAAAATTGCTGGTGAGGAAAACAAACAGACACAGCAGGGATTTTGTAGCATACCATTGAGGAGCTGAGATCTTTTCCTCCAGCAGAGCTCAGCACCCGTGTGCTCCCACAGAGCCTGCAGGCAGCGAGCTCTGTGTTTGAGCCCAGGCCAGGGAGCTGCTTTCCACCTTGGGCAGAGCCTGCAGGGCAGAGGGGCTGTGGGCACTAAGCCTCTGCAGCCTGGCAGAGGCTGGGCTGTAAGGGCAAAGAAGGGCAGAGCCCAGCCAGGACTGGCAGAGTGTGTTACTGTGGAGGTTTGGTTCACTGACCATAGAATTTGGAGCCAGAAATCAAGACATTTTTTTTTTCTGTAAGATCTGTGTAGGTTAAGACAAGAACTCATCACGCCTTGGTCCATCCTAGAACACGGTCTTGTTCCTGCAACAAGCAGTGTAACATCAGACTGCTGCTGATGGGAGAAGAGGGTAAAAAAGTAAGTGATGGCCCGTTGTAAAGGCTGATTTCATTTACTGCTGAAAAATTGCCAGCCTGCCTTCATAGCCTTGTATCCACTGGGGACCAGTAGTGCCAGTTTATGCAGTTGTGTGAGTACCCACCAGCTTCTTCAGGCTGGAGCTCCATTGCTCTGTCCTGTTTAACCGAGGGAGAGCAGGAGTGGGTGAGGTGATGTTACCCAGATCCCCGTTGTTCTGGGAATCACCCAGGGATGCAGGCAGCTCCCTGTGCTGAAATGAAGGTCTTGGTAGCAGACTGATAATATCAAACACTCAGTGCCCTGGCAGCACTTCTGAAAGACAAACTCTGGAGTGAATGACAAAGTGTTTTTCCGTTCCTTGGAAAGTACAAACTGCTTTTCTTTTTTCTGCCCCAACTCTCACTGCATGTGGGGGATTTGTTTATATTAGGCTGTGGAAAGGAGAAAAAAAAATCTACATGTTATCTCAGAGCTGGGCAGATTAATCCAGAGGAAGATTTACTTGAGTGCAAATCAAAGGCTTAGTTTTGTTGGATAGTTCTTCACTGTCTTGAATCTAAATCCATCATGCTAGCCTTGCAGCACTCAAATATTTCAAAAGAATTTGGAAAGTTTGCAACCAGACTGGAAGTACTGGGTCTATTGCTGTCTTTTTTTTTCTGTTCTTAGGACTGCAACTCTGCTATATTTTATCTAATTTATCTTTGTTATGTTTGGTGTTCAAGATCTCTGAAGCCCTAAGGAAGGCTATACAAATTAAAGGTACAACCCAAATCCAGGACATGCACTCCTAGTTCTGTGTAAACAGATTCTTAGCTGAGCCTATGTAACTGATGTGCCCAGGATTTAATTAATCTCTCTTGCCCGGAAACAGGACAGTATTTACATGTTTGTTACACTTGTCTAGTTTTCCTAAGTCATTATAGGACCCTTTGGTTTAAAATGTGTATGTATTTCTTGTATTCCTTGCTTTGGGTGTTAGTTTATTTCCTGCATTGTATTGTCAGGTTGCTGGTGTCCCACTGCCTGCCTGGGGTGCTCTGCTGCCATGTCTGCATCAGGCACATTAGGAAGTTGTTGGGAGCAGTAAACTCTTCTCCGGACCAATGTTTTTTTTTCATGTGAGTAATGGGATTGGCAGTGGGCTGCTGCTTCTTCTGACACCTTCTGTGTAGAGGGGGCTTTGGAAATGGGTAACACTTTTATTCCCAGCTTTTGCCTTTAAATTATGAGTGTACAGAGAATATGAGTCTCAATATATTGATAGTTGTAGATGGGCAGTCCAAGAAATGTTAGCAGAGTTCTGAGATATAGCAGAATGACATTGTGGCTCTGGGTTATTTAGGAAGTTGGGCAGGATCAGTTCTGGGTATTGATAGATAGTTTATGGTTTGTGTATAGCAGCTTGGCTTCCTGGACTGATCCTTGTGTCCAGTGTGATCTGGAGATATTCCTAGTAGAAATTGAGCCCTGGCTCCTCTGTTGCATCCACAGGACAAGCTGGAGAATCTTTCTGCTTTTTCCAGCAGTTGTGAGCACTTTTCATTTTATCACATGTGTGCAAGTAAAATTATTGTTAAAAAAGGTATAACCAAATAGATGTCAACTGCTGACAGAGCTCTTTAGTCTGAGTGAAAAAGAAAGCAGAGTGGTGCTGAGGCTGAGCTCCACATCTGGCTGTCAGGCTGCACTGAATGCAAGGGGCTGGCCTAGAGGAGATGGGGAATTCAGACTCTGAGCCAAAGGCACTGGGATCACAGGGAAGGATGGAACACCAGGTGCAGGAGCAAGAGTGGTGTTTCTATGGGGTGATTCCAGCAAAAGGGCAGAGAGCTTAGGAGATAAAAGGTTAATTAGCCAGAGCTTGGGGTGTTGTTTGGTATGTGTCTTGTGTTGGGAACCAGCATCTTTAATGAAGCCTCTTCCTTTGGGATTTAAATACTGGGTTCAAATAGCAGTCAGGACAAGAAGTTTTGTTTCCCATGTCACATCAAACTGCAAATGGCAAGATATCCAAACAAATTGGCCGGTCACATTGTCAGGTGCAGAAGGCTGAGAACTGCCAGCCAAGTCTTTCCTGGGCTCTTTCTTTAATTTCTTAAAGTTGTTAGTGTGTGTAAAGGTTCTGACTCAATGATTTCTGCTCTGGGCCCCTATGGACCAGCTTGTGTTCCATTTGGCTTAGAGAGCACTGAAGCAGATCTCAAGTGAGAAGCCTTTTTTTCCAGCAGCCTAGAAGTAAGGCAGTTTTCTCCTGCGTGTTTTGTGCAGCTGAGGGCAGTCATGCACACTCCCAAATTTTTTAATTCTTTATTCTGTCCATTTCTCTGGCTCAGGTGCCATAACTGAGAGCTGGGTAGAGTATTGCATTTGCATTGCTGCCACAGATTTCTGTCTTGGTGCTGATGATAAAAAGGTTGCACTTCTATATCAGCATGATACTTTAGTAATCAGTATTTGCCTTTGCTTCACCAAAAAAAAAAAAAAACCAAAAAACCTGGTGTTTTTCCAGTGCTAATAAAAGGTCTTTCCTACAAAGAGGAACTCATGAGCAGTTTTTAAGATACCTTTCTCTAACATAATGGGATTGCCTGTGGATTTAATGTTTTTCAAAACATTTATCAACAAAATGATGGATCTGCTGCTGCATTTGTTATCAACTGCACACAAGCATATTTGGGAGACACACTGTTAATACATTCAAAACCATGAGGAAGTTCTCCAACTGATTTTTTTTTTGTGTGTGTGAATCTGTCTTGCTGAAGTGGATGGCAATTCTCATGAGTGTGAGCAAGATGAAATCAGTTCAGTTCTGGTCAGATTAAAATAGTTTCTGATAACTTTCTGGAAAGCATAGATAAATAAGAAACCTTTTCATAAGAAACCTTTTCATAAGAAACCTAGATAAATGAGAATCCTCTGATATGGAGGCAGTGCCCACTTTGCCAAAGGTTTCTTGAAAGCAAGTTGCCTCTGGACAAGAGGCATATCTGAGCTATTCAGTTTTTTCACCAGCATTGTTGAATAGGGTGAAAATGTTGCCTATTCCAGGAGGAGCAGATTATTGTGATTTTTACCCATAATTTGTTGTCAGGTCACATATTATTGCTTAGGTAAAAACATGACAATTTTTTAAATTTATTTTTCAGGGTTTTCTCCTTTTCTGTGATATCTGTGAATGAGTTCAGAGCCTTGCATTCTGCTTTTCATGTTATCTTCCAGATCCATTTTATCTCTGCTCAGATCTTGTTGGCACAGTGCTCTGTGCTCAAGTGTTAAGGTTTTTTTTACTTGGCTCAGATAAATAGTTTATTTTTGTGGACATCAGATAAAGACCAATTATTTCTATTGCTTTATTTGGAAAGGCCCTTCTATTCCAGTCTGATGTAAAATTCATTGCTCTCATGACTGACTCAGCCTTTCCTTCCCCAAGCTGTATCCTCTATTTCTGAAGCAGGCTATGGAGATTCTGCTCCCCTGGACATCCTTGTACACAGTACTAGAAGGTTATTTGCACTTAAAATTGGATGACACTTCATGGTTGGCTGACATGAGCACGTGTCTGACATCTTAGCTGGCCCAGCTTTAAAACCAAATTCACAGTTGTAGCTGCCAAAATCTTAATAGGATATATAGCATGCCTGCTGATGGCAGAGGTTATTTTCAAAGGGAGCTCAGATGGAGGGCTTGTTCTGTCTCCAGTCCTTGGGATTAGCAGCATTCATGGACATGTGTGAACAATTGCACGCTCAATGTGAAGAGCCAGACTGAGGATTTCATTAAATCTGTAATCTGTTGTCATTTGGCTGCAGATCTATGGCTGCAAATAAGCAGCCATACTTTTTTTTTTTTTTTCCAAAAATTTACTTCCAGCCTAAGATCTATTTGAAGAAAAATAATTTTCCTGTCTAACATTTCTTTGACTTCTTGTAAAGATGTTGTGTTTTGTGTATGGCCTAAGGCACTTGTATAATCCCCAAGAAACAATTGTAGTGCCAGGGCTGACCCACCTATAGAACTGGTTCCAGCCACCATAGGAGTTTACTGACCTCTGCTTTCCTCCTCGTTTTTCAGCTGGTTTCTTATTCAACCTCCTGCTTAGTATATTCTTTCATGTCTTTGATGTTAAGCACTGTCCAACACCTTTGAGTATAGAGAATTTTTCGGGAAATTTTAGAGCTTGAACTAGTTATGCTGCCTTTATATTGCCTTTTGAATGCTCTGCTAACTTATTTGTTGTCCTAGTTAGTGCTTCATCCAATTCCCTGCCAGATGTTTTCTGAGACTTCATCCCCTAGGAGGTGCTCTGAGATAATTTCCCACTGTTGATGATTAATTGGCAAGTCTGTCTTCTGTGTTTGCTCCTTAAATCCTTGTTTAAGCAACAGCAGGACGATGTGCTAGTTTTCTTTTTTGCCATAATGTAAAACTTGACAGCTGAGACACTCTCTATAAAGGAGGATCTCTTCATCTAGTCCTTTTGTAATCAAAGCTTGGGAAAGAGCAGGGTAAAAAAAAAACTTTCTGGAAAGAGAGGAAGTTGCAGCCTAAACCTGCTAAAACAGAGGAGTGCACAATGCATTGCTTAAACTGTAAATCCAAGCAAATATAATTTCAGAATTTGCTCTGGGATTGATGCTTGGCAGCAAATCATGGCTGAAGAGAGGGCTATTTTTGGCCCAGTTAGGATTTCCCTTCATTTTGTAGCCAAGTGCAAAACCACCATCCAGCTGTATTGCTAGATATAGCACTGACCTTTTTACCTTATTGGACCACAGTTTGACTCTTAATTGAAATTGCACTATAATTACACCTCATGTCCCAGTCTTGTCTGTCTCATGAAACCAGTACAACATATTGGAACAAACTGTTCTCAAGCGATACAGAGCAGACTCTGAGGAACCACTGTCTCTCATCTCTGCTGGTGGTGGTGATTCCTCCAGGACACCACGGCTAAAGCTGCCATCGAAGGAGGTGTCAAGAGTGGGTGGAAGAGGGTGGTGAGGTTGTGGCTGGTTTCAAGGGAGTTGGCTCCCCCTCTTAACTGACCATCCAAAACATTCCCATGAAGCAGAAGGAAAAAGTCATTGGAAAAAACTTCTTTGAGATCTCTCAGCAAGAGGGAGATACATCTGTAGAAACTGGAAGTTCCATCAAGTCTGCTGTGACTTATGAACAGGTCTGCAGAGCAGTGTGCACTGTTTGTGTCAGTACACCTTGACACTGGCTTCAGGACTGGAATATTTGTCCTGGCTGTATTTCAGTCCTGTAATATGAAAAGTACCAGCTCCACTGACCTCTCAGTCACAGAATGGGTCAGGCTGGAAGGAACCACAGTGGGTCATCTGGTCCAACCTTTCTGCTCAAGCAGAGTCATCTCAGAGCACATGGCACAGGATTGTGTCCAGGTAGCTCTTGAATATCTCCAGTGAGGGAGATTCCACAACTGTTCAGGACAATCTGCTTCAGTGCATGGTCACCTTCCTCCCTCTCAAAGGCATCCTAAAAGACAAAAGAAAGTTGTTACATGTTTGGCTAAATCTCTGCATTGGGCAAATAGAATATCAGGATCATGAGGACATAAATATGCTGCTTGGTTTAGCATGTTTACTTTTGTTTCCTGTAATTCTGATGCTTTCCTGGTTGAAATAAAACTCAATTTACACCAAAAGGCTCAGTGAACTTTGTGCTAAGGAGTACAGTGATGTTTATATGGAGGATCACTTTAACATTGTACCTTATGCTCTGCCTAGAAAGAAGGTGCAGAAGAGTTTTGTAACACTGTTTGCAGACCTGACAGCAGGGAGTGGGAGAGACCTGTCTGAATTTGAAGATCAGCAGTGAGTAGGATACTGCTTTCTGCCTAACAAGACTAAGTGAGTAAAACATAGCTCCTCTGTGCAGCTGAAATATCTGCAAAAAATTATACAGAAAATAAATGCTGTAGCAGCAAGCCAGTTCTGCAGTAGTTATTTGGCAGATGATGTATGCAAAAACTCAGGGCTATTATTCCTTCCAAACTCTTAAATGCTCTCAAGTAATGGGAAATCTGTCACTTTTTCCTGGACTCCTCCTTGGTCTAGGTACCATTTCTTCCCATCAATCTCCATTAACTTTCCTTTGGTCAGATTCATACAGTTATACCTGCTCTGGCCTTTCTTTCTCTGCTCCTCTTTGCTTTATACATGTCTATGAGAGCTGTACAAACAGCCTGGACCTCTAGGATAGTTACCTGTCCCAAGAGGAACTTGCCAGCGCTGAAGATAGGCATTTTTATCATGATGGATGACTTTATGGAGACAAAGTGAAATGTGGAGTCTTGAGGACTTGCCTGTAAAGTTGGGTAATTGGTTGCATATGAGGCAGGTTAATCACTGTCATAGCCTTGTGTGTTGAATGCACAAGGGGAAGGCTGCATGGTGGTTTGGGGCTGTCTAGAGGGGATATGCAGAGTTGAGAAGATGCTGTGCACACAAGATCAGTGTGGCTAAATGGTGAATGCTGGTTAAAACCTGGGACCACAGTGTAAATACTGTGCAAATCATGTCCTCAGATATCAGCCTTCACTCAAGATGGCATGGCACTAACAGGTAGATGTTTGTCATTAGTGTTATTCTAGGAAAATGTGAAGGAGCTATGCTGACCCCACTTCAGGTGGATACCTAAAATATGGTAGAACTTGATGCTTCATTTTTCAGCATAACTGTGTTCTTTAGTTCTCTGTCTTGCTGTTTTGTCTGTAAACTGGGGGGTAATTTGCTGCCCTACCTTCACAAGAGCTTATTAAATGTTGTGTTTGTGGGACACTGAGACTGAGGAGTGGTGAGCAGGATACATTAATGGAGGTGAAAGTAATAGCATTGTGCAGACAGTGGCGCTTGGGAGCCCATGTTGAGCCATCAAGAGGGAAGAACGTTGTGAGGAGCTGTTAAATGAATTTTACCTTTCCTGTGTGCTCATGTTTTGTGGAGCAATAGTTAGTGACCTGTATTTTAATGCTGCCTACATTGGATGCTTTCCTCTGCTGTTCTAAGGGTGGTTTTGGCACTTCTTGATCATTTCAGCTCAAGTGGGGCTGGGTATATAAATGCTGTGTGATGAAGCATATGAGGAGGATACTGGGGATCTGGGAGACATAGCTGATTCTCTCTGCACAGTGACTGTTCCAGGGATTTTTCCTCTTCAACTGGGCTGCACTAAGTCAAACTATCTGGGTGAACATAGGGACAAAATGATAAAGAGTAAATCACTTAAGAAATGGCAAGCCCAGAATTATGGATGTTATTTCTGTCTAGTTAAATTGAGAAGCCTGATGGGGAACTGTTTTGTCTATTGATGGAAATAGTTTCCCTGATAAACTATTTGCAATTACCTGTTAATTGTCTTCCTTCAGCTCCTGTCATGCCATCTGGAAATCACCAAAGCCTGGCTATTAACAACTGGCTTCTCAGCTCAGCAGGAAGACTGGGCTTCTGATTTGCTAATCAGAGTATCAGGCAGTCACTGCTGCTCCTCTTGTCTAGGCTTGAAGTGTGAAATACAGCATGATTATGGTTGAGGGCAAGATTACTGCATGGGGCACTTCACATTTACCCTCCTGTCTTGAAGAGCTGGCTGTAAACACAACTCGAGTGAAAAAAGCAGGCGTTGGTTTCTCCTCTTTTTCCAGACAGAATAATTTCTGCTTGGTATTGTCCAAGGTGCTTGGGAAATGTGCTTCTCTGCTCCTAGAGCAAGCTGATGCTGAACTGCCACTTCATGCAGTTTGAAAGGTCCAGGTGGAGCATTCCTATCAGGAGGATTAATTTGTATTGGATTTTCTAATGTCTATAGAGAAGACATAGGAGTTCAGAGTTTTCAGTAGTTAAGAAAACCTTGCAGGAAACAACTGCAAAGTCACACTGCAAACTTACACATTACTTTTCCTGGGAGTTCTGTATGATGGCAAGCAAATGAAAAATGTGAACTTTTTAAGACAAGATATTTGTAAGATGTGCATTCCCAGGGAAAGCAAAGATGGCTTTTCCAAATGTGAGTGATTTGAAAGCCTTGTCTGATGGGCCACAAACTTCCGCTAGAAAAGAATTTGGCAGGAGACCACACAGGATACTTCAGGCAGAAATCATCTACTGAAAGGGAAAGGACTCAAAACTTAGGACCTCTGGTGGGAAAAGAGTTAGAATTGTAACAGGATATTGACTGCTCTTCCAGTGCCACAACAAAACTGACAGGAAGGAGTAATCCCCTCTGCCTTGCTCACTGCGTTGGGCAGGGACATCAAAGGCTGACCAGTGTTTAGGGAAATGGGCACACAGAAATATTTCCTCTTAACTGCCATCAGGTCAGACTGGTTTCCTCCAAGGACACTCAGATCAAGTTGATGACCATCAGACAGGAAAACATCACATTAAAAAAAACTTCATAATTTTTTTTTTGTATGAAGCTAGGCATTTTACTTTTGTCAGAAACATTGCAAGTGTTTCACTGACAGGTTTATACAACTCAGATTTTGTTCAATGAAAAAATATTTAGTTGCAAATCTGGTGTGTATTTTAACTAAAAATTCATAAGGAAGATGAAGAACAAAAGTGCTTTGCTCCTGACTAATATGAGCATTTGCAAAGAGAAAGGGACATTGTTAACCTTGCACCTCTGCTAAAATGACTCAGCCACCTGGAGCTCAATTTTTTCTTCAAAAATAATTATTACTGGGGAATAAAAAGGCTGCAGTTGTTGCCTTATTTTTATTTCCCTTCTAAATTTTGGGAAAATTTGTCTGGGACAAATTTTCAAGTTTTTTTAAAATTTAACAATGACTAGAAACATAGAACAAAAGTTGGTTCTCTCTCATGTGACCAGCACTCAGCCTGGTGTTCCATGCCCACAACCATGTCCACAGCAGCACCATGGTCACCGTCTGCACTGATGCAAACCCATGACACCTTCCCCTCTGGAGTGTCCTTGCTGTGAAGCTGTCCCTGTGCTGTGGCTGCTCAGTGTGGTAGGAGCTGCTTGGGTACTTTATTAGGTTTAATTTCAGCAAATGCTGAGACTAAATCAAAGTAATTTCTTCTCAAATTTGGCCTATGCTTCAGGGCTTTAGCTGAAGAATAGCTTTTTAGAAGAGTAGTTTTTATCATTCTTCTCAAGAGTGTACTTCTAAACAAATAAATAATCTTCCACCGATGTTTACAATCAGAAGGGTCAGCCAGAAAATTTGCAAGCAGTGAAAAATAAATTGGTCAGTAAGTATCTTTGCCAACAGGGAAGTAGAGGAAAATAAACAGCATCTATTATGGAAGTATATTTTATTTGAAAGGTGTTGTCCAGTCCAGACTCTCAAAGACTTATCACCAGTGTTGAGGTGTCCTGGCTTATATCTTTGATTTATGTTTGAACTTGTTCACATTCATCCAAGTGTTGAGAAATGGCCAGTTTAACAAACAAAGCCTTTTATTCATAGCTATACAGGATTCATATTGCAGTTTTGTGTACAGATAATTACATTGTGTATCTTGACACTATCATTTTTCATGTTTGTTAATAGTTGCTGTTTGCCAACAATTAGTGTCTTTCTGGGGACTTAACTGCAGGCAGTTGCTTTCTCTGTAATCATATTTGCTTCAGCGAAACAGTTTTATTCTGATTTTGATCATATGAGACCACTGATTCATTCCAGGGGTCTGCCTTAAAGTTTTATTTTGAGTAGGTCTGTGTGATTTACATAGACTAATCAGGAAGACAGCTCCAGCTCAAACAGTCATGAATACTTAAAATATCATTGGCAGATCAAAGACATGAAACATGAATTAGTCCAGTAGGGTCTTTGGGGCTGCAGATTAGCTACGTTGGTGCCCTCCACTGTCTAAGATGCTCAGCTCCTGCAGGACCAGCTCTGCATACCAGGTTTTGCTGGTCAGACTGTCTGTCATAGGTACAGATGTGAGAATTTCTCTTCAGACTTGGTGCCTGCCCCAGAAAGATCCATGAGGACAACAGGATAAATTCAGTGAATGGCCTCAATCTGGTAAAACAAAATGAGGTTCCTGGTCAGCTATTTTGCTCACAGTTCAGCCCTGTGGCGTTCAGTGTGTGCACTGCAACTTGTGATTCAAGCAGGCATTTCTGTTGTTATAAGTGCCACTTACCTTCCAAGTGCCTTGCCAGTTTTATTAGCTCACAAGATCTTTGAGGTATGAGAAGCTTGTTTTTACAGACTGAATTTGTTTTTCTTTGCATGCTTCAGGTGAGGGGAGATCCGTTTAGCCCTGATGCAATGAAGAGGAGGCCATTTTGTGTTATCTGCAATTATTATTTTCTGCTTTTATTTGAATAAAATTTACTTTACTAGGAAGTTCGGGTCTCATCATTGCTAAGTGAGGGGTCCATGTTTCATTTCCTTCATAATATGTGAGGTAAAATTTCTTTTTGTCAAAGTACACAATGTTACATCTTTAAATCTAGTTTTGGAGGTGCTGTGTAGTTCATTATTCCCTTCTGCTGTCCAAAGACGCCTGGGTAGATTGTGGCAATATCAGCAAGGAAGGGTGCAGACAAACCATGATGCTCTCAAGCAAGAGGTAAAGATGTCTATCTAGATGGAGTGGAGGAGGTAGCTGCTAAGCCAGGGCAGGCTCCCTTGTGTTCAAAGGGTCTCAAGAAAAAACTGCGTGGCTCCCATCAGTCAGTGCACAGGGAAAGTGAATCCTTGTGACCATGGGGCCAAAATGAGACAGTAAATCTTTCAGAGAAGAGGGGAACTCTGGTTTAGAAGTAAATACAGGAAAAAACTTCTACATTTATTATATGCATGTCATATATTAGAGACCAACACACTTACTTGAAAAGGAGCAGGCATCTGTTCAAAGAACCCCCCTTTTCCTGGTCAGTTGAATTTCCATCACTTCAATCACCGTATTCAGCTTTCCTGCCTATAGGAGAGAAAAAGGGCAGTGAGAAGGGCAAATAGTTGGAACTTCTCATCTTTCAATTTGCTTTCTTCAAATGCAGCATTGGGCTGTGTCGGTGGGGAGGATAGTGCTGGGAGTAGAGCAACTCATCAGAAAATTCTGTCAATTTTTCATCAAACCTTGGTTTCCCCCGGGCTGTAGCAAAGTGATTGCTAGCTCAAAAGTGATAACTCTCACAAATAAGAATTTTGAAGTTAATCAGAGCATCTTGGTTTATGACCCAACTGTGGACATGCAAAAATCATGAAAACCTCCCTTTGTTGCTGGCAATGATTCTGAGTCTGCTTTAGAAATGTTCTACTCCACTTATTTATCTACTGTATCTTGGATGGGAATTTTTTCTTATCGCCTTGCCTTACATGGTGTGCAAGCAGAAGAGCTGCCTTGTCAGGAAAGTATTATTTTTGCCCTTCTAGGGACATGGGAGACATTTAAGTGCATCTTTGTCTTGTGGGTGAGCACTTAAGAAAGTGATTAGGCACAGAATTAGGAGCTTAACTTCCATTGCAAAGCAATGCATACCTGTATTTGGTACACTGACTGGCTTCATAAGATGGCTTAATTTATTTTCTTAACCTCAGCTCCTTGGGCCATTGTTGATTGTGTATGGCAGTATTAATCAAGTGTGTTATAGAGAATAATTTTGCCTGAAGTTTTGAATCTGTGCCATGTAAGGAGAATATTCGGGTGGCATTATATACAGTTTGAACTCAGTTTGTGCTCACTGTGTGCCCTAAATTGATCAGACATGTTCAACAACTATCGAGCACTCCAAAAGCATCATTGTAAATGAATAGTTTTGCATAACTGTGAAAAGCGGTTGATTTGTTAACAGCCTAGTCACCAAATTCACATAACTTACCCTGTTTCTGCATGAGTCTGTCGTGCTGAGCTGTGGATGGTATTGGAGAGAAGCTGCTTTAGCAGGACAATCTGCACAACCATTACTGAAGAAAGGTAAATATGAGCTGTCCTTCCTCATAGCTAGAGGTTTATGAATGGTCTCTTTGCCATATACATGAGGATTACAGGAACCTCTCCTACTGACCAGCAGTTGAGAATCATTCTACAGAGACAAAAGCGAGATACTGACAGCCTTGACTAGTACAGGTTTTTTGGACTAGCCATATAATGATTCTCTGGAAATTCCTTTCAACAAAAACAGTTCTGTGGTCTAGGTTACATTGCTGACAGAATATTTGGAGCTCTTGGTCAGCTGGGAAATGATTAAAATGTTTTAAAGGTGTTTTTTTGTATTGGTTACTCACAAATGAAATACAGATGTAAAACTGCTTGAGCTATAAATCTGGCCTCAATCATTCCTAACATTTCAGCATTATACTGTGCAAAATGGCCTCCACTTAAGTAATTTCCAAATGACTGAACTTCACATTTTTCTTCTGTTATTGTCATCAACCTCACCAGATGTCATAATCAAGGAAGAGCCACTAATGAGAAGCTGCTGGTAAGTTTGGCATGTCTCAGTCACTTTCATGTGAATACCTGGAGAAGACTGAGCATCTACAACAGCCAACGTGAATCAAAAACAAAACTAAGGATAAGAGCATGGATGTGAGCTGTTCTTTCAAACTGCTCTATATAATCAAAATAAATAGCCCTGTCAGTGTATACAAAGCAATAACCTGACTCACAAACAAGGTGAACCTTTCCTGTCTTGTGTTTCCACTATTGCACTCTACAAGGAGACTTAGAAAGACAGCTGTCATCTGCACCTCGGTGAGTATGATAAGTGACTACATTGTAACCAGCACAAGTCTGTTGTTTATATTCATACAGCTCAGCTGTACCACTGACAGATAAAAAGTTACAAATACCTTGGTGCTCCATTAGATCTCTTTTAAGATTACATGTATCAAGATGAAAAAGAATGATAAAATTAGATTGTTCTCTTCCGCAGATATTGCAGTCACTGATTGAGTCTTTCCCCTGTTAACTGTTTCTTACACCGAACAGACATTTTCCAGATATTTGCATGGCTTAACACATCTGTTTACATATTTCCTCAACCAGACAGATTTTCTCACTGATTGAATCTGAGAAAACCTATGGAGAAAGAGAGAGAATATGGAGAACAAAATGTGTACAACATATTTCTCTTGATGTATGTTTTCATCCCAGCTGCTCTTGTAATAGAGATGTCTGAGAGCATTTTGGACGTGATGAACTGTGACCTTCAGTGAGCAATGGCCCATCCCCAATACACAGAGCTAAACTTTCTCAGACTAAGGATTGTCCTCATCCTCCCTATGGTATGTAAGTTTTCTTTATGTGGATCTTCATGATGGAATAAGCCAAAAATCCATGTTTGAACATTCAAATATATTAGATAAAAATCTAACTCCAAGGCCACTATGGCTGCACTTTATGGTTGTACAGAGAACTGTACAGCTGAAACCTGTTTGTAAACAGTTTGTTGAATGAGAACTAAGTAACCATCTGGCCTCTTTGTGCAGCTATCCCTTTTTACTGTTTTGCAAGTTCTTGCACATGGGAGAATTCATATTGTTGATGGAGAGTGAATTTTGAGCCTATGGTCAACATGCATATCTAAGAATATATCTAAGAAATAGAATTTTTTGCTGTTTAACTTTGTTACAAAAGTAAGGTATTTAATTCAAATAAGGTTATGTAGTCATGACCAGAAATCATAGCATGTGTCCTGAATGACCAGGCACAGAGACTAAGCAGTAAGTTGTGTACACTGGATAAACGTGTCTTAAGATGTAGTTTGGGAAGCACCTGGTGCTCTTGTCCCCAAGGAAAAGCTCTATTAAATAAAAAGAGGATAAATCACCACAATCTGCCTAGAGGAAATTTGTAAACAGAAGGGCTGGAGAAAAACTATATTGAAAAATTGTTCACTAGTCCTAATGATTTAACAAATACAGTATGGATATTTCAGTAGTGGAGAGGATGATGGGGTGTGTGGTAGAGAAGGCTGGATTGAATCCAGGCCTCTAGGATGATTTTCTGTGACAGTTTGGTTAATTATAAGAACCACATGAAAAAAGGCATATAAACTTCATCCTGTTCTGTTTTAAAACTTTCCCCAGAGCATAAGTCCTTCTTTAAAGGTTACCCTCTGATATGTAACACGTCCCATGGTGTTTTGCTAAGCTATGACTCTGTAATAAGTGTTTGAAATTTACAGCTTCAGTTAGTCATAGACTTGAGAAGTGTTTATTTTTTCTCAGTTGTTCTTGCTATGTAATGAATGTAGCTCACCAAGTGC
The DNA here is from genome assembly GCA_003676055.1 of Chloebia gouldiae. Taxonomy (NCBI): domain Eukaryota; kingdom Metazoa; phylum Chordata; class Aves; order Passeriformes; family Passeridae; genus Chloebia; species Chloebia gouldiae. The sequence continues at coordinate 2,834,818 of QUSF01000014.1, forward strand.
TCCGACTCCAGCCCTGGACTCTGGCGGCCGCCGCCTTTCCAAGGAACAGCGCATTGGCTGCAGCGCACGGCAGCGCCAGTGAGGCCTCTGCCCACTACTGAGTCATAATTTGCAGGCTGAGGAGGAGAGGCTACAACCGAAGTCACTCGAGGTCATTTCTGGCTGAACTGAAAATAAAGCTCATGTTTTAAAGGCAGCTTAGGAAAATTGCAGCCACTTATCCATATTGGTTTGCAGAAAGAGTCTGTCTGCCTATTTAGATGCGGTGGTTGCAAAATAGGGGGTTCCTTTCCCATAAGTAACTCATTTGTTTCGGTGAGTTAAAATTCCCTTTTTGGATAAAGGTCTGTGACTGCTGGCAGTCGTTGTGATTAGTACCATGCTGCAAACAGCTCAGGGTCTCTTGCACAATGGGAGCTGCTGTGCATCAAGGATCCTGGATCTTCTTCAGGAGACTTTAGAAGTATGTGTTTGTATTTTGAGAAAAACCGAGTACACTTTATGGGAAAAGGAAATGTCACCATCAATACTAGATGTATGTTTTGTAGATGACTAATACTGCAACTAAATCCAAATTAAAATTATGCTTCTGATCATCAAGACTGATTAGCAAGTGTTTACTGTTAAGTAGTTGATTTATTTAGTGTTTCCATAATATTCTTAACAATAGCTGCATGGTACTTAAAAAAATATTTATTTCAAAGGAGATCTTTGTAGCCTTTTGCTGTGGGGAGAGGCTCAAGCTCTGTGCCTTGGCTTGGTGTAGTGACTGTACTTGTTTGTATTGCCCAGGAATCGCCCAAGGATTAAGTAAGTGGTGATGCCTTTGCCTGCTGCTGAGCTTTCACAAGCCCCAACTGCAGACACCATCTGGTATCTCCCTGTACCAGCACCATGCAGGTTTATATCAAGGATAAAGCAAACCTTAGATAGCATCAGAGAATCCCTTTTAGAAGTGCATTGAGAGGGCTGTGAGCATGGGCCTCTGAAAATGCAATGGAGGCTTCATTTAATTACTGTGTGTCCAGAACCTCTCCTCTGTACAGCCTGTAGACATCTGCCTTTGTAGCGGTGTCAGGCAGAAAAAATGCCCAGGGCATTTTCACTGCAGGGGCTCCACTGTATTTCCTGTGAGAGGCTGGAAACTGCTTGCTTAGGGTTTGGCAGCAGCCTGAACTGATAACTACTGGCCACACAGGCTATGGGACACACGGACCTGGGTCACAAGGTCTGCCAGGAACTCAGGGCTCAGGGAATAATCTCACAGGCTGCATTTCAGTGTAAATTATTTCCCTCTGAAAAATATTCCTTTTTCAGGGCTTTACTAGAACATAAAATGTGGCCCTTAGGAGGTGGAGGCTGCTTCAGGCTTGCTGATTGGATTAAAATATAATTATTTCCCGCTCTCCCTAAAACACTTGGTACCCAGTTGGGGATGCTGCAAAGAGGATGCACTCCCCTTGCCGAGGAACTGAATAGGATTTCTCTTCATTCAGCAGAATGGAAAAGAAAAGTAGAGAATATTACATTAGGGACTTCTATGTTGTTGTACAAATAACTGCTTGGCATCAGAGCAAAGCCAAGTAACCCCATCAGCTCTCATTCAGAGTCGACCAGCAGCAGGAGGGTCAGGTTCATTACCTGGGGGATCCTGCTCAAATGCAGGCTGCAGTCCAGCAGGGAGATGTCAAGAAAGAGTGAAGGCGATATAATCGTCTCTGAGTGCAGAAATTACAATCCGTTAGAGAAGGGAGCTTATAGCAAGCATCCTGCAATGAGTGAAGTGAGACTGGGGCTGAAGGATGAAGGAAATTGGGGTGGAGGATTTTCTGGCTTTTGAGGTTTTATGAACCTTGCAAACTGTTTTATGGGTTCACAAAGCTAGTTAAGTCTGCAAACCAATTTTTTTTTTTTTTTGTAATTTAAATCCTTTTCTTTCCAGGGCCAATCAGATTAGCAATAAAAATAATGTCAAACAATGAAGTAAAGCTGAGTTTGTTCTGCAAAGGCTAGAACATCCCACCAGAGACAGCTGAGCCATAGAGAAAAGGCACACTATCTTTATTCACTGAATGGTGAATAAATGGATGCTTATGCTGGCTGTGATTTGTTTCTATTCTCATCTTTATTTTCAGTAACTTTCACTCTTCTCTGTGTTGTGTTTGGTTTTGGTTTTTTTTTTTTTTACTTTGGTTTCATAAGGAAGCAAAAGTTACAAAATAAATCCATTTGTGTATGTATGAGTGCCTTTCAATCTTGCCCATCTGGTGTTCTTATTGTGGCAACTAATTTCATCCAAATTTACCACGAAGGCACAGTTCTCAAAGGTAATTGTGTTCCAATATGTTTTGTGAAAATAAGGGCCTGAAGAGAGGGGCAAGACCTTGTTAATGTTTTGAGCAAGGGGCAAAACTTCAGGGAGTTGAATTCATTAGGGATTATAAACATACTCCCCACCAAAAAAAAAAAAAAAAAAGAAAGAAAAAAAAAAGAGGGAGAGAGAGAAATAAAAAAGAAAAGGAGGGAGAGAGCTCAGGAGAAACTCACATGCTGCAGCTTTAGGAAACACTTATAACTACCATAAGACTGAAATCCTTATGAGACCTTGTCATTAACTCATGGACCTCTCTGTGTTTCTGCTTTGCTGAATGTCTCTGTAAAGCAGTAAGTAACCTATAACATCTGAGAACAAATCAAACTGACAATCCAAGCAGCAGTGAAACTAGATCACCCTGTTTGTTATTCCATGGCTAGTCATGAGAGAAACGTGGAGCTTGTTTCACAAATTGAAACATCCCAAATTATCAGCAGGCCTGTGACCACTCTGCATTTTTGTTTTTTATTGGCAGTTAACTGAAGCCAAACAGGACCAGACCAAGACTGTTATTTCATCTCTGCTTGGCTGGAAATGTCACTGTGGCCTGATTGTGCTCCTGGAAATATCAGACGTGGCTTTGTATTGGAGGATGCTGGATCCAGAGGCAATGATTTGTGAGTTGATCCTACTGTGGGATGAACTCCCTTTGGAGTCTACTGCTTGCTCTGCACTCTGAAGGACAGGCATATGTGAAGGGAACAGTAATGTAAATGTTCTGGAGTTAACTCTGGATAATGTTGTTTTCATGTTTAAATTTCCATATAATCCCTGCAATTTCAATTGTATGTTTAAGAAGAAGTAGAAAAAAAGTAAAATACATAAATATTTTTAAAAGGGGGGAAGAGTGGCTCTCTTCTGGTCAATATATCTGTCTTGCACAAATGTCAGATATACCAGGGTAACGAGTGAGTGTTCCTCCTCTAATCCCTAAAGAGCAACTGTGCTTGCTGGCAATGCAGCAGTTACTGTGCTGGAGAAGTAAGTGGTCTATTTTCTGCAGCTTCTCTTGAAAGATCATCCTGAATTTTGCATTCCCTTTAACTCTTGTGTTCATGGCAAGCACTCTCCTGGTCATAAAACAATACAGCTACCAGGTAAGTACTTTCATGGCTAAAAAGCAGGTGCCTAAATGTGTGCTTACTGAAAGCCATTTCAGAGGTGAAATTTGGGATTGCCTCACAGATGCAGCTTTTAGGGTGAATGCAATTTGGGAAATGCACAGAGAAGCCCTGTAGAGGCTCTGTCCTCCTGTATGCTGCCATAAAGTGATGCATGCAGCCAGTCACCAGGGATTCATAACTCTGTGTCTGACCAGCTTGTAAAAATTGACTTCGCTGTTGGTATTTTACTGCTGTTGGAGGTACCTGCCTGAGGCCATGGTGCTCTGCAGGACCCTGCCCAGAGAAGGGCCTTGCCTGTGTTAATTTGCAGCCTCAACAGAAATGTGCTTGGGAGAGAAAATGGGAGTCCCTCTCTCTTTGGCCTTGAACCAATTTTCTTGTATATGGCTGGGTGAGAAATTCAGTGGCTCAGGAAAGACTGTGTTGCAGTGTCAAGGATGCTTTGGCTCATGGGTGTTGGAAATGAAGCCCTCGCCTTTTCAGTTGCTGTTTGCATGAGTTTACACATAAAATGTATAAAACTTACAGTTGTAGCATTTTGTTTTACAAACCACGAGGCCTGACTGAGTGTCCCTGGTACCCTTCACCCATCGTCCATCAGTTGGTGTGGGGCCAGGGATGCCTGGTGCCCTCAGAGTCATTGTGCTGCCCAGAGCCAGAGGAGCTCCAGGCCGTGGTGTGTTGCGGCCATATGGCTTTTGCCTTTTGACAGAAACTGAATCTCGTCCTGAAAACAATATCAAGGAAAATAACCTTCTTTTTGGTGTGAATTGATTCCTGAGTAAGCCTACCAGACCCTAGTTAGAGGGGTGTCCCCTGTGGCAATTGGTTTCCCATCTGCCTGAGTAAAGATGGTAGATAGGCAGTGTTGCAAGCATAGGTCATGGCTGTGTGCTGTTCCAGCCAAAACTATAAAAAACAGCTGTAAAACAAGATCAGCAAGGGAGGATTTTGCTGCTTTGTTGCTCAGGCCATTTTGGGGGAGGAAGGAGTGAAGAAGCTGGGCTTGATGCGTCGCAGGCTACCTGCATTCTTTCTCCAGGCTGGGTGCTTCACAGTGCAAATCCCTTATGCTGGCTTATCAGCAATGGAAAGGTGTTTTATTACTGGGTTGCTGCTGGCTGCTCACCAAGCACCCTTGAGACAGGAATCGTCACTCAAGCTAAATTAAAGAGTGCTTGAATACATACAGGGGAAGGAAAAACAAACTGTTGGGAACTGAATCCAGAACACCTGACATTCAGAGCTGCCTGGCTGACATCAGCCTTTTCCTTCTCCCCTAACCAGGTGCCCCTCTTGCAGATGAAATCTGAGTTTCCAGAGCTGTCCAAAGGAGTTAGGCACTCATCTTCTTTAGAGTGAGATGCCTAATATCAGAATTCAGGATTTCTACAGTTTCCCCTGACTGTCACTAGTTCTTTGTATGCCCTTGGATACAGTTAACTTGCATTAAGTATCCTACTCTGTGCTGTAATCCCCTCTCACAGCTCAGTGATCCTGCAGGCTGTGGAGATGTGCAGTTGATCAAGCTGGGATGGGATGAATTGTGTAAGCCAGGGCAGGGTTACTCCTGCAGGCATTAAGATATCTTCTGATCCAGCAAGGCCAGGGAAACTCTGCTTCACACCCCACCTTCTAGTCAAGGTGCTGGTGCACAGGCTCTGCTGTGTTTGCCATATGAGGTCCCCAAGAGCAACCCGGGTGAGATGCTGAGGAGCTGTGACTCCCATCATTTGCAGACCATCCCCATACACAGCCTAGAGCAGGGCAGGGCCTGCCTTCTCTCACAGTGGATTGAAGCAGCCCTCAACAGGAATATAATACAGGAATTTTGTTTTGTGGGAATTGTAATCTTCAGCTTCCGCTTCTCTTTGGGATGAGAATGTATGGATCTGGCAAGGAAGTGGACAGTTTGGCAGCTCAGCAAGCCTTGGCTGTGAATGGAAACAGATTGTATGTTCTGCATCGAGGTTCAGGCTGAGGAGGGATGGGTTCTGTCCATGCACCAGTGGTCTGGGAGTATGGTGAGGCAGGCAAGTAATAAAGTCTGAGATGCCTGGAGTACTGAAAAGTCTTGGACATCTTATATACTGCCTGTTGTAACCCCACCAGAGCTTACACTTATCCTCTCATGGGGAAGATACAGTCAAGTTCCCTTGAACTGTTGTTTTGTCTCCTCATTATGTGAAGCAAATACCTGCCAGGAGCAGGCCTATGTGTATCATGGAAGAAGCATTTTCCCAAAGAGAAAAAAGTTAAATCTTTGGTGTATTTTCCCACAATTTTGAATTTTAGAATAACTGGGGAAATATATATTTATAGCATTATGTCAACAATTATTAATATTGTTGCAGAAAACATTATTTTCTGCCAGAAAAAGCTTTCAAATTTATTTTACTTAGCTATGTGTTTGTCAAACAATACCTGAACAACTACCTCTGTTGAAGGAGGAGAACTGTGTGTAGAAAAGGGGAGGGTATTTATCAACACCCCTGGTGAGGGAGCTGGATAGATCCCTGCTGAATTCCTTGTCATCCAAGAGCTCCTGTGGCAGGTAGAGGAATCCACCCTCCATTCAAAAATGTCATGCCCCCAGGCATTATCTATCCCAAGATTTTGAGGCAGCTATTTAAATATGTGTGCCTTTGAATCTCTTGTCCTTGATAAATGCTAGCAAACTCCTTTGTTAAACCAGCCCTGACTTTGACCCACATCTTTGAAGCACAAGAAACACCAGGTGCCATCTGTCTGCAGCATGCAAACAGCGTGGAAATGGGAAACTACCGGAGCTTTGGATGGGCTGGCTAGCTGCTCTTCCCTCCTGGAGGCACAAGACCCCTCTGAGGGTGGTGGTGTGTGCCCTGTGGCTGTGACAGAGCTTTATGTATGCTGGAGATCAGGCTTTCTGTGCATTTTCTGAGCAGCTTAGTAGTACAGAATAAATATCTGGGGACAACGTCGATCATCATGACAAAGCTCTCTAAACTCCCCCAGAACCATGTTCCCTCTAAGCAGCATTGGGCTCCTGCTACAATTAGAGTCCACACTTGGCCCCTGATCTGCTTTCAATTTGCTGATAATGATGTAATTTATTTCTTGGTCTGGGTGCAATTGCAAATCAAGTTGGCTCCCTGCAATCGTCTTGTTCAGTCTCTTCCTTCAGTGAGGAGCAATGTTTTGGTCCCACCCACAAACATTAGTGTGCAGTGAAGGAGGACCAGGAGGGATCATGACAGCTTTCCAATTCCCTGCTAATATGCTTGATTTTGGTGTTTGTATGCCAAGTTTGGATCCTGATCAGAGGCCAGGCAGCACTAGGAAGGAAAGGCCTTTGGCAGGGGGATTGGAAAAGGCTGCTGGAGCAATCAGCACAAGAACAGAGCAAAGGCAAGGGTCAGGCAGATTTTGCTGTGTGCATGCAGCAGTCGAATGAAATTGGGAACTGATCACCAGGGCCTGGGGGCAGAGACAGTATTTGCACTCAAGGGCACCTCACCCTACCGCAGCTGCAGCAGAGGGATGCTGTGCTTTTACCTTGTTACTTCTTGCAGGGGTTTGAGCCCCTCTTGGATTTGAAAGATACAGCAAATGTGCAACTATTTCTCCCCCACAAAGGCTGGGAGTGAGGATGGTTTAGCAGTGGTGCCAGGCCCACAGAACATGCCAGCGTGGAGGAACAAACGTTCATCTTCTGTTACAGGAATGCCCAAGATGCCCAGTTATCCAAATGGCTTGTTGGGCTGTGCAGGGTTGAATTCCTATCTAATTGTCACTTGGTATGGAGTACAAAGGTGGCGATTTTTCTCTAGTGACTGCATGTGCTATATTTTCCCAGTTTTACAGCATCTTGCTTGCTTTTCCCCAGTCTGAGTCCTAGGTGTCAGAGTGTGTTTTAAAATCTCTCTAAATCCACTTGTGATTTCACTGTCTCTCCCACTATTGGTAACACATCTAAATTAAGTTTCATCTGTGAATATATTTCTTCCCTAAAGAAATTGCTTTTTTCCCCAGATCATGCAGTGTTTTTATGGTGACAGAATAAATGTATAAAGACAGGTTGCAGGAGTAAGTGGAGACCAACAAAATTTGTCGAATGCTTTGGAGTGTCTCCAAGGCTGGACAAGAAACCTGGATATCTAGGGATAGTTAATTGGCTGGAATGCTCCAGAGACAGGGGGTGTCTGAACATTTGAAGACACTCAAATTCCTATCAGCTCATTCTTCCAGAGCAGAACTGAATCCAGAAATTTTAGCAAAGGACCTTATTACCAAACTAAAAATCAGGCTGCAGAAATATAAATGTAACTCAATAATTAAGTACTGCAAACAGGTTTTTTTACTCTTATGTGGCTTTGGGAGTCCAGTGGTTCTGAGAAACTTGGTATTCAGGGCCAAACTCTGGTCTCCTATGGACCCAGAGGAAAGGTTGCATTCATATTCATTTGTGTGTATATTGTGTATTTATCAGTTTTCATCTGCTAAGCACATACAAATCCAATGTGTACTCAGAAACAAAGGATGGAATTTTATTGTTTGTTAACTTAACCTCCCTAAAGCTGGAGAAGACACAAGTGTAGAGTTTTTCCTAAGAGTTTAGCCTAAGGGCTACAGTTAATATGAAAAATCATAGATTCATTATAATCTTTTAGTGCTGGAATGAGCCTGCAGAGATCTCCTTCATCACTCTGCATTTAGGCACGAGGATTATTTATACAAAATGCTTATGGTTGTTTGCCTGACTTCTTATGAAAAACCCTCCAATTTTTAACTATGCCGATAGTCAGAAAGCATTCTTAATAACCCCTTTAAATCTGCCTTACTTGGAGAAAAACTGATTTTTCTTCTTTTCCTCTTAGGGAACCTGGAGAGCAATTGATCATAATCTTCTTGACCTTTTAAATGTGAGAAGATTGCTATTACATCTCTCCTTAGTCTTCTCTTTTCTAGACTAAACAAATGTACTTCTTTCATCTATCCTTCCTGGGCCATATTTTCAAATACCTCAACCCTTCCTATTACTGTCCTTTGGACTTCTTCCAGTTCTCTACATCTCCTTTTAACTGTGGTGCCCCAAAATGAATACAGTATTCCAGAAGAGTGATATCATTGCTCTTGTGTTATATACACATAACACTCGTGATAATACATCTTAGAAGGAAATTTGTCTTGTTTGCAATAGCATCACACCATTGACTCACTGAGTTTATGATTTGACCATTCTGTACTGAGCAGTTGTCTGTTCAGTCAGTGAATAGCTCATCATTCTCCCCTCTGTTTTTGCACTTGATTTTTCCTTTTGATGGTAGTACTTCGTACTTACCAAATTTCATGTCGGTTGAGACTATCTGTCCAATTATCAAGGCCATTTTTCGTTCATTTCAAAGGAGTGGCAGCCTCTTTCAATTTGTGATCCTTTGCAGAGTCTAAAATTGAGATCTTTTGGCTGGTATTCAGAAATTTCGGACAGAGATGTTCATTCAGAGGGGACTAGGAAATTGGTTGAAATTTATAAAGGTGGGGGAAACTGTGGGGTTTTATTCACAACACACTTAAGCAGCTTCTGGTTGTGGTGTCCTTTCATTTTTGAATTATTAAAATAGTTGTCTTTTTTTAGCTGTGTTTTTAGTGTTGCAGTTGTACACTAGAGACATCTTGTAAAAAATGTATGAGTACTGATCTCTTAATGCTTTTTCCTCACAGAGCTCTCCTTCCTTTTCTAGTTCCATTTGTAATAGCAATGTATTGACTTTTCAGGCCCAAAATGAGATCAGTTTTCCATATTATTTCTATTTAGGGAAAAGCCTTATTCTTTACTTAAGAAGAAGTTACTGCAAAGGCATTCCCCTGTTGTAAGAGAAAAGACTTGGGGACTGTGTCTGTGGTAAGAACTCCATCTAGATCTGTAACTTGTCAGGCTTTGTTTCTCCTGTCCACTGAAATTTCATAGAGAGTATCTGCCCCTGAAAAAATCTAGTTCCTTCAATTTCCCTTCTATATATCACCAGATATCTTATTGTGCAGCCTCTTAGTATCAATCCTCTTCTTTCTCTTGATTCCATACTAATAATGCCTCTTCCTGGGCTGTGCATTTATATAGCAGATGATATTGGTGTTCACAAAAATGGTGGGGAAGTGGGACGATAGTTAGCATTAACCAAAGGAAAAGGAATTTCCTTGTTCACATCCTTACAAATTGCTCACTGCAAGCAAAGTTCCTCCAGGAGGCCCTGCAGGCAACATACGCAGCAGACTCCATTCCTGCAGCATATTTCCCTGGCAGCGTGCTGACAGATACTGCTCTGACCAGCAATTCTAGTAACATCCCTGTCTGTCCAGCTGTCAGAAGACTGCTTGAGTGTTTTCAGAAAATCAGTTCTAATAGTTTCACCATTTCATCTATGCAAGGTCGTTAGTCCCCAGGTAACTATTGAGACAGACTGTAATTACCTCCTGTCTGCTGCACTATAAATCCTAATTTTCACTCATGGGTCTGCACTGGGACCAGTCTGAAGCTTTCCTCTGATGTGGTGATCAACTTTGGGGAACAAGCATATCTCCAGTACTTCTGAGAGAGGATGTCTTTTGTGAAAACTGCATCCTCCCACCTAGATTTTGTTTGCCTAGAGGTAGGAGTTGCTGGAAAAAGTCCTCTGACCAGGTCTAAGTGTATTGTAAGGAACAGAATAGTCCCCGGTGGCTTTGCTATCTCTGGACTCAGTACCCTTTGACCTGGTTCATGAGGGTTTGTATTTAAGGACTGCAAATCCTCCTGAAACAGGCAAGTCAAAGATGGCAGAGCTGGGAACTCCTGCCCTCAGTTCTCTCCCTATGCAAGTACAAATAAGGCACCTCCCTCAACTGATCTTGTGTGATGTATTTGGCTGCTTACCTTGCCTGTTTTTGCCTTCTCAAATGGCAGTGGAGTTTGGTCTTGCTGGTGTTTGCTGGGCTTGGAAGACAGTGCAGAATGGTGCTACCTTTGCCACCCTTGTGTCCAAGGATTTCCTGGCTCATGCAAGAGTGAGAAAGTTTGTGGTGCCCCAGTCAGCTCATCCCCACTCTTCAAGGGCAGAGCAATGCAGGCATCTCCCTCCACCTACCAAGGACCATCCAGACTGGGATTTGTATGTGAGATGCAATTGTTATCTGCCCTCCATAATCACTGCAAACCATATGCTTTTGGAGGCTTCTAGGGCTGGGGGAGACTGTTGTACAAATCAAGATGAATTAGGAGGATGTCAGGATGATCTTTGTACATAATAAGGAGAATGAAACAGGCTGAGAAATATTGGACAAATGAAGAAAGGGAGCAATCAAGGAGAAAAGCTAGTTCTGGGCAGGGATACTTGGCTTGGCTGTCTTCCCTGAAGGCTTGTTCCATTAACATTTGGATGTTCAGCAAAAGCTGTCTTTGCTGGGGTAAAGAGATAAGCAGAAATGTTTAGTTTAAATGTAGCAGAGCTCCAGGTTTCAAGTGCATTCTGTCTGGCTTCCTCCTTCTCCCTCAATGAAATGCTCTGGCTTTTCTGTAGCAAAATATGTGAGTGAGTCTGGGACATGCCTGGGTTCCCTATGCATATGTGGTTCTGCTCCCCTCCTGATTTCATCCAGATGTCTTTTTTAATTATTATTATTGTTAAACATTGCTGCTATTAATAACTTGGAAGTAGGATTTCTCCTCTGAACAGCAACTGGATACAAACCCAGAACTTAATTTAGTCTTCATTTAATGCTGGCTTCTTCCTTCAGTACCATCCTGGGACTAAAAGATGCATTGTCCAAAACAGGATATGAACCTTTCCTTTGCACCACTGAGGTGACACCTAAAGGTTGCTGTTATAGTAGTGGTTATACTGAGTGCTAGGTATTGTTATGAAAAAATCACTAAGAGCCAAACTCTCACAGCTGGGTTGGCTGGCTGGTGGGACCAGGCATATAAAATCAACGTGATGATATGGCTGAGTTGAGGTCAGAGTATTCAGCATCTCACAAAAATGAGCATGGTCTGTAATTACCCATAGTTTGCAGTATGCATGCAGGAATTTGACTTCACTCAGCATGCAGATGTCCATTGCCTGGTCCTCAGCAGAGGCAGCACATAGACGTACATGTTTCTTCTCAAATATCAGTTTCAGTGACTGCAAATGGCTGCTGCTGAGTATATGTTGCAGTTTCAGGGCATGTCTGGAAGGATGCCACCTCTTTGAAAGAGACATTAGCTATCCACAGAAGTTTTGCTGTAAAGTAATCATGTTCACTGCCTTGCTTGGGAACTTTGTGTGAAGTCATGAGGGGTGGGAGACAGTAAATGGCAGTTTAGCTTTGTGGGTGAGACCTCTCCATGTCAGATATGAGATAGGTCTGATGTTGAGTACTGGCTATACTGCTATTTTTAAACTTTGGAGGTATTTTTGAATTGGTGGCCCTGCCATTGAGTACTGTGGAGCATCTGCAGTTCCTTTTGACTATAGGTGGGTACGCTGAAGTTTTGGGGCCTATATGACAGTGATCATCTGTTGGCAGTTGAGACAGAGAAACCAAACATGAGCAAAGCCTCTAGGAATTGTGTTGTGTGGTGCTGTGAGAAGTGAACTTGATGACCCAGCAAGTCCTTTCCAGACCTGCATTCCTTTGGTTCTGAAGCTGGAAACATGAAACAGCGTGATTTCTGACGACCTTGTTAGCTTTGGCTTTAAGTGGTAGTATGTATCTCCTGAGAACCATTCATAACATGAAAAACTTTTCTTTTTTCTTAATGGTAAAACTTAAACATTTTGCTCAACAGTAATTTAATGAGTAGAATATTCCCATTGTCAGGGTCTGATGCTAATAATAGACAGATGGCTGGCAGTTTGAAAATCAGTCAACACAAAATTTTTTGCTATATAAAACCCAAACCATTTTAGCTTGAAAAAATTGAACTGCTTATTCCATGGTCAGATTGTAAATGAACTGGCAGTAAATATAATCTACTGACAAGATGTGTTTATACTGCAGAAATCTTGAAAACACATATAGCAGAAAATGGTGCATCTGATGTTAAGTGAATTATACACACGGAAAAAAGGAGGTGGGAAGAAGAAGCCTGACAGAGGGTAGGAGCAAAGCAGTGATGAAAAACAGCAAAACAAACAAAAAAGGCAAGACAAAATTCACTGGCTTATTTCTGAGACACAGTTCTGCCAGATTCAGGATTAGGTAACAGTTAAATTGGTGCTCTGTATTGTTTAGAACAGTCACTAAGAACAAAGCCCTTACAGGTGTGTTAGTTGGCTGCTGTGATCAGATGCACAATCTAACAGTGTTAGATGGTCACTGACATCCCTCCTGTTACTTGGTGGGAGCAACTAACTCAGTCAGACTGATAACAGGAATGTCACAGATCCCGAGTGTTTTGGGGAAGCTGAGGGAGAAGTTGCATCTGGAGGTGTTTCTAAATTATGGTGGCCACCCTTGGGTTTGGATCATCTATATTCCAGCCCTTTGTCAGGGGTAGTTCTCAGTCCTCAGTTCATTACTGTCAATCCTAAACTCCTGATTTCTCTCCACTGTTATCTCTAGCTTTACAGGCTCTGATATAAGAGCACAGTCTTTGTGGGGAGCCCAGTGAATCCGCTGCTTGGGATTTAGACTAACAGGAATTCCCACAAGAACAGGAAGTTCCCTGGCATTTTCTTCTGCTACTTACTGCCTGAAGTGAGGCATGAGAAACATGCAGAGTGTGCATTATAGCCCCTTTTCAAAGATGTGTCTCACTGTCTAATACTTATGATAAAGCAGTCCCATGTGAAGATAGTTATATTCTCCAGACAAGAACTAGAGAAAGAGGCAGCAATTCAAGATCTCTTTTGTTCTTGTGGGAGGCTTGTTCTTGTTCTTCGAGGCTAAGAACTATTGTTTGGCCTCCACATTAAACTGAATCCCCACACTGAAGAAGAAAGAGTGGAAAATATCATGTTGAAAAATGCTGTATGAGAGAGAGCAAGAGATACTGGACCTGCCTGGATTTAAAAAACAAGAAAACAATCTGTGTTACAGCATGGATTTTCTTGCAACCATTCTAAGGGATAATAAAAAACCAGAAGGAAGATTTAGAAAGGAACAACGTAGGCTATGGAAGAACTGCAAGCAGGCTATTGTAGAGTATTTATGCAGTACAATATTATTCATCAACACTTCATGAAGAAAAAAAATTCCATTTTGAAAATAACAGAGAAAAAGTTTCAAATTTAGTCAGTGAAAAAAAAAAATCAGTGATTCTTTATTCTAGAGAAGATGAAATAACATGAGCTCATCATCACTGGAGATCAAGAGATGCAAAATAGTGACATACACCTGCTAAAGATTAAATTTTGAAGTTAATCTGAGTGTAATGAAAGGATGAGATGGATATACATCAGAGGAGTCACTGAAACCAGCTAGTGTAGCTTACAAGCTGCCCATTCCCAAAATATCTGGTAGAGACTACGTGTAGTTTACAATATTGAGCAGATACTAAAGGAAGAGTTTGAAGATTTACATATTACCTTGATCCATGTATCTGTTTACATCTATTCTTTGAGCCACGTGTTTTCTGACCTCTAAATTATTACACCTTTTCTACTTACACATATGCAGCATGATGTATTTGAAATAAACTACAAAAATAGATCCAATGGTAGCAGTCTTGTCATCTTGAACACAGTCTGTGTAATAATACAGTGTATGTCTAAGACCTTCTTGTGTCCATTTGGATTTGGGAGTGGTAACACCACACTGACTATGGCTGAGAACAGGCTTTTCTAGCTGCTGTACCCTCACACATTTCCAGAATTCAGTCATACAGTTTGGAAGTAAAACATAAATTACAGCAGAGGCAGAGAGCAATTGACAGGTATGAGGAAAGGGGAGAAAGGACCTATTGTGTGAGAAGCAGACAGCTCTGCTGACCTGAAAATATATCATTCTATGGAAGCACAAACCAGAGGGTTTGTGGAATTTGCTCTCAATTCACCATGAAAATGCTGGGCTGGGGCAACCATCCATTTGATGCGGGTGGTCCTTAATGCATGTCATAATTTACACTTAAGGCATATACGATCCCGTGAAATTCCCTTCTTAGGAGGACCGTAAAAACAATGTTGCATATGGAGCTCACTGGAGGCTTCTGCAAAGCTCCCCCATTGTCAGACATAAACACATCCTATTATTCTAGCTTAGGTCAGAGTTCAATGACTCCCCAAAGCTTATTTCAGTCCTAAACTGATCCCACTGCAGTCCGGGTGGGCAAAGTAGAAGTGTTTCCACCACAGCTTCTTTGCTGTGGCTGCTGCGCTCCGCAGTCGGAAGCAAACCTGTCTCCTCAGGCTGCAGGTTAATGTACAGCTTATCAGTGAAATCATCCTTGCTCATCCTCAGGCTGTTTTTTCTGAAGGATTTTGCAAGCATTACTGAAGTTTCCTTTTCTCTGTATAGGATATCATGGGATTATCATTAGCCTCATCTTCAAGAACAGGAATCAGAAGTTAAAAGACTTCATGCAGGGAATCCTTGTTAGCACAAGGAACAGATCACAGAGGTGCCTTTGCCTGGCTGCTGCTGTGAAGGCAGAGCCCGGCCCTTGCTGCACCCTGTGGGCTCAGCCCTGGTTCAGACACAGATGCCAGGGCTGTGCTGCTGTGCTGGGCACTGCCCACTCCTGCACAGCCACTGCTGGAGCCACTTGTTGGGTGCCTGGGTGGGTCCCCCTCCTCTAGGCACTGTCCCTGGGCCTGTCTGCAGCAGGGCAGCAGCAAGCAGTCAGGGTGAAGAGCAATCCACTTGGTCTAAATGTGGCAGTTCCCTAGACTGAGGCTATTCCTTGCTCTTTTTACCAAATGCACTTTCCAGGCCCATTTGTTTCTTGCTTGTTAGCAAGCGTCAGACAGTGATATCTCCAAGGAAGACACTGCTGCTTTTAGGGATGGTGACCCAATGGTCAGTGCTCATGGATGGCAAATCTGTAAGCCCTTCCTCTGCTTAAAAGGATGAGATGGAGCTGTAGAAGGGTTTGACACTTGGACCAGAGGTATGGGCTGCACAAGCTGGGGAGAAAGCACTGATTCCTACCTTGAGAAATTAATAGCAAAAAGTTTACTCTGTACTCCATCCCAGCTGACAGGAGGTAAGGCTATCTCTTTGAACTATATGGCTCTGTGGTACAAGGAATGGCTCCACAATAGCAGGTAAGAAACATTTTGGCCATAGCTGCAGTTCAGAGGCTTCAAGAGCCAAATAAAGCAATAAAGGAAGAACAGAGAAAAAATCCGACTGCAGAATATAAACAGAATACAAACTGCTTCTTGTTAGCATTTCATAATAACTGGATCAGGAGAAACCAGGATATTTTACCTAAAATTGCAATGTGCATCAATATTTGTTTCTCCCTTTTAGTCTTCTGTCTCTCAGAATCAGGTAGTTTGTATCCTTAGATACAATCAGCAAAAGACCAGAATGGCAACTCAAACAGAAAGATTGCATGGCTGGATCTAGCCTTTGGTAGTATTTTGTCTCTAATGGAGAGAAAACAGCAGTGACAAGGAATGAACAAGAACAGTGTCTTTCCCTCCCATGGCCTTCCTGGGGGAGCTTTCCCTGCTCAACTTGTGACAAGCAGGCTGTTTCCCCTCTATGAAATATTGCCCATTCCCTTCACCAGAAGTTTCCTGTGCTGACTGAAATATTAAAAAGGCCAAACAACATGGGGGAAGTTTGTTTATTTGTAGGGCTGCATATTCATGCCTGGCTTAGCCCCCCCCCCCCCCCCCCCCCCCCCCCCCCCCCCGAGGAATTTCAACTATTTTGCTGGAAATCTGGGATGGGGGAATTAAGGCCCTGGTGAGAATGGGGGACTTGTGGTGATGCTGGTGACAGGAGTCAGGCCCAGCTGGTCAATGATGTCTCCATAACAGGGGTCGGTGGAGAAGAGAAACTGGGTGGGAAGGGGACTGAGCCCACAGGAATCTGCTGTGGCAGGGGTTGAGTGGAGCGCAGGCCCATGGCCACCACAGGGGTCACTGAGGCTGCACATCAGGAGGCTGGTTTGTGCACCCCTCCCCAAGCCCATGCAGCCTCCAGCGCCTCAGTTACACCTGGGGACCTCCAGAGAGTGGAGTCTGAAGATCCCAGACCCAGCCTCCACTGGAAACTCTTTGGGAGCCTCCTTGCAGGGGAAGGCTGTGCTGGGACCTCTGCTCCCCATGGCAGGGCCCTCAGCCATGCTCTGAGAGGATGGGGTGTATGAGGAGGGAAAACAAGGCAGCTGCTTGCATCCTGGGGTATTTTTCAAGGCAGCACAGCAGTGATTAATGTTCAGCCTGGCAGCAGGGCCTCCCTGCGGAAGCCTGGCTGGTGCAGGCTCCTGTGGGGCACCTCCTTGTGCCCTTCCCTTGTGGTGAGGGGCTGTGGCTCCCCAGCTATGGTGTCTCTGGGGAACAGCAGCCTCCGAGGCTGCCCTGGTGCCTGCTTTTAGGAAGTCATCATCTAGATCTTGGGAAGCATCTGTGCTTCCTGCCACTGTGGGTTCTCAGCATGGCTGAACTAGCCAACAAAACTTCTCCCCACCACCAGCCTCACCAGGAGCAGGGACATGGAGAAGGTTCCCAAGGATTAAACATTGGTTTGCCAAGCCCTTGGGAGCATGAAATGGCTCAGGCAGCTCTGACTACCTCCAGAGTTGGCACAGCAGGCTGTATCAATCAGTTTCAAACAACAGTTCTTCTCCAGGTCCAAAGGAAATACAGGTTTAAAGTGTTGCCTTGAAATAGACAAGTTAAATAAAAATGGTAGCAGCAGAAAACTGCAGTGTGCATGAAGATTGTGATGACTGAAGCATGAGACCTGGCAGAGATTAACACCCCTCTCACGCCAAGGGCTGCAGGGGCCCTAATAAACTTACAGCTGCTTTTCTCCTGAAGTTGCAGAGAGGCCAGCTTGTGTAGATTTTAGCACAGAACCAAACTGAGATGGTGGACTTGCTGTGTCTGGCCCTATGGCTACCCACTGAAAAGAGAGGCTCACCATGCTGCAGACAGTTCACTTGCCTCCTGACTTTGGGATCCCTTTGCCTGTATGCTGCCAGAACTCAGAAAGCTGAGGATATTGGTTTTGCATGCTCTTCATTAGTACTATTTCAATGTTTTTGTGGTTGGTTTTTTTTTTGTGTTTTTTTTTTTTCTGACAGTTTCTACAGAAAATATATTTTTATTAGAAAATGCCGTGACATTTCCAAATTTCTAGTATTGGATGACATTTGAGTTTATGCGTGCTTTGCAATTAAAATCTTAAATGGTTCCTAAGAATGAAAACAAGAAAGAAAAACCTAATATTTGAGAGGGGGTGGATATTTTCAAAAGAAAAATTAACTGTTGCTTCTGCAAATTGATTTTCTGGCAGATGATTATATTACAACCAGTAATCATTAAAAAATAATCTGCTGACCAGCTGTAGCACATTCATGTTTCAAGAGAAAGAGGAAGACCTCCACATGCTGCAGTTTGGCTTGGGCTGTCAGAAGGTGGGAGGGGAAACAGTAGTCAGAGGTTTTCCTGAACACTGCAGAATGTGGTGCAAGCACAGCATGGAGTGGTAGGCAGATCCTGCTGGGCTGACCATGTGTGTGGCCTCACACTGAGCACCTGCATCTACCTCTGGCACCCCGATACAACACTCCCTACCCCTGGTGGGCTGCAGGGACACAAACCCCATGGTCTGCAGATGTAGGAGAGTGGTGCCAATCTGTTCTGCTGGGCTGAAGTCGAGATGTCTATCCCTGTGGGGGGCAGGTCTCATTAAGAGGTTAAAGAACATTAAGACTTGGAGAGGGAAAGCACAAATGCAGTCCCTGAGCTCTCCAGTGACTCTCTGGAAATCACCACGACCATGCACAGGCTTGAAATTCTGTCACATCTTGCAAACATATGATAAAAGGTGTTGTAGAGGTAACTTTTGAGGCACCATAGCACTAAAATTAACACTGGCTGAGTGTGCAGATAGCAGTGGCCCAGCTGTGAAAGCTGCTAAGACATGTCTGACACCCAGGTGATACCCAGGCACAAAAAAGCATCTGCAATTCCTATAGTGTGCTGCCAGATCTGAGAATTGCAGAATGTCCCAGGATCTGGGCTGGAGGCTCATCAGGGCAGGGTCAGGGCTGCAGCAGTGGGGCTGCATAATTGGCAGCTTTCTCTTATCTGAAGTTCTCACTTTATGTTTGGTTTCTTTTCCTATAGCACTCTTTCTTTGTCTGTCTGAATGAAAGTGAGCATGTGTAGCTAAGGATCCCAAGTTAAAGGCTGCTCCCCTGAGCATCCCAGAGCTCAGTCATTGCTTTGTCCAATTTTCCACACAGGAATTTACCAGTTGGATTTCAGTCTGTGTTCTAAGCATCCTGGTACCTTCAGGTTGTGTTAGAGCACCAGAGTTACAGAAGAAGAATACTGACCACCACAGTTTTCTGATCACTTACAAACCAACAACCAGATCTACCTCTATACATTTGTAAGCTCACCTGTGTTTGTCCAGAATGTGTTGTATTTAATTGCAGTGATAACATGCTACTGAATTCACAAAGCCAGTAACAGAGCAGCTAGAGAGAGGACTGAAGAGGCCAGTTTGTAAACTTGCTCATTTTTGCTATCCTTTCTTAGAAATCTTATTTCCATTGTGGTTTTGCACAGAAAGGCAATGGGTATGCGTGGCCTTTTCTAACTACAGGGGTTTGAGCCAGTCCTGCCCTGGTGAATGGCTGCTAAACCTTGGCAAGCAGCAGGCAGGAGCATTGGACTTCAGGGAGCTGTACCTTGGATTGCAGTGTGTGCAAAGGGGCTGGCACTGAGAGAGCATTGCTTATTGACAGCCTAGTACAGAACTTACCAAGGAATTTCAGCAAGTGAGGGGTACAGTGGTAATGGTACCAACATAACACCAAGCAGTCATGCTGCTGGGTTGCATTTTGCAAATGGGGAAGTTTTCCACCACTTCTTTGTGACCTACATATCAGGCTGGTGAATCTGTCGAGGAAGAGAAATACTGGAATATGAGTGTGATAAAAGATGGGAAGCTGTGCTGATGCTATTCCTCACACTTACTTACTTGTTCTCCACAAATATTCCTGCAACTAAAACTTGGGCCACAAAAATGCTTGTAGAAAGCTCAGAGCTTCCTATCAGCACTCCAGGAGTTTGTATCGTGGCCAGTTATCTTCTGTGCTGTTTGCTTTGTTGAGAGCAAATGGGCACAATTAAAGGGAGTTGAATCCAGCAGTGTCACGGTAGGAGCGGGTTGGCTTCCCATGCACCATTATGCTCCAGCAATCTTCTCAATGCTGTTGATGGAGTGTGCTCAGCAAATACATGCCCTCTGGCTCTATGCAGCAGTTGAGTGTTGGCATTGGACTACCAGCATGAAATCAGGTGTTGACCTGTAGCCCACCTCCCACTACGGAGGCACTCTGCCAGCAATCCTTACTGGGTTACATGAGCTACGCGCTTGGTGCCAGAAGTCTGCTGTCATGGAGCTAGGAGGTGCTCAGCACTTTTCCCAGGCAGGAACAAAAAGCCTTATGTCCTATTCAAACTTCTTTTAGGAGGGGGATAGCTTCTAATCTGGGCTGTTGTCAGGGTTAGCCAGCACTCCTTCCCCTTCATTCTCACCGAGTATCACATGAGCTGGCAGCCAGCACCAGAGCTGGCTACCTGCTCCATCTTGCTAGCACTTGGTGCACTTCAAATCTGGCCAAACTTGTAAGATGATGGTTTTGCCAGTCAATCAGGATATCTGAAACTCACTTGTGGTCTCTGTGCCCTGTACCATCATGTGTGGGAAGAAACAACACTTCATTCTAGGAGGTGGCAGGGTCCCAGAGGACTCCAGTTTCACTTGTGTAAGGCAGTGGCTTTTTCTTCCTGTATCTGTACAGCATCAAGCACAGAAAGGGGCCTAGCCTGAGGCTGGTGTACCTATATGGCATCATAATAGTAGTAAACATAGAAGCATGTGATATTTGTCAGGGAAAAGTGCAATAATCTACTCTGATTTTTTTTTTTTTATTTGGCTATATACATTGCTGGAAATTTTGCAAAAACCTAGCCAAAGGAATTATATAAACTGCCTTAAATGTAAACCAGATACTGTCAATTTAGAGCATTTGTATTGGTGGTGTAAACTGAACCAGAAATGCTGAGCTGTGAGTCCAAGAGACAGCCAAAATGCAGCCAAAAATCTTTTCTCTGTGTTTAATTTAGTAGAAGTGTGACTGGATAGGTACCAAGCCATGATCCTGGTCACACTCTGAGTAGGGAAACCTTAGGAGAAAGTGACTGGGGACTTTTGGTGAGAAATCACAGATCTTCAATCAAGTGTTATGATGAGGTAACAAAAGTGGGTGAGCTGGTACCTGGAAAACCTGCCCTG
This sequence comes from Chloebia gouldiae, assembly GCA_003676055.1. Classification (NCBI taxonomy): domain Eukaryota; kingdom Metazoa; phylum Chordata; class Aves; order Passeriformes; family Passeridae; genus Chloebia; species Chloebia gouldiae. The sequence continues at coordinate 2,855,746 of QUSF01000014.1, forward strand.
AGGGTTCCTCTGCTACATTTATCTAAGGATATGCTTGTGAAGTGATGTGCAAATGTGAGGGGAGTTCAATCTGCCCGTACCCAAGCAGTCTGGAAACCACGGGAGCAGAAACTGGATGACTTTATGCCTCAGCTGATAAACTTCACTACAGCCTTCAGTTTGGTACCTGTAAAGCCCTGAGGACTGAAGCTGCAGAGATGTGTCATGTAAAAGGCCATTCCGCCTCCCTTGGATTTTATATTTGTGTTTGAACACCTGTGCATGGCTACTGTCAGAAACTGGGTGGGAGTGGTCTTTGGACATCTGCCTTTTTTTCCTAGTTGGCTCAGCACATGTGCTGTGTGAGGATTAAGGCTTTTACAAAAAGAACTTGCAGATGTAGCTGAAGCAAAGCTTAAAAAGTGACCAGTTCCAGCGTTACATGAGCTGCCAAGGGAGAGAGCTGCATGCTAGAATGCTTCTCTTGGAGGTGTGGTCCAAGCAGATCCAGAGGACTAGAAGCCAGACAATTCAGCTTGGAAATAAGGTGCAGATTTTTTTACAGTGAAGAAAATTAACTACTGAAATAATTTACTAGAGGCTGTACTGTGTTCTCTATTATAAGTAGTTTTTAATCAAGACCAGGTGTCGCTCTAAAATATCCTCAGCAGAAGGATGGGCTCACCCCACCACAGGTGATGTTCTCCAGTCTGTGTGATTCTATATGCCAGCTTGCTTGACTTAGATTTCATTCTGGATTTAAAAACCTATGGACTTTGTGGACAGCAAGAACTGTGTACTCTGTAACATGGAATGTCTCTTGCATCTGGGAAAATCTGTCAGATTTATGGAGTTTCCTCTTGCAGTAGATGGTAAAAGAAGGTGTTCCTGCTTGTTAAAGACCAGAGGTTGGATAGTGGCTCAGCAGGGCTGCTGAATACTGGGGACCTGGGTGTTTTCAGTCTAAAGGAAGAGCTTGAGACACACTGATGTACCCCACCTGCCTGCTGCTCCAACAATGGATGGGATTGAGAGGGCTGGTGGATTTTATGGATGGATTCCTGTACTGGAATTTGTGCCAGGAACTGCCACATTACTGTAAGGTGATGGAGTAGGGAAATGGCAATCAGTATGTGTGAGAGTGAGGATGGGGGAAACACAAGGGAAAAGGAAACACAGCTCCGAGATGCACTGATAGCAGAACTGAGTTTAAATGTAAGGTTTCATTCTTATCAGTAGCAACTGGAACCATCTTGGGAGGCAGACATGCAGGAATGCATGCAGAGCTGGGTTCCTGTTAAACTGGGCAGCAGCTTGACTGCTGCAGGAACTTTAATAAAGTCAGGCTCAATAACTGAAACTGTTCTGGAGAGAAAATAAAGAAAAGCAAGGAATTAAAAATGGATCCTTCCCCACCAGAAACTGGCTTTTCAGAGTAATCTCATGTAAGCTACAAAATCCATGTAGTCAGCAGTCCTGGTTCCAGCTGCCCGGAGGCCTGGAGAGGTGACACTGTGCAAACTGAGCTGTGAACGAGGTGAGAGCTGTGGGGGCACAACACGTCCTGCACTTGCCAGGCACTGGCAATCCCTCTGCTGAGATGCTGAGCACTCAGCAGTGTAGCCATGGTGCTCTTGTTATGTTCCTACAAATCGTGCATCTCTTTCACAGCTGATTGTTTATCCCTTGGCTGATTGAGGATATAAACATAATCCATGACAAATAATTTTGATTCAGTGAGCAATCTCTCACTTAACTACCTCTCACAATCACAACCATCTCATTGGCAGGCTTTGCTGACAGATAATGCTCCATTTGGCAGACAAATTCCTGACATTTACAGCTTCTGCTTCAATTCCAGTAGAAACAGCCTGCATGGCAACACAATCTGACCCCACTGGGTTCCTGGCTCAGCTCATTATCATTTGCTGTTTTAAAGGCAGCCTCTAAAAATCTCTGTGCTTCCCCTCTCAGCACCTCACAGTGTGAATGCTGTAGCTGGTTTACAGATGGGGAAGTCACAGGAAAACAATCTGGTTCTGGGACCCCTCTTCACAGCCATCACTCATATTGAGTAGGCATCTGTGAGCTCTGTCTGAAGAAGGGGCTATGTGTGAACACTCCTGTCATCCCCACGAATTCCAACACACTACCTCTATGCATGAAGTGAAAGAAATTTTTTGCTACCTTGCTTGAGCTGGCTCAGGGCCAGTGGGCAGAATACTGCTGAGCATCTGCAAATCACAAACTGGAAATGCTGTGGTTCCCCTCTCTCAGTGGGCAGTGAATGTGCACTGCTCACCATGGCTGGTAGTTAACATCCCTTTCACACTCCAGCCCCTCTGCACTCCTCCCTGGGATCCATTGCTGGGCTCAGACATGCAGCCCCTGGTGTGAACAGTTCATGGCTGTCCACGGGCTGGCCCCACTCTGCCTTCAGTCTACTGCCCCAGGAATGGTGGAAGTCAAGAAACACTGCCTCTGACATTAATGCTTCTGACTTATTTGCTCAATTGTATTCCTTGGCTCTGGATCACTCTTAAACCTTAGAGAGCTGGATCAGATTTCCCAAGATGTTGAAGTGCCTACTAGGTGGGCTCCTATCAGGATCTTCAGGTATTCCAAACTGGCAAGCCAATTACCCCACAAAATCTGCTTACTTTTTCTTACTCTGTGGGAGGGGGTCAGTCTCTAAGGAACCAGATAGATCAACATTTGCAGGAAATTATGAGCATCTGATTGTCCTATTCTCTAACTCACCTGTGTACCTTATAGCCACAGCTTTTGCAGTGTTGCATCGTGGCTTTTTGATGCCTTTATTCAGCACCTTGGTCTGATCAGCACCTGATGTTGAAATCATGAGTTCAAAGGAAGATGTGCACCCAAAGAGCACCTTCAGGCTGAGACTCCAGACCCTGAGCTTTCCAGAACAGACTACTTTAGCCTCCATTGTTTTTGTTGCCTTTTGTGACATGAAAAAGCTTACTCCATTTTTAAAACCAGATTAAATAAGCAATCCCTATGTTTTCTGATGGCTGTTTTTGTGCTTTTCTGGAAAGCACAGAAGAGGCCACCAGAAGCAGCTCTTTTCTTTGTTTTGGTATCACATTTGAGCCTTGCCTGTGATCACCTGACAGATCAGAATAGAACTTCTACTGCTGCACAAATTGTTCCTCTTTTTTGCTCCTCATGTCTTTCCTGGCTGAAGTGCTCCTTTGGAAGGCAAGAGACCAGGAGTGCCCATGTGGAAATGATAAGGATTAGGAAGTCCCAGATTCTTTGCCTGCCCTTTCTTCTTGCACTAGCTAATGCCCAGAAATATTGCTGACAACAAAATAAAAAATTCTCAGGTCAAAACTGAAACACTTTTGAACCAAAAAGCAATCCTGTAGCTGGAAATCACTCAAATAATTAAAAAACCCCTCGTACACATTTTATACTTTTTCAGTTAAAAATTGTCACCTGAATGGCGACTTTCACCAGAAGGGGAACTTTCATCCCTACTTGAAAGCATTTGCCACTTCAATGTCTGGCCAGGTCTGACTCTGCCCTGGTATTAAGAGGTGTTTGTGGGATTTGCTTAGGAATCTTCAGAGGGGAGGTTTTTGTGCCTTGTGTCCAGATGTACACTTGGTGGCCAGGTGCCTATGTGGTGCCGTAGGACAGGGATGCTTTTTGGGCTGTCCCTAGCCTGAGCACTGGCCCATAACACACCAGTCTGGTGAGCCTTTTATTTCTCCTCCCAAGGCTTTGATATTTGCATGTTGGTGTTTTTGTTATTCCTGGCATATTTCCAGCCCCCTACATGCCGTTTGGCAGAACAGTCCTTGCAAATTCCTGCATTTATAGTTTCTCCTCCATTTTCACCCTCTGAATGCAGAAAGGTTTTCTACAGAGGAAATAAAACATGTGTGCCCTGAAAGCTGCAAAGTTACAGAATAACCAGAGAACAGTGAAGCATTTGAATATCCATGTACAGTGTTTTCTGCTGCAAATAAGCTAAAATCAATGGACATGATAATGTTTCTTTTATATTACTTGTCTCAAAAGCACGACTAAAAACATTTTTACATGGCAGATGGGTTATAGTGCTTTCATTTTGTTTACATGGCTGGGAATGTGACCCATCTTACTTTTCATAGCTGCCATCTGTTGGTCAAATTCATTCCAGTGAAATCAACCAGGTCATGGTTTTCGTTTTTGTTGTTTTATTGTTGTTTGCTTATTTGTTTTATTTTATTTTGTTGTGTTTTTCATTATTATTGTCTCTGGGAATTTAATTCTGATGTTTAGGAGCAGTGAGTAGAAAAATGTTTTCTCCTATCTTGCAATGGCTGCTTGAAAGAGCTTACTGATAGTAGAAAATACTCGCTCTTTCTGCCTGCTTGCAAGTTTTTCAAAAAAATAAAGCAACCAAAACCAAACCTTTGAACAGGTGAGCACTCAGTCAAAGTAGTGGAATGATGGATTTGAAGTCTTCTTACAATGCTTTGTCCAGGTCAACAGAGGACAGTAATTAAAAGATCTGTATCAACATGGTTCAGGTTTCAAGCAAATTAAGAATTCTTCAGGCTGAAGAATGCCAAGAGCCTCTTTCTCTTGAAAAAGAGAAAGGTCACATATTGTTCCCTAAACTAAAGCTTCTCTCACAAATTCCACTACACTAAGATCACATTCACTCCATTCTTACTAAGTAATGATCTGCTTTGTTTATTTTTATCAACAATCCTTTTCTTTGCCTTGTAATTATGTTTTCATAGAATCCTTAAGGATGGAAAACACCTTCAAGATCATTGAGTGGGTTGGGCATAGTTTGTTAACAGGAGATTTTTTGGGAAGAGGGCACCAAAATTATTCAAATGCCCAGGTAACTCTATGGACTTCTGCAGAATAGCAAATACTATGAAAAGAAGGGTTTAAGTTTCTTTGGTGGTAAAAAATTTAGACATGATTCTACTGCAGGCATCAGAGTCATTCAGATACTGGCAAGAAGCAAATTATGCCCTCTCTTTTCTCAATATGGGCAACAAGAATGTGCTTTCTGTCCCATGTGGCGTAGAAGAACAGGATAGAGAGAATTGGTCTTTGTTTTGAAAGCACTGGAAAGCAGAGACTTTCAAAGCATTTGCAGGGAAAAGCTATAATTTAAGAAGATTGTAGTAGAGATTTTGGTTAATTTAGCTATTCAATTACCTATAGAAAATGGAATTTACCATTTAGGAAAAAAAGATTGAAAGAGAAAGAAAAATACCCTTCTGAAGATGTTGGTGGATGTTGGTTTCAGACTGACATTATTTTTAACTTTTACTGAGAAATCTGGACTGTATCTGTGTATTTTTAAAAAGCCCTTAGGGATATGCTGAAAATTTCTTGTACTTATGGGGAGGGAATGTGATTACTTTTTTTTTTTTTTGTTAACTAGAAACTGGTCATATGCTGCTTATTAGTTTTTAGGTGCATTTATATTTCTATCAAACAAAGTTCTGTTAATTACTATAATAAGCCCAGTGTTTATTTTGCCAGAAAACCCCGTTCTTATAAAAAAAAAAATCTCAGAGGAAAAACATCTGTTTTGGAAAAAAAATAGCCAAACCTACTTGCTTAAAAGTGTTAGAGCTTTTTCAACCTTTTTAAGAACAGGTCAAGGAAAAGTAATTGAACTTTAAACAATGTGGCTGACTGAGAATAAAGGTAACAATCTCTTACACTGGCTATACATGTAGGGGGTGGTGATGGTGGTGCTTTTCCAGTGTAAGTACAAATTGCTTCTGAGATTTCCTATCTTGATGATCTTTGTTAAGGCAGACCAGCTTTTTGATAGGAACCTGTCCAAAATACCCAAGCACAACTCCTCCACCTTAAAGTAGATGTTCAGTGAAGTGAAGCTGAATTTCACACAGCCAGGTAAAGACCAGTGGAGAGCTCACACTGCAGAGACCGAGGTCAGGTTAAACAGGACTCTGGATCACATTTCAGGTAGCTCCCCTGTCTGTAGCTTGGCAGAGGTGGGCACCAGATGAAAGGAGAGGAGGCAAAATGGTGAAAAGGGTGATGACAGACAGACAGCACCCATACATTCCTCTTCAGATGCATTTTCACATCTGTTTGGCATTTCAGGGGTTGTTTTCCTATGAGAATTACTCAAGGACGTCCAAGCAAGGTGAGATCCTACACTTGAAAGGCCAGGAAGAAAAGTTTATCAGAAAGGTACATTGGACATGTGTGGTAAAGTGTGGCTGTATAAATTAAAAAGCTGAATGAGCCTCCAAAGAAACATGAATGATCCAGACTCTGTACCAAAATCAGTGAGGTCCCTCAGTTTTCCCTTTCTCTGCCAGGCAGAAGGTATTTTTCCAATGGCCTGAACTCCTGACCCAAACATTTGCAGATCTGCAAATGGATGTCTTTTGTTACTCTCCAGATAGTACTATTTTTAAGATCTGTATGCAGCCTTTGTAGCAACTCTGCTTGAGGCAGCAAAGTGTGAGTCTTTTAAAATTTTCTTTCACCCTGTGGGTGTTGTTCACCTGTAGCCTTACAAAAAAAAGCCATGGCTGTATCCATCCTTCCACTGCCTTCTGTCTGATTCTGTCTAGTCAGTAGTGCAGTATGCTTTGGCATGAGCCCTCCAGCTCCAGAAACATAAGTGGCTACCAAATGTTGCAGGGTTCTTCCTCTGCAGCCCAGTATTGGGAAGCACATCCACCTTGTCACTTTCTATGTCTGCTGACATCTGTAATGTGGAAGAAACGAGGGACAGAGGTGTTTGTTTAGAAACTGAGCATTAAAATGCCTTTAAATGCCTTACTGAATATCTTTGCTTTCTGACTTACAAGTCCTGTTGTAAATGCAAAAAGCAGCAAAGATCTTTTTATCAGAGTTTTTAGTGGATTTTAATAAATCGAATAAATATACATGTGAAAATTCAGCAAACACAGCTCTGAGACCACCCTATGTAACAGCATTAGGACAGTACAAATAGTGCAAATAGGCAAATCAATGGCATAGCTGAATCTAAGTTATCAGTGAGGCACCAATGAGCTCAAACAAAAGGTGTCCATTCAAACCACGGGATCCCCACACCAAGGAGGACTTGTGTGGGTTCCCAAAGGACATGAATTATTTCAAATGGGTGTCTTAAATATGGTTATGCTCTTCATGGGCACAGGACATAGTGGCCTTTAGTAGTTTTTGTATCTACCCATGGAGGCAGTCCAGCATGTGAAAACCAGGTCAGCTCGGGTTAGGGCATGAGAGGAGACAGTGACAGGCTGATCTAGCCTCTGCTTTGGCTCCTCTGCTGATAAATAGAGCAGGATCTTCTGCATTCTTCTGTCTTGTATTAAAAAGAAACCAATTGCTCAGCCTTAGAAAGCATCTTTAAGCTTTGGGATCAATTAAGTGTTACTGCTTTTGGAAACAGACTTTATCTATTGAAATCCCAGTAGGTAGGTGGGAGACCCAATAACTCCTGACAGCTTTCTTGCAAAATCTGCTATTGGAGTGTCATGAACAATATTTCTTCTGTATCAAAAATGGTCAGTGTGAATTTGGTCCATGGAAAAAAGGAAAAGCCATCCACCCTGGACTGCATATAAGGTTTTTTACCTAGTAATCAATTTTCTGTCATTAACTCTTGAAAAGTATTGCCTGGTGGGAGATTAGGAAAGCAGCAAAAGTTTACTTCTCTGACATCAAACACAGGACTACCTTTCCATTTTTGTTCAGGATAGGACCCACTTAGAATGAAGAAATACAGGACGGATGCACACCAGATACAGGCCATATTTAGGTGTACAAGTTTCAGACAACATTTTCAAGGCACGCTGTGGCATTGATCCAGTCTATCTAAAAGATTGCCTGTAGCTCTGGAATGAAGACAGTGAAGGGAAATCCTTTCCCAAACCACAATGAGACTTTCTAGCTCTCAAACAGAACTAATTTTTCTGGTGATGCCTTCTCAGGAATGCAGATCTCTTCATGCCATCCTCCATGGCAGTAGGGCCTCAAGCATTGCAGCATTGCTTCTGGATACCACCAGGCTTTAAAAATTCCCTGTGCTCTTTGACAGGTGAGGTCTAGGGGGATTTTACCAAGAAATCCTTCTCAGAAGAATTTTAGTTCAGTCAGTTGATGAATAACATAAACTTTGGGCTCAGAAATAACAGGAACTAAGGTGATCGGGGATTTACAGTCTGCATTCCTAAAACTCTAGAGGGCAAGATATTAGGTGGAGGTTAGAACCATTTATTTTAGTTATATTAAATGGAAACTCTAGACACTGTCATTCTGCCTATTCCTGCTGCTAACACCACCTGGCAGAAAGGTTAAAAATATTATTATCTGCAGTTTACTTCTCTCCTTTTAAAATCCTTCAGCCTTCCAATCAGAAATAGGCACAATGCCATGGGCTCCAAGAGACCACGCTCAGATGAGGAAAACCAATCAGATACAGAAAGTGATTGCAAACATTTTTCATCCGGTTATCTGGCTAATCCTTGGGAATGGCAAAAAGGATCCAGATAAAAACAGTCTGCTAAAAGGGATGACAAGGATTATTTTTCACAAAGATACAGAGCAGCTGTATTCATGAACCTGTTGTTCAGGTAAATGCTGGTTTATCCCCTCCTCCAGCCCAGCCAGCAGCTAACCAGGACCATGGGAAGGACCATGCCTGGGCAGTGGGCACCACGATTCCACGGCTCTTCAACAGGTCTGTGATCTTCTCCAGGGCACTGCACACTCCCCAGGCTCTGTCCCTCACCTCTTCCCCTGTGGTATAGTTTGTGTAGTTGGTTGTTGTGTGGGGTTTTCCCAGCTACGTGGCAGTTCCAGTCTGTGAGAATGGTGAGAGTTCAGCAGGGCTGCATCCAGCATTGTACAAAGTAGATGAGATCTTAAGGAGCAAAGATCTGCTCTAAAACATTTCCTGGGGCCTCAGAGCCCCAGCAGCTCCTTAAAGTTCTGTCTCAGGACTGACTCTGCTGCATCTGAAAAATCTCCTACCCCCAAAACTGCAGATGAAAGAGGAATACAGGAATTTTCTCTTTATTACTGAAAAGTCTTGAGACAGTTCCAAAGTTCAGTATCTTGGGAGAAAAAAAAAATCCTTGCAGGTGTATGATTATCTTCATTTACAGCACTATGGAGTGAAAATGTTGTTCCAGGGGGCTCTCTGCTCCTTTGGGAGGCAGGATATGTGTATGCCTACTTGGAATGGCAGCACATGTGTCTGTGAGAGGATCACTGTGATGTTTCCTGTTGCTCTGTCTGCACAAGGTCTATCCAAACTCTTGACCTCCAGCCCACTTAGTAAGCCAGGGAGGCCAAAATGTTCTCCCTGGATCTTCCTCTAAGGATGACACTCACAACGTCTCTTTTAGCATGCTAAAGCACCACACCCACCAGGAACAATAAATTAGTCTCAAAAATAAACAGCTGGCCATAAAAGTGTCCAGAAAAACCCTGGCCTCTGCTCTTCTGATAGCCTAGGGGTCTCAGTGCAAATCACCCTTGCTACCTACCCCCAGTGAATATTCCCTGCTTGTCAGGTCAGCTAATTGTTTTGGAGTGGATGCAATACATCTCCTGGCAGGAGAGGCTTGTGAGGCACATGATGCTGTAAAAGATCTTCTGCTTGTCTAATCTCTTCTCTTGCTGCTATCATTGTACATATACACAAACTGCCTTTACAGCCTCCCTCCAGCCACTGCTCTGGTTACAGGCTTAAAGTAGTCCTTGGTCATTTTAGAGCTACAGGCTTATTTAAGGAAATGAATGCAGCAGCAGTAGGCTGTTGTGGTCTCCTAGCAGGTAAAGTGTTCTGCTCTCCCTACTCAGCCTGCTTTTCAAGGTGATGATCTTTGCAGAATTTTTTCTGGATTGGACAGCTGCTCAGCTTGGACACAGGTCTGCTGTTTGTTCATTTTGCACACACAGAGACAACCCTAGTTTAATTCAACATATGGAAAAAAGTCCTAAAAATCAGATTAACTTATCCAATTCAGAGGCATTTACAAGGAATATGTCACCCAGGAGTTGGCTCCTGATTTCTGCTGCTAGGATGGCAGTGCAGCTCACTAGAAGACACTCAGGCAAAGTTGAAGCAAGATGGGACATGAACACAACACCCAACATCCAATGAACATTCCTAAAGCAAGGACTTAAGCCACAGTGTGTAGGCCAGCACTAGAACTGACCTTTTCTCTGTGTTGCCAGAGAGAAATGTGAGACCAAAGAAGGTTTTTTATGACAGCTTATAATCTCCCTATCATTTCTGCAGCGAGTGAGTGGGCAGGCGATTAAGTTTTAATTGAAAAATTGGAGGGAAAGGGGGAAAAATCAGAAAAAACAAACATTCAAGTCAGCAAATCACATTAGTGACAGCAGCTAATGTTTCTAACATGAGCTTTAAATCCTCCAGCCTTCCTCCAAAGCAAACATAGTATGAATTGTTCATAAGGCTCTTTATTGGAAATATTTGGCCATCCAAATAGTAGAATTATTTGCTCAGGGCCTGGATCAATATCAGCATTTCATCATATATCATCGGTTCATTTTAGGAGAGATATATTTAGTTTTCATTCCAGAGATCACCTGCAAAAAACTGTTTGAGATTTTAAATTGGGCATCTCGGTTTCCTGAAACCAGTCTCTGAAAACAAGGAGCTGGCTGAAGGCATCAAGGTTTGTGATGGTGGGGAAAATGCATCAGGACATTCCTGTCAGAGAAAGCACTGCTTCAGCACAAAGGATCTGTCTGAAGGCACCTGCTCAAGTGATAGGGTTTTCTCTCCCATGGTGTACAAGAGGTGCAATGGGCTGCAGCCTCTGCTTCAGTCTGTGGCTGCAGTTCCGTGCTTGTATCCCAGGCACTGGCTGTGTCCTGTGCTTCTCCAGGCACCTCACTGCACTGCCCCGTGTGTAACCCAGGTACAGTGCCCAGAGCTTCCTCAGAGCTGGGCAACTCTCAGTGGCCTTGATCCACCACCTGGTTAAGACTCCCCATCTATTACAGACAGCCATTAATTGGAGGGATTGTAAAAAACAATGAGATATACAAGAGGGGCAAGGCTCTCTTTAAAGCATTGGCAAGAATTTCTGGCACTGGTGGCAGTAGGAAATTACATTTTCAAGGTAGAAGCAAATGATACATTTGGTCATTCCAGTCCTTGGGAGAAGGGAAGCAGTTAACAAGTCCGTGCCCAAATATATCCACTGCCTGTGAAGACATGTCTGAAGAAACTCCAGAGGGACCAAGCTGCTCAGATTTTTTCTTTCTAGGAACCAGCCCAAATCCAGCTCATGTTGGGGACTGTTTGCTGCTTGTGTGAGATCCCAGCCCCTGTCCCAGCACCGGTGTTGGCAGCACGAAACACCCACCCATTGTCCCTGCACAGAGGCTTCAGACCCTCGAGAAGAGCCCCCTATGGAGAGAGCTCACCTCTCTGCATGGCTCAGGTATGATGAGGGTGGTAAGGGCTCTGGCTAGGTACTGAGGAAATACTGAACTTGTAACAGGCTGTAGGCTCCTGATAATCAAGAAGTTTACCATGTTTTTCAGTGCTTTTTTGTTAGGTGCCTCTTACACGATGAAATTACCAAGGATTTTAAGAGGAAGGCTGCTTTTGCACTGAAAGTATACATGAGAAAACCTTATCTTTTAACCTTTGCACTACAAATGAGTTTTTAATTCGAAATAGTCTTTTTTTACCACTCACTTATTCAGGAAATATGGTGATTTTTCCTATGATCCTGGATGAGACAACAGGAATAAAAATGACATTTCTATATTCATAAGAATAGATTATAACAAATTAAATTTTAAGCCATTTCACCCTTTGCTTTGAATCTTTTCACATGTTCTTCTGGATGCCTCACATACAGATGGGGTTTGCAAACTGCTACTGGGGCTTCTTATCCTGGGCAATACCATTGTCCAGGATTAGATGTATTTGCCACCTCAGCAGTTGAAAAGAGGGCTGAGACCATCCTGGGCAGAGAGTGGCTTGTGATTCTCTACTGATAAATAAACATCTCTGCTTCCCTTTTCCAGTATGCAACTTGATGGTAAGATTTCAAAGAAAAGTTGAGCTGACATCAAAAAAAAAGACTCTCCAAGGCAAATAAAGAGAGATTTATTTTCTTATTCAGAATTCTCAAAGGCTCCTTCTCTGTGCCCATTCTGTACACAATCGTTTTCAGCATTCAGGAATGCTTTCATTTAATATCTGAAATAGCTTATTGTATCTCCTGGTATCTTTCTTTAACTGTAAAATAAATATTCTTTCTTTAACAGGTCTGAAGATATGGGGTTTGGGTCAGGATGTAAATAATCGATCCAGAATATAATTTTTTTACTCACTGTACTTTTCGACATTGTTTTTCATCAAGCTATTCTCCATGTCTGGGTCTCCTTATAGAAGTTTGGTCAGTAGAATTTGGTAAAGACGTAATTTTGTGTTAGTTACACCAACTCAACTTTAATGTCAAAGATGTAATATCTTTTGTATTGGTACAACTTATTTCCCTTGCTATGGAGCAGCACAAAGGGCACGATGAGTTCTCTTGCACTGGTATCAGGGTAGCTGCAGTGGGCAGGGCTGTATTCATGCAAGTCTGCTGGGATGGTTATTGGAGCAGGTAGAGAAATCCTAATTACTGAGTGTGATCTACTGAGGGATTATCTCTTAGCTGCTTCACTAGGTCTACACTGCTCTTGGGAATAAGATATTGGGCAAGAAGGATACAGGACAGGTCTACTCTTGATTGAAACTTTATAGCCTTCTCCAAAGTCTGCTTTTTTCCTAAGGAAAAAGAACAAACCATTCCCAACCCTCTGGAATAAGCAGCTGCTGCGAGCATTATTGAACAAGGCAGAGTGCATGAGATTATGATGCTGCTGATTTTTGAAATTGTCTTTAAAACTAAATTTTAAAAGCGGTGCTACAATGATGGTGGTAGTTGGTTGTATTGAGCTTCAGACACTGGTAGGCAGGGATGAGATGCCTGTCTGCAAGCTGAATTCCTACACAGTGATAATTGGTTATCACGATTTCCTGCATGGCTGTGTGAATCAGGGCTGTCTGTCAGCAGCTTTCTGTGGTGACAGATCGATGCTGAAAAGACAGATGGAGGGAATCTGAAGTGAGAGACCTTCCCAGCTGTAGGGGAGGCTGAGCTGGATAGATTTACAATCTGCTTCATTCTCTTTAGGAGTGATGCTTTCCTGAAATGCTTTTCTCTGTACATGTGATATTTTGGCATTAGGTTGTTCCCCAGGTGCTGCATTAGTTGCTGGGAAAGAGAGCTGCAGGATCTCAGCTCAGGTACATCCTGGGCAGCTGTATCCCAAAACTTGCCTGAAGGTGGGAGGATGTTTTACCCCAGCTCTAACTTTGGAAGCCTAAGTAGAAGAAAAATCAGAAAGATGCAAAGGGACCTCATGCAGTATCTGTAGACAGACAAAGATTGAAGCTATAGCTTAAAAATAGCTGCATTATGCTTTGACTACAGCTTATAAAAATATTTACTGTATTCCCCTTGACTTAATGTAGTTTTTGGTGTTTCTGTGTGTTACCCTACATAACTAATTTATTGCAATTTGAGTACATCATTGCTGGTTTTGAACTCAAACAAATGTTTTTAGTGGTGATTAATGTTTTAGAAATAGGAGCTGCCTAGTACTGGAGAACTATCCTACAACAACAAACCAGCTCAGGCAGTGCAGTCCTCATAATAATGCTGTTTTGTGGCAGTACAGATTAGATGTTCAGCCTTTCTAAGATTTCTATGCTTTCTTTGTGGCCCTGGAATTGCTGAAGATGGGGTGGTTTAAGGCTACAAGCAAGGCAGGGATGCTGGAGAAAAGCAGTATCTTTTATTAGTCTTCACTAGCTGAAGGCTTGTCCAGTTTCTCAAGCTATGTCATTTAGTCTAACAAAAGATATTACCTCCCCTTCCAAGCCTTTGTTGTGGACTTTTTAAAATGGGGCTTACATTTAAAGAAACTGAAAAATTAGAGAGGTTGCAGTGGAAAGCTACACATTCCAAAAAATTATCAGAGAGGTTTTGATTGCTTTGCACTACAGGAATTGGAGAGCTCAGGCTACATATCACATCAAGATAGATAGTGGAACTTCGCCAGTAGGTGCTTTGTGAGAAAAACCCAGTAGTGAAGGGCTTTTTACCCTTGTGAAGTTGCAACAAGCACCACTGCTGGAGATAATATGTGAACTAGAAATAATGACATTTTTTATGGTATATTGATTTCTATGAGCTTTTCTCTGCATTCAGCTTGCAGGCTCAATATAAAAACTGGTAGTATAGGACCTGTACATCACATTGATAGATCCTTTCCCCTCCTATAATGGAAAAGTTTACAAATTAGTTAAAAGAGCATGGGATTATCTCCAAGGAGTCTGAAGTTCTGCAGTGTGTCTGAGGCTAAGGAGGACACAGACTCCTGACTCTATGTTTGCCATCCTCCTCCAGTGGTAATGAAATACCATACAGCCAGACACATACTATAAATAATGAATGACCTAAAGAGGAGACCACTAAACATTGGAGAGATTTAATGGCTGGCCTAGGATTTAAGACATGTGCATCAAAAGATCTGCTCTGTCCAAGGAAGTTTGTAGTTCTTCCCTTCCCTCACATTATCTGTGAAGATAAATGCATTAAGGCTTGTAGGAAGCTCATGTGCTGCAAAGCAAAGGCCAGGCGCCTAAGAACTAATCAAAGGATATGGACATACAATAAACAGGTTGGTGGCTGATTGGGAAAGGCTTTTAAGAGGCTCCAAAACCTTTCTGCTGAAAAAAGCAGAAAGAATATTTGTCTTACAGGTTTTTCAGAGAAAAATTGTCCAAGCAGCTCTGTCACAAGCACCCAGTGATGCCCCACTATCTTCTGCATGTGTCATAGTGCACTTCCTCAGGCAGTAGCACCAGCCTGCTGAGAGCATGGAAATCAGAAAGAAACAGCACAACACTGGCTGGGAATTGAAGAGTATCAGCCTTGCACCCTGTTAGCAAAGCCCTGTGTAAAACCAATTCAAAGTGAAGCAAAAACAAGAGCGTGCACTTGCAAGTTTTCCTCTCTTCTGATTTTACCCTGCCTCTTGGTTTCAGTCATCCCCAAGATAATTTTGTCTGAAAAATAATCAAGGTCCTTTGGACCACACACAGTAACAGCCTTGTTGAGACAGAGCAGTTTGACACCCACAGATGCTGAAACAAGTAAGTTGTGCCAAATGGTCAGTGGCCCACTCAGGAACCCCTTTCCATCTGACTTTGACATTGGAAAAATTATATTGCCTGATGGCCTTGACTTGTTGAGGACCTGCAGTGCAATGGATAACGTGTCTGACTACAAGGGTGTAGGCAGGTGTCCCTGCCCTGGGTAAACTTTTATACACCTTGGGAATATGAGGTGAAGCTCCTACTACTTGGAAGATTTGTCTGGATGGGATGGTTGGTAAGAGGTCCCATCCATGGGAGGAGGGTTCTGGAGACCTTGGTTTGTATGTTTTAGAGAGCAGAGGCACCGAGCAGGAGGGCTGGGATTACTGATGGCAGCTGCTCTCAGTCCAGTCAGCAGCACAGTCCCCAGCCCCCAGAGCAGCCTGTGCTCAGTTTAAGCCTCTGCCTGGCTGTTATTCCCAGCCTATTCAGGCAAGGTCTGATCCACAACCTGCTGAAATCAGCAGGGATTCCCAGATGAGTGGTGAGGCGCAG
Source organism: Chloebia gouldiae (assembly GCA_003676055.1). Lineage (NCBI taxonomy): Eukaryota > Metazoa > Chordata > Aves > Passeriformes > Passeridae > Chloebia > Chloebia gouldiae. The sequence goes on from QUSF01000014.1 coordinate 2,871,464, forward strand.
ATCAGGATCCTGCTCACAGGTGCTGCCTCTGGTGAGGCTCCAGCACAGCCAAAAGGAGCTCAGGCATACCGGAGCTCATAAAGCAGGCACAAAACCTGACTTCCCACTGGCCCTCTCCTGCCAGGGAGAGGCCCCTCTGCTGCTGTGCTTCTGTTGAGGGGTGTCAGGTGCCTGCTAATTACGGCTAATGAGGAATTTAATTGCCCTTCAGCACAGGACTGGCCGTGCAGGCTGTGTGGCTGCGGGCAGGTGGCAGCTGGGGGGTCTCCATGCCCTGCTCAGCCCACACACACGGTGACAAGGGGCCCTTCCCCTGCCCTCGGCACGGGGGGCTCTGTGGGGAGGGGCTGCCCCAGACCTGCAGCCCCAAGCACATCCCCGTGCCCTCCTAGTCTGCCCTTCCCCATCGGGAGGCCCTTGGCTGGGGTAACCCTTCCTGCTGGGACCTGCCCCCTCTCTTCAACCTGGGCACTTGTGAGGGATTCCTGAGGTGTGTGCTTCTGCAGGGGCTCGGGTTTGGGCAGAGGCTGTTTCTGTGAGCTCCGTGGGCATGGCAGGAGGAGGATCCTGGGGTTCCTAAGTGGAGAGGGGCTGGTGAGCCCCTGCAGACAGGCTGGGTCCCTTGCTGTGCTCTGTCATGGGTTTGCTTTGATCCAAATGGTCTGTCAGTTTGGGGCATGGAGCAAGGTGGGAAGGAGCTGCTGCAGGAGCCCTCACAGGAGGGCAGATATTGGCTTGGATACTCAGTTTATGAGCACATTACCCCTTGCAATGCACCAGCCATGTCCCAAACCCATCTGTGTTGTCAGTGTTTCTCCCACGCTGGCGCCCAGCACTGTGCTCTGTCCTGTGTGCCTCCCCTCTTCTCTGTTCTGTAAATAACTCATGTAGTCCTTCTCCTCTTGCCTATGTACCTCCCCTCGGAAAAATGAGTCTGCCCCTTGTTTTGTGCAAAAGATAGCAGCTATTTTCAGATAAGTTCCAGGTAGGCAAGGAGATGAAACACTGCATGTTTCAGTGGCATGTTATATCCTAGAAGAAGCCTAGTTTATTTTCTAACCTAATTTTATAACTTAAAATTTCTCTTTCCCAGTTTGCCAGATCAGTCACATTTTTCTTTAAAAGCAAAGGTAAAACCTCTCTCAAAAACTGCAAGTCCCATATGAAAGTTGCCCTTAGACTGTTTACAGCTCAGGACATGGCCTGTTCCTTCCTGAAGGAAGCTGATGTGCAACCAGGATTTCGTAAAAACCATCACTGAACAGCCTAACAGGAGAGAAGGCATCTGTGTGCTTGGTTGTGTGACAGAAATAGCTGTGCTGGCTGCAGAACATGGCTGTGGGCTAGGCTGGGTGTGATTTACCCTCAGCAAAACCAACTGGCTCCAGTAAAACATCCTTGTCTCTTTGATTTCATATGAATTGAATGTGTTTGCAGAGACTTGTTGAAAACCAGTGAGGTTTGGATTTAGTCCGACAGGACATGGCCAAGAGCATTTCAACATTTCTAGATGCTTTTTTTTTTCACTGCTGAGAAATTCTGAACCACCTAATCTGACTAGATGCCTGAATTCTTAAAAAAAATAAATTAAGAAGGCAAGTAGCAAATGGAAGGAAACATGATGATTTCAACAGCCACCAGGTGGTGGTTTACAGGAGATCCAAATGCCCCTAAGTAACAGTCTATGTTACAGATGTACAGCAGGCAGCCCAGCAAATCCTGAGGGAAAGGCTAGAGGCCAAATTTTGACTCTGGTCTTGCTTGTGTAAGACTAGAAGAAGCCTTCTAGCCTGGAGAAATTTAAAGAAATTGTTTTGAGCAAGTCAAATGCACTCTTTCAAGAGCCCTATTTTGCAGGTGAAATATTGCAAAAACTAAGCTATAAAGCCTGTATTGAATCTTTGCATTCCTGTAGAAGTACCTCATTCAGTCATGTTTTTAAGCTCTTTTCAGAGGCTGGCAGGCCAGAGCCGTGCTGGGGGCTGTGCAATAGCCGTGTTGTAGCTCACTTCTGATCGGTGGCATGGCTGACACTGTTGTGACACACAGGCACAGGGGGAGGCATGGGCTTTTATGTGCTCTGAATGCAGGGCTCTGGGATGAGTCTCAGCTGAGTGCTCCTACAAAATGCAGGGGCAGCTGAGCACCACAGCACATAAAAGAAAGGGAAAATCTTCCCCACTGCAGAGATACTCCTTGTTGAAGAGTGGCCCAGTTGGAGACACATCACCTGCTTCAGTCCCTTGTGTTACTCCTCCCTCCAATAACTCTCTTGAACTCATTCTGCATACTGGCCTTGTCCCTTTCCTGCTCTGGAATGAGTTCATTTTTAGCACTTCCCTTCCACAGGTCACCTGTGGTTTCTGTCTTTGGTATGTGGAGTTGGTGGAGATAGCATTGGCAATGTACACGGTGGGAGTCCATAAAGGCAGATACATTTCTCTGCTCTCTGGAGAACCTACAAGACATCCCAGAGTTATTTGGTGCCTCAGATTTCCCATCTGTGGGATAGAAATTGAGAAGGCAAGCACATATATGTCAGAGGTCGTGTAATACACAGTTTCTTTAGGCAAATATAGCTGGTGCAGCTTAAGGTGGTACCTAGGCTGTCCTGGATCACTCATGGCTACTGTGAATGTATCTGCAGTTAGGGAGCACTTCACAATGCCCCTTCCCATAGATGAACTCACCCTAAGAAAGCTTAAGTAAAGTTTGAAGCTTGTTTGTGGTTCAGCTTCTTATGACAGACCTGGAAGTAAAAGCAAGCTCAGACACTGGTGCTAAGGCAGTCAGGAGGGTACTCAATGTGTGGCAGAAAAGGTTGCACCCCGACATCTCCAGAAGATGTCACTGAGCTGCCCATGTTTCCAGTGGGAGAGGGATCCCAGCCTTATCTGCAGGATGAGAACTCTGTGGCTAATTCCTTTTCTCACAGTGAGTGTTTGAGCCTTACTCTGCATGTATCTGCAGGAAACAAGAGAGCCCACAGCCTCTCAGCATAACCATCAGCACTGGCACTGATCCTTAGCAGCTCTCTCATTGTGGCTTGTAGGTAGCAGGAAACTTGTTTGTGAGTGGTTGCCACCTCCCAGAGCACCTTTAGGTCTCACGTGCTTCTCCATACACCCAGCTGGTTTTGAGCATCAGGGCAAGGGTGACATGGACACATGTCTTGGAAATGCCTTGTGGCCATCCTGGCTAGTAAAGAAAGAACATTTTATCAAGATAAAGTCAAAATTCTGCAACAGGCAGAAACCTGACATGTTATTCTCATGTCACCTAGGTGACAAGTGAGCAGCTGTCTGTGGACACCCCACCTGAGCAGTGTGGGCCTCCCTTTCTGTTGGTCTGGGGCTTTGCACCCTGTCACTGACAATTTGTCATGTTACACGTAGATCTAGAAGCTGACCCTGTGTAACACGGCATAAAGCAGTGCAGGGAATATATTGGGATGGGGTGGATCCTAATCAAAAACACATGTGGAATATCTTTGCCCTAGTCAAAACTGTCCTGTCTGGAGACACGTCTGTCAAAAGTGAAGGCAGTTCATTAAATGCTGAAATATCCCTGGGTTGGTGGGTCCTGGAGCCTGAGAAATGCAGGACCTGAATTCCCCAGTTTTATAGCAGTGGATACTGTATAGAACAAAGAGCTAGGGCTAGGACAGAGCTGGGATACAGCAGGAGGCTGGTGCTGGGATCAGACTCTGGGACAAATGACCCTTGCGTGACTGCAGCTGTGTCAGTACTTAGGATGATGATGGCCATGGAAAGACCTGCTGTTCCTTTTTCCAGCCAGAGTGGGGAGAGCTGTTAGACTAAGGAGTGATCCTGTTACTACCCTCACCTCACTGTGGACTTACAGCACACTCTGGCTAAGATTTGAACACCTGTAGACCTATCTTTTAGAAGACAGAGCTTGTAAAACCAGAGGTTTCAAAAGCTTTATGTCAGCCATGCTTCTCTTTTATTCAGGTGATACAGCTCCAGGCCACCCCTGGAGAGTGTATCAACTGTTCTGTTCAGGCATGTTTCTTCCTCTACATGACTTCTCTGGCAGAGAAAGCACTGGCTTCCTGGCTCTCAGGTTCAGGAGATTTTCAGCCAACATGGTTCCATTTAAGAAACAGTAATTAGCAGCAAAGACTTCACACCGCTGTCCTGTGAATAGGGAGCTTTCACAGCTGCTTTATTTCAGTGTAACATGTAGAATACATGGTGTGAAGAGGGATTGCTACAGCAGAGCAGCACCCAAACCTCCATATCCCACCAGCCCCTGGAGCACTCGAGGCAGGGCTGAGGCTTTAAGGGAAGAATCATTTCAGCAGGGGAGATGGGTCTCTCCAGAAGCGTGCCAGTGCACAGTGCAGATCCCTGCATTTCGGGAACTGCAGAGCAGGCTTTCAGCTAAGATTCTAAAGGTGATTCGTTTCAACCTGGTGGTATCCCTCTCACCCTTGAGGGCCCTCTTCCAGAACCATATGCTGTTACTTGAGCTGCTTTAATGGCCAAAATGTGGATGGCATCTGCCCAAGTGATAATTAACCATGAGCTCAACTTGGCTCACAAACAATTCTGTGGAAGTTTACTTCTCAGAGAACTCAGGCTTCTCCAGTGCCACTCCTGGAGTAAATGCAATACTCCTATAATGCAGCAAGCCTCAGAAAAGTCAACCCATTAGAACCCAGTGCTATTCTATCTATAACTTCACTTCAGCTAAAGTGGCAACTTCTTTAATTCACTTTGCATAGTGATTTTTGATGTACTTAAAACTTCTGAGATGAGCAGACTTAAGATGCAGGGATGACAACTTTGAATTATTTTCTGCATGGGGAGAAAGAAAGCATTGTTTTAGAAAATGCTGCATCTAAAAACTCGCTGGGCCATAGGACTGGTAGTTTTTTGCGGGGAGGGGATGTTAATGTTTGGTTCATGAGTGATTTTTTTGAAAGGCATCACAGAATTATTAATATAGTTATAGTTTTTGTCACTTCAAACAGAATTCAGAGATTTCAGCTCTTCTCTTAACTCAAGAGTTCCACATATGTGCAGTGGAGTTGCTACTGAGTTGATCCACACACTTGTGGAGGACTTCTGGCTGTGTGGGTAGCCCTGTAGGAGTTACTGCTCTTCCATGGAAGTGTTTGTCCTGCCAGTATATTAGATGTCTGCACAGCTTGGGCAGTATTTACTCTGATAAAGTATCTTGCTGGAAAAACAGCTAATTTCAAGGGAAGCCCAGGTGTGCTTTAGTCTTAACTGAAATGAGCAGTACCATTTTCATGGAGCTTTAAGTATTTAAATTAGGATATTATTATATTTTATAATTATTTAAAAATTGAACCCTTTCTAAGGAAAGACAGAAGCCACTGTGAATTGGTGTCTAACTGTATTTATTCAGAAACAAAATGCTTCTCCTTTGTTTCAATGTTTTTCACATTTTCAACTGAAAGTACTTTACAACTTGACAGTTTTGTTTCTTTGGGTCCTGAAGTCCTTTTTCACTCTTTCACTCCCTTTCCACTCTTGACTCAGAGTCACTGCTTTATGGTTACCTTGGATTTTTAAGCTCCTGAGATTTTTATTCCCTTTCCTAAAACTATTTGCATGCATTTTCTTATGTGATTAATACAGAAGAAAAAATTATAAAACACATGTTACTAATGTACTGCTTGATGTTATGGAATCGGATAAGACCTTTTCAAATGACTGACATTACATATGTCTTTCAAGGATGTGAATCATATGTAAACCATATGTTTCATCTATTTCAAAGATTGTGAAAGGGTAAATATTGTAATGAAATTAACTTACAATCATGGTTCTGAAATTTATATGTAAGTATTGATAACAATATTTCTCAAACATTCCTTAGGTGGAACTGAGGATAGCTTTCAGCTTTGTTTTTAGTGTAGTATTGTGGTTTAACCCCAGCAGGCAACTAAACACCACAAAGCTGGTCTCTGACTCTCCCCTCCATCCCCCAATGGGATGGGGAGAGGAATCAGAAAAAAGGAAACCTGTGGGTTGAGATAAGAGCAGTTTAATAATTGAAATAGATTAACAATAATAATTACAATGAACAGGGAGATAACAGGTTGAGAATAAACCCCAAGAAAGAGATGCACAACACTACTGCTCACCATCTGCTGACAGTACGTTCTTCATTTCTATTTTTACCTAGAGCTGCTTAAAGCAACCACCCCTTCAATTTGCAACCTCCCACTTTCACTTTTCATACAAAGGATCTTTTTGTCTTCCCTTGTCCTTCATGGAAAAACAAAACTGTCAAAAAGATGTTTTTTATCAAGGAAAATGTGTCCTGCTATTATTTCAATGTCAGGGAGAAGAAAATTGGGGCAGAATGAGACTGAAGTACAGTGAAAATTCTGAAAGCCTCAGTCCCTGACTTCTGCGAGGTTCTCTCACAGAGCTCTCACATTTTAATGCATTTATATTTCTTTGAGGAAGAACTTATTTAAAATAACAGCAATTATAAGGATGTTTTTGCAGATGGAAAGGTGTTGAGCTCAAGGTTTTATGCATCTGCTCTTTATGCATTTTCTATAGCTGCTCAAATATCTTTTTGTTCATAAAAATTTAATATGGTAAATTAATGAGGAGTTGGCTAGTGAGATGATACAGTAACTGTGGCCAGGCAAAAAGTGAGTTGTCAGCTGTGGACCTTCCCAGTCCAACAGGTAATTGCAGAACTGTGTGAGTGAGATACAAAGGAAAGCTCTGAAAGGTTCAAAGAGATTTATTGAAGACTTTAGATCACAAAATCACATAAAACAAAGTCCAAAAAAGTTCCAGAAACGGGACAAGAGGGACCTGTTGTCAGAAGCAGCTTGTCATATAGTTATGATTTATTGTCCTCTCCCAAGTGATCTGTACAATCTCTGTCAGCAGCAAGGCAAACAAATGGCATTCGAGGGGGCTTGAGAGGAGGGTGTGGGAGAGAAGGCAGCAGTGATGATGGCCACAGCAAGCTTAGGCAGTGAATACTGCAGATCTCTCTCTGAGCAGAAAGCACCGAACTCTTTCACTTCTCCTTTCACTGTGAAAGAACAAACCCAGGTCAACTAAAGGAAGTATTCAAATATAAGAAGAAGTTAACTTTGAAGTTATTCCCCGTTTCCTAGGGAATTTAGTTAGTTATTAAAATTAATGGGATGGTGCATCTGAACCATGGTACACTGTAACTTTGAAAATTCCGGTCTAAGATTTTTCAAAGCCATTTCCATTTCTTCTCCATTTCCAATTTTTGTTTGTTTCTCCTTTTAGCCAGACGTGAACTTGTGCTTTAATATGATTTGTATGTGAAGCGAAGTCAGGTTTGTTTAGATTGAGTACTTTGGGCTAATGCTTCCACCTCTGCAACTTTTAAAACAGACTTGATAAACTATTTTGCTGATGATCTCCCCCCATGCACAGTGCAGGCTGCATAGAAGATTTCAATTAATGCTAAAAGCACTGAGGTTTGAAATGCATATATTTTTCTTGATGCAAATGATAATCCTCCTGATAGTCTCTTACTATATAAAATAAGAGAAGCTGACTGGGATTTCTTTTGTGTTTTGTTTGCTTGGGGTTTTTTGGTTTGGGTTTTCTTTTTCTGTGTGTGTGTGAGGTGGTAGGTTTTTCTAAAGTGGGCTCCAGTTCAGAAACTAGTAACTGAACAAAATGACAAAATCTGAAAAAGTCCATTCTGTGCCTACAGTAGGTGCTATATACTTGGCAGGAGACCCTAGAAATTTCACAATAACTCATTTCAGAACAGGTATTAATTATGACAATAAAAATAATCTAGCAAATCATCCTCCTTTATTTGTGAGTCAGCTAAAGGTAAGTTTCCATTGGTAAATAGCTTCCCCCAGGTGTGAGAGTGTGTCTGTGTTTGGGTGGTTTTTGAGAGGCTTTCCCATTTGGACATCAGTGCGTTGTTCTCATACTGCCAGTAGGGCTTCTGTAGTGCATGTGTGCTCCTCATCATCCCTGCAAGCACAACTTGCCTCCCAGGTTGATGCCACTGTATCTCCCCATACTGAATTCCTCCTTCCACATTCCCCATGTCCTTTCTCTGCCCTCCCCACTTGTTCTGTCCTTCTTTTTATGCCTGTTCTTTCCTTTATATTTTTACAACTTCCTCTTTTCTCAAAGATCCTATTCCAAATTCTCTTTCATCCAAAATCATTTTGATACATTATAGACTTTGTCTTGGCCTTTATTTTCAAACTAGCTTCCTTCTGCTAGCAGGGAGGTGTGTTCCCATCCCATCTATGACTGAGTCACAGGGAGCCAAGCCCAAGGGCAGGACAGGCATGATTGGCTGTAGATTTGGCTGAGTGAAGGTCAGTAGCAGCCAGGAGGAAGGAGAGCTTTGGAGACACAAAGCTTATGGCTTGCTTACAACACAGCTACTGACTTTTTCAAGGGAGAAACCTTTCTTCTCCCAGGAAGACTTCAGGAGAGCAGTCCTGTTTTTCCTATCTGATGGTTCCTTTTCACTCTGGGGAAGAGGACAACTCTCCTCTAGGTTTCCAAGCAGGCACTAATAACCAGCACAATGACCAGCTCCAGGCAGTGCATTCAGCACTTTAAGGTGGAGGAATCACTAACACCCCTGCTTCATGCTATGCACCACATTTCCCTTTTACAGGAGGAAACAAGACTCAGCAGCCCCTCTCTCCTTGGGCTGGCCTGCTGGCACACAGGCCTTGGTGGGGAGAAATCTGGAGCTGATAATCCCTTCTAGAAGTAGCTTGGGGACTGTGGTCTTGGCATTCCTGTCATCAGCTTGAGGTGAGGGCAGGAACTGAGCAGCTGCAGTGCCCATGACACTTGATTACCAGCACAGCATGCTTCAGATTCCACGGCACGGTGAACTGAGGTTATTGAGGAGCTTGGCTGCATCCCAAACTTGCCCCTGGCAGAACTGGCAGATCACACAGCTAGTGTTCCTTTCCAGGACTTGGCCAGGCATAACCCACCCCTCTCCTTCCCTCACCTCCCCTGTACTTGGCTTTGGACTGTATTTGTTCACTGGCTTGGCTGCCTCCTGACCTGTGCATTCACAGGTTTGGATGCAGGGTGGAGTGTGTATCTCCACAGTAATCTAATTCCATCTTTCCAGAGACATGTGACTCGCTATCAGAAGCTGCATCTTTTTGAGTTGATTTTTGGCCATAGGTCTTATAGGAAATATCTATCACAATGTTTAAATCCAGTAGACTTACTACAATTTTAAAGCTGGTAAAATATATAATTTTTTTTACAGAAATTAGAGCTAGAAAAGTTCTGGTGATAATTGAAGTGATCATGGAATGCTTAGGCAGGACTGTTGCCAGTGCTACAGTGCACTTTTCTCCTCTCTAATATGTCACTTCAGCACAGGATTGGCATTGGCCTCCCAGACTATGCTGTTGAAAAAGGAAGGTTCTCTCTCATACCAAGCTATGAAGACTCTTCTGGAACGGAACACATTCTGTACCTGGGCTTTAAACCTGTCCTCTGCACCCACACAGTGCAGCAGCACCATCTTCCTTGTCTGTGCAGGCCATGAGTGAGCTCCAGAACTGGCCCTGTCTGAAATGGAAGTGGTTGTTCAAGCATTTGGAGAATCCCTAAACACTTGGGCTAAGATTGTGGCTGGCAGTCATCTGTGTTACTGGTGGAAAGCAGAGAGCCAGGGTTAGCTGATAAATTTCTGGTTCATCAGTGACTTGTTAGAAAATTCCAGAAGGCTCAGCCCAGGGCATTTCATTGAAAGCAAGCCTGATTTGATCTGTGTGCCCCGAGCTGAGAGAGTGCCACTAGCATCACTATTTCTCTTGAGCACTGCTGATTCTCCTGTCCCCAGGAGAGAGCAGGTCCCTGGGGGCACCTAAGGGCTGGGTGCAAATAATCCATCTGGATAGCACTTTTTACACAACAGGGACCCAAAATTTTATCTGAATTCTCCCTGCATTTTTATGAGTTTTGGAGGATGCTACTACCATTGCTAAATAATTAGCAGCAGCAGCTTGCCAGCAACTGTCAGACAAAGTGTAAAAGGTTTTGTTATAGGATGAAAAGAGGTTGTAATTAGCTACTTACATTTACATTTCAACTACAGAAGTGGAGGAACTCCAGCCCAGCAGTGATGCCTGTGAACCCTTTGATTCAGGGTCACAGGAGGTATCAGCAGGCCTGTTACAATCTGCCACCAAAGCTGTCTAAAGGGCTGTGCTTGGGCAGTCAATATACAGTGCTGTTGTGCATACCACAGCCCTTGGATAAAAGCAGATGGCTGGTGGATTTTTATCTTTCTCCAAAATGAGAGGCAACTTTTTCTTTTGAGGAGCAATATGTTCCTGACTTGGCTCTGTTGTGACTTACTGAACATTTCCTGGATGTTTTCCTTTGAAATGCCTGTGTGCAGGGACAAGACACACTGCTTGGAGTGCACAGGTTTCATGTAATAAGTTGTATGAGAGTCCTAATTGCAGAGTTAGAGATAAGGGGTTGTAGAGAAGCCTGTTCTCAGACCCCTTCAGGCTGAGGTAGTCACCAATATCTTACCACAAGCCTCATAACCACTGCCATTTACACCTAACTGGGCTGCTGAGTATTAAGGTTTGCTCTCAGTAAAGTTATCCTTCCCTTTTCCCCCTCATCTACATCCCTGAACATGGTCTTGTTTTGATTCTTGTGGTCCCTTGAGCATCTGGATTTGGCTCATAACTCAGGGGGCTATTTTTCTGTCATGTGCTCAGGGTTGCTTAGCACAATTTTATCCATTTGTGGCTGTAAGCCCAATTGGAAACATGTGGGCTGGTTAAAGACAGGTGGAGGCATTTCTTTTGTTAATTAGGCTTCAAATTCCATTGTGTTCCCTGTAACCAGTGGCCAGGCTCTGATCTCAGTAAC
>QUSF01000014.1:2882383-2906549 GCA_003676055.1 Chloebia gouldiae
AGCTCATAAGTTTGTCTGGGGTTGTGGTATTTTGGATTTTTTAGGGGTTGTTTTGTTTGTTTGCTTTTCCCTTTGCTTGAGACATTTTTAGGGAAAAAAAAAAAAAAACAAAACAAAAAACACTGCCACATGCAACTAAAAGCCTTTTCTAGCCTTGAGGGGGTAAAGTGAAATTTTCTGAGGTTCGCAGGGCTGCAGAGCCAAGGCCAAGGTGCTAGATTCAGACAGGAAAAGGAAGGGCTCCTTTTCCACCAGCATGTTGTCCTCCCTCCCCCACCAGCCAATTTCCCTTCTGCTCTACACCCAATCACTAATTTAATCTGCAAATCCAGGAGCTGACATTTTGCATTAGGCTGGGAGCCGCTGTTCACCCCCCTGTGGGCTCCACCAATAATTACAGTAACACCTTGTGTGATGTTTAAGTAACAAATGCCTGTTGCTTCACCCACTCCAGCTGTAAGTCAGCTTCACTATCACCTTAGAGCTCTGTCAAGAAGTGTGGTGGGGTCAATTGTGTTGCAAAAGGGAGTTATTCTTCAGCAGAGCCTGTATGTGTGTCTTGAGAAGATGGCACAGAAAGACATAGGCTTTACAAAAGTTAAATATAAAGGTTTAGGTTTATTTCCTCCTTGGGAGGCTGGGTAAAAGTAACTGTGCAGGTACCTTAGCTGTCTCTCCTGTGCACAGAAGACCTCAGGCTTAACTCTTCAGCCACACTTGTATCCCCTGTATTCCTGCATCACAAGGAGCTTCACTGAGTTAGACACCTTGAATATATTCACTGATTTGTCTGTTGAGTACTTACTTCACAATAAAAATAAGACCATTTGGAAATTTTCTTGGGGACTACAGAGGTCCTTGCACTGCACCCCGTGCTGAGTGCCATCTGGGAAGGGTGACATGAATTGTCAGAGCAGACTGCAGTGCAAGCAGCAGACTCCAAGGGGCAGAGAGAGATGTGGTCACCATTAACACTGAGATGGAAAGGGGGATACGACCCTGCCATTTGAATATCAGACTCCAAAGGCTGAGACTCTTTGTGGATTGGACTAGATGAAAAGGTAGCTAAAACAGCAAAGTTTTGTGATAATTCACTGCCAAGTGCCAACCAAGCCACTGAGCTGAGCCTGTTTGACAGGAGAGCAGCAGTGCAGTAGTGGAGGATCACTCAGGTGCCAGAAATCACAGGAGGTGGGATTTTATTTGCTAGATCAGTGCTTTTACTTAAGAGGCCTAAAGAAGCTATACTTTTAACTGCACTGACTCTCAGGGAATTCTTGGGGGCTGAGTCCTGCTTTCAGCCTCATGCTCAGGAGAGAAAAGAGGATGCTGAAGTGAAAACCTTGCATCCTGTTTCTCTCTGCTGTGTTACCCACTTCCTTCCTGGGCTGTTCTCAAGCTCTGGACCTCTGGCAATAATGTTAAACAAGTAATAACTTTTCACAGCTAGATACCCTCTCCACTGTGAAAGGTAACATTTTTTTCTTCCTCTACTTTCTATCTAAACTCTGAAGACTATAGAGTCAACAATCTACATACCTGGTATGCTTACCCAATACAAAGAAAGTTTGCCTCAAAAATACTTTTCTGTGTCAAATTTGTGACTTAAATAGAAATAAAGTTTACAGCTGGAGAAAAATGGTCTGCTTCCTTTAGAAATTTCCAACTGTTTGTGTAAAAATCTAGGATGCTTAAAAACCGAGGTATTTTAGCCATAACATCCTTGCTTAAAGACAGTATTCTATTCTGAAATGCTCTCTAGTGTCTTATGGGAGCTGCTGACTTCATGTGTGCATGCAGCTCTGGTGTACGTGCTGTGCTCACCACACATGGAATTACAGCTTTGTAGAAATAACAGGAGAAGAAATTTTTATCTAATGGGTCACCTAGCCCATCCTACTGCCCTAAAGCAAGATTAATTACAACCTTCTTCTTCCTCACATGTATTTATCAATCTGTTTCTAAGAATCTGCAGCAGTGAAAGCTTCAAACGTTCTTAGGCTATGTATGCCAGTATTTGTTTAATTATGGCTATTGAAGATTTTTGCTTCCCTCGTGTTATTTTGAAGACTTGAGGCCTTCAGGCTTTTCTTCTAAATATTAAATACTAGTTTTCAAATCCTTTTCCTCATGTAAGGGGTGAGAGTTTTTGAGTTGTTTCTTTGTTTGTTTGCTTTTTAGTCTTCTGATTATTACCACTGCTTTTGGAGAAATCTTCCAAAATTGTCTCTATCCTTAGTTCAGTGCCTGTAACTGCAGCCCCTATTCCAGTTAAGACCTTGCCACTACGGAAAAGACTGGAGGACTTTCCTGCAAAGTCTGTCATAGGGCACTTCCTTTTTTATATCAAGTTGGCTTTTCTCACAGCAGAGTGGGAGTGTTGGCTGACTTTCAGATATTTATCCAGTGCAGTCCCCAAAACATTTGCTGCAGACCTTTTGTGTTCTTGGTCATTCACCATCTCTTGATTTTTTAGTTAGGTTAGTTATTGCTGACTAATTACAGTATTTGACCTTTGTCAATACCAACTTGCAACCAGACAAGCCACAGATTTTCTTTCTAATAATCATTTGAACTGGTTGAGATTTGGCGTTTGGTGGTTTGGGGTTTTTTAACTTCACTACAGCATCCAGCGTTTATTCCCTCTGTTCCATCTCACTACTTTGGTATCATACTTAGGCTTTAAAATGTAATCCTTATTCCATTGCCAAAATCATTAACAGAAACAAAGAGTAGTGCCAGAGCCAGAACAGACCCTTGAATAATCCAGTTCCATATATCTTTCTAGGGTCAGTCTAAGCAATTTAAAACTGATCTTTTTTTTTTTTTTTTTTAATCATTTTGGCATCAAGCCTTGAGAAGCTTCATTTAGACTGTGTTTTCCTCACTCTTTCTGAAAATGTCCCCTGGGACAATGTCATAAGCCTTGCTTAACTCAAGATACATCGTCCATTGCTTCTTCAGCCTCAAGGCCTGAGACAAGAACAAGCGGAGAGAGAATCACGCATCACAGCAGATCTAGCCCAATATAGGATCATGCCCAGGGGAAAACAGGAGTGTGAAACACATGAAATACAACTCCCAGAAGGTCATGCAGGGCCTCCATGACAGAGCTGTTATGGTTTCCAGTCAAATATTTTCAAGTTTTGAAATTTTAGCATTTAAAAACAAGTGCATCAGTTCAATTTTTTTTTAATGGCTATAGTGCATTCGTAGGCCCAATGTTGTTATTTACCAACATACCCTGCACTGAATTGAGAAGCTGATTAGCACTGTGGTGCACAGGGTGCTTGGAGTCTGGTGAAATGAAATACACACAGAAGCCTTTACTGAGACTCAGCTGCACTGCAACAGGAGGCAACAAAGCTGTGTCCAACATTTCCCTTGCCGTGAAACTGCTGATGTGCATACACTTACTGATAATTTCTGGCTGTATCTGGGGCCCAGTGATTGCAGTCCTGTGGTGGAATATCAGGTTGAAATTTATTCTCAAGTCCTGTACATCTTCACTTGATGAATCCAGGAGATTCTTGAAGCAAGTTGCCCCATCATTGAAAAGGAAAACCTATGCTATAGGAAACCAGTTCTGCTGAGCAAGCAGTTAGAGAGGTCCTCAGAAATACAGCATACATTCTGGTCATCAGATGTGCTCCTGTTATTCTTATTCAGTGTCTAGATGTGCAGTACCTTTGGGACACTGTTAGTCATTTGGTTCTGAGTTTTAGTTTGGAGGAAACACAACATGCCCTGGAAGATTCAGTATTTCACATTTGGGGGAAGAAAAAAGACTGCTTCATGCTCTATCAGCTTAAATGCTGTATTTCTAATCACAGACAATAACTGAGCAACAATGAATTTGAAAGCTCTCTCTCAGTGTTATAATGCAATATTATTCTCATTTTCAATCTACTTGCATAGATAAAGTTAATGCAGATATGCAGGCGAGGAAAAGGTAAACATTTTAGCTTCCCATCAATTCATTTCTTTTCTCCTATAGACAGGAAAAACATTGGGTTGAAATAGGGGGAGGATTCATATGAGGGGTTTTGTTTGTTATGTCCTATATTAAATAGTGACCTCCCAAGGTGGCTTCTTGTAAGCATGAAGGTGTAGAAAGAAACATCTGCAAGACAAGAACTCTTGACTGTTGTCTTTCTCTTTTGGGCTCTATGGGGCCAAAAGGACTTTTTGGAGAGGGGTGCTGACACCTGAATATCCTAAAATCGGCAATTGCTCCCTGCAATGCTAGACTGAAGCCTAGCATTTTTATTTTTCAAATAAATCTACAAGGGAAGTGACATGCACTGAGGGCGTGAATGGAGGGGGATGCTCCCATGTGAGTTTATGTTGCTTAGTGGGTAAGATCAGAAGAGGTCTAAACAAGGCTCTTTATTTTCAGCAACACTGATCATTTGCTTTGAAGTAAGGTCCAAAGAAAACATACTCCCGCCTTCATCCCAATTAAATAGCAATAAAAACTCTCTTCAAATTTTACATATTGAGGGTAGGATATCTGCCAAGAAATCCTTTTCCTTTATAGAGGGGTAGATGTCAAATATTGTGAGGCCACTGCCTCCTTCTCTGGTGTCATCCAGCATCACTCAGTTGAAGTCAGTCAGTCTGAGTTGTGCTGCCTTGATGCCTGGCTGCTTGTCTGGCAGTGCCATTCAAATGTACAGCTCTGCAGAGGTCATGTGCAAACACAGTATCTAGAGATAATGGCCCAAATTCATTCCAGCAGTTCTCCTCAGCAAGTTACATGACCTCCTGCCTTTTGGTGCTCTTCCTAATCTTGAAGGCTTCAGCAGCAGAAGATCAGTGCTCTGTGCAGACTAGAATAATTTGAGTGATAGGAAGGGGCAGTTTTCCTCAGGCTGGTCACTCTAAACATTTTATAGTTTGTGGCACAATTGAGAAGAGGAAAATCATAGTTCCAGCTAAAACAGGGTAGTTCATGGAGGGGGAAAAAAATAGAAGTGCCATTTTCCACACTGGCATATCTAAGAGATTGAGACTGGTCCTTTATCTACAGAAATATGATTAGAGATTCAATTTGAATTACCAGCAACTGTTTCCTCTTTCTGTCTTGGTGTGTTTCAGTACTTGTATCTAGTTTTGTTTCCCTTCCTGCAGCACATATTATGTTCACCAATGAGAATATAAAGGATTTGCCTCAATAAAAGAGTGAAGAAATTGGTGGGCATAAGAGAAGGGGCTGGGAGAAGGCAATAAATGAATGATAGGAACAATCAGCCCCATTGTCATGGAAGACCAGAACAAAAGTAAGAAATGTTAGTCTTCTAGTCTCTGTAACTTCATAGTTAACCACAGATGGATATATAGGACAGTTTTTGAGATAGGACTGGGTCCCAATGTAAGTGAAGCACTCTCCCACTGTTTCTTTGTATGTCCTGCCTCTCTTTTTATGGAGGAAGAAGAAAACAGTACAGCTGCCCACACTGGGATAAGATAGGAGGATGAAGCAGCACAAAGAAGCTGCCAGAACTCTTCATGTTGTTGTTGAAGAGGTGTGTAAATGCATCTCTAATTTATCCTCAGCTTTATTGGTAGCAAACTCACTGGATTCAATGGGAGAGCACTGAGTTAAAGCCAGTCTGGGAGGAAAGGCCAAACAAAAGACCAGTACTGCAGTTCTAAATTAATTTCTAACAAGAAACAAGATCCAGTCTGATCATGTTTTCTGATGCCCTACAGGTCTGGATTTTTGTCAGAGTGTAGATCATAATTTGCTGCTGCTTCAAGTGTTCTGAACTAGGTGAAGAATAAAATGCTACAATAAATCTACTTGATCTTGTATTATGTGTTGGACCCAGATATTCACAGATCAATGTATACATTAAGCTTGTTAATTTCTTGTTGCCCAGTTCTTTTAAAAGTTTTAAAGTTCTTTTAAAAGTTTCTGTATCTTCTGATGTTTACATATTTCTACTAGATTTTCTCATGTACTATCCTGTAAATAATGATTGTTTTACATTCATCTTTGTAGGAAGAAAAAATTAATAGACTGTTAGTTTCACCAATGTGGTTAGAGAAGTAGCAATTTCTTCCTTCAATCTACTGTCACTTTTAGAATTCTATATATTGCAAAGTCAGAAATAAAGTTCCTTAATTTTCCTTCTTTTACATCTTGTGTGAATGCATGAGTTATTTCGTGTCGTAGTGCAACAGTTTCTAGACTCCAAACCTTTTCTTCTATTTAGAGCTGTCTTGACTACAAGTTCCTTCAGGAAGGAGGGGGTGCAATTGGTTCCTTCCCTATCCAGCCTTCTCTTCCCCATGTTAGAAAATCCCAGTTCAGCATCTCATATTTCCTGAGCTCCAACTGTCTTCCCAGCTTTTCTTGGGGCTCCCAATAGTTGTCAGTATCTCTCATACAGGGTGGTATACAAGTGGACTTCAACATATTTCAGCTATTGATCCAGACCAAATGACATCTGAATTTTGCAAAGTTTGCCCATCACTAGCTGCACAAGGAAGTCTGCCACATTGTCTTCCTTGTCTTATTTTACCTTATGTTCTCCTGATAATAAAATGTTGAGTAAACCTAAAAAAGATAGATCTATGTGATTTTTTTCAAGCCACCACTGCCCTCTGCACTGATAGTGTCACTATCTTGCATATCTCTCCTCCCTATGGAAGGGGATGAACCCTGGTGTTGCCCTGAGATAAGCAAGAAGATTACCAGGCCCATAAACTGCATGGGAGACCAGGAAGCTCTTTGGTCCAGGCATTCCTCTTCCCCTTCGGGCTACTTCTTTCTGGAGGAAGCCATTGATCTTTGGCAGGCAGACAGGTTGGGCATTCAGTCAATCTATCAGTGACAGACTAACATAAAACAGTGGCAAACAGCCTCCAGTGGTTTTGGGGAAGGGCCTCCTTGGCTGGAGAAGCACAGATTCAGCATTCATTCAGACTAACTTTTAGGGAATTTTTTTATTACAGGAAACAACAGTGATAATAATCTGGGGAATCTCTGTCAAGAAAGAGCCTTTGGATAATCTCAAGAAAAAGATATCTAAGAGGAAGTCACGCTTGGTTTTGTTCATTTAACAAGATTGTACAGGTCTCCAGAAATATCTTTTCATTTTATTCTGAATGGAATTTATGGTGGAATACACAGTATTCCAATATGCTCAATGTTATTTAATTCAACTTTGCATAAATTTGAATGAGCACTCCCAGGAGAGCCTGAAATTTCAGAGAAACCTGGAGATGATAGACAGCAAAGTCTTCTGAGATCTTTGTCTTTCCACCCTTGGAAACTGAGTCCATAATGTTTTTATTGGTTTTTTTTTCTACTGTATATTGGTTTTTTCTTTTTTTTTTCTTTCTTTTTTTTTTTTTTTTATTTTATTTGGTTAGTTTTATGTGTTTGAAGAAGGGAGATTATTCCTCTGAGTAATATCAGCAAATTCCTTCTGACAGCCATGATGTCTTGTTAATTTCCTTTCTTTATCCCTTCTTATTCATTTTTCTGGCACCTCAGTGAATTTGCCTGTCCTCCATGGTGCTTGCACAAAGGCATTCAATATCTGCAAATGACTCCACACCTTCCCCAGATCACTTTGTCAAGCTAAGCAGCTCCAGCCTCAATCAATCTTGCAGCTCCACCACAACCACTCCTGAATGATTACAAGATGAGTGGCTTTACTTGTTAACCTCTTTTACTTCCTGCAGTTCTGGACTGCTTTTACTGAAGTTTAGGTCCATCCTTCAGAGGAAAGCGTTGGTCAAGTGTACTGAGCTGTGTGTGGCCATGCACTGTCCCTGCTCCCGCAGCTTTGGGCAGACTGCACACACAGAGACTTTAGGGAGCTGTGTTCAGGTCTGAGCTGACAGGGTGAGGTTATGTGATGAGTCTCCAGATGATACAGCCCACGTCTCCCATCACTGGGAAGAGTTGCAGGACAGTAACTTTAAACCACATTTGTGCCTTCCCAGCCTCAGACTAATCCAGGAGCTGGAGAAAACTGCCAGAGCCCAGGCCAAAGCTGAGGCAGCCTGGCTGAACACATCTTCCAGACTAGCATGTAGCTCGGAATCATCTCGGCATTGTACACAGAAGTTGCACACCATAATTTGTCTGTCATCCCCTGCCTGAAACCCTCTGTGGCAGATCCTGGAGGCAGCAGGTGTCCTGGGACCACAGGCCCCCACCACTGGGATGGTTATTGGCCCAGTCGTACTGCTGTGATCCTCTGTAGGATGTGGAGGTCAGCACAGGAAGAAAGATCTCAGAATTATTCCTGCTTTGGGTAGATGCTGTAAAATATCAGTATAAAACTCACTATACTGTAACCTGGCTAAAACTGGTATTAATTAACATGATCTTCCTCAATCTTCCCTCTCCTCCAGTTGCAGGTTTGCTGCTTTATTCTGCTGAACTCCCCTTAGATTTTTTTATTAGGCCAAAAGGCTACAAACATTATAAAGCCATGGCTGGCTGAGGACATTCAAGGACATATTGCTGCCCAGCACACATTTCTAATATCACCAAACTCATGTGAGAAGTCTCTGTTTCAGGAACAAGGAGTTTTGGGGCTTAGCCTGATTGTGTAAGCAAGAACACAGTAGAAGTGTGTGTCTGTTTGGACTTTCTGTGCTAGAAAGAGACTGTGTTCTTGTGACCAGCTGAGGGGACAGTAATTCAGTCCATAAGACAGAAGATGAGATAAACTGAAAGAATTTGAGCATGTTTTATGCTTGCTTTTCCCTCAGCAAGCAAAGGCAGGGGATCAGGAGAGGAAGGATGAGGAGTTCCCTCAACTGTTAATTTGTGAACAGAATGAAGACATTTTCTGGTAAATTGATAGGTAGAAGAGCCCTCATATTTTGGTGGGTTTGAGGAATGGACTAATCAGGAAAGAAATTACTAATAAGAAAAATCCTGCATGTATGGGCAGTTTCAGCTGGTGGTACTGGTAAACAGTAATTTTATGTCTTGGTATGTTTTTCAGCTTTTGACTGAGACAGCCACAGCCTGGTCTGTGTACACAGACTCACATTTACATATTGATTAATGTTCTCTGCCTATGGACTGAGTGCCTGGTGGCTTTTCCCCATCAGTTCAGAAGCCAGTAAACTGCCTGTGCCTGTGATCTAACATCAGAAATAAAATAGTTTCATGTTCTCACTGCACATTTGCAGGAAAGGATCTGGCTACATTACATGGACCTATGGGATCAGACTCCTTGGAATATGAGATGTGTGTGGGTGAACTTGGCCAGTGAGGCAGCCAAGAAGACAATTTACTAGCCCACCCCTGAAGAACATGATGGGACTCCAGAGGATGGAATCAGAGGCCCATACATATACTTAGAGAAGTTATTAACTTTTTTAGGGTATTTTGGTGCTAGAATTTTAAGCCTCATATCAATTATCCTTCAGCAAAGAGCATTTTACTATGGAAAAACAATTACATGCATAGTGGGAGCTCTCCTGACTCTAAACTGAGGTAACAAGAGTGTTAAAATTTTAATGAAGACCTTTGTTTCATGTAGGGTTTCTCAGGTGTTGAGTTAAACCTCTACTAATAAAAAGCAAACAAAACCAAACACAAAGTAAAACTGTATGCCAAAACCTAAGTCCACCCTAATTTCAGAGAGAGACTGACAGGGCCAAGAGACAATCTAAGTCAAGTGACTTGGAGTCTATTTGTTTTCAATGCAGTTTAGGAAGTATAGACTGTCCACAATACCTCAGTACCACTCAGGACCTGGGACTGTAGCACTGACAAAAGTGTGAAACTTTCAACCTCTGGGATAGTGTGCTCTGCTTGCCTGATCTTGAGATTCTAGTCCAAAATTCATGTTTCTGGTGTACCATCCTGGTCATCTTGAAGAAAAGAGGTATTTTCCCTCTGGCTTCAGTGAGGTATATATGACATTCCTTACACAGAAACAAATTGGAGAAATAACTCAGTCAAATATTTCAGGTCTAATGTATCCATAATAAGAAACAGGAAAAAAAATGAGATAGCTATTATATGGTTAATTTGTTTGTTTTTCCTCAGTTAATTGTAAGCATTAGCCTTCATTAGCATACTTTAATAACATTAGCTGCTTCTGATAAGAGTCTGAAGAAAAGATTCAGAACTCTGAAAGCTGGGGTGCTTTTGTCCCAATACTCTGGGTCATTGGCTCATTGAAGTGCCAAGGGAAAGAGCAGTGATTTTAAAAGGGTAATGCAGAAATAACTCATGGAAATAAGTGCTGAACGCACTTCACTGGGATTCAGACATTTCCATTTCCATTTCCATTTCCGTTTCCTCCCTAATCCTAAATGATGATTCATGTTAAAGTGAGGCTAGAGCTGATGGTGGTATTTGTCAAACAAATCTCTGCAGTCTCTCCAGCCACTGTGTGCTCAATATTTTTAAGTTTTGCCATGTCCAAAGAGGATTGGGCAATTAAATTAA
Source organism: Chloebia gouldiae (assembly GCA_003676055.1). Lineage (NCBI taxonomy): Eukaryota > Metazoa > Chordata > Aves > Passeriformes > Passeridae > Chloebia > Chloebia gouldiae. Next base: position 2,892,822 of record QUSF01000014.1, read on the forward strand.
TTACACACCTCTGGGAAGTAATCTATACCTTGAGGCTTTTGAGGAAGGGAAAATTCCACAGTTGCACCTGGTCAAATGGTTACACATGAAGGAAATGACCCCTTGACCCTTTTAGGTGCTATGAACATAAAACTTGTTTAACCCTCTATTACCTGCAGAGCTATAAACTGCTTACAAATCTATGCAGCCCCACTCCTCCAAAAAAGAGCAGTATTTGACTGACCTTAGCAGCAGGGATTCTTATGGGTGGCATGAGGAAGAGCTGCAGAAATTAACACTGACCTTATCCTGGCTGTACTACACAGTTAGAAAGTGCCTACTCTGTTTGTGCATGCAGGATTTAGCAGGACCATTCGGGAAGCCTTTGGGGTGAATTCAGTGCAAACAGTGCAGAATCAGCAATGCTACAGCCATGCTCCTTGCCATGAGGAGAGGGCTGTACTCTACTTTTTTCCTGTATGGTGTTGCCTTATTGTCAGGGGTTTTTGTCTTTATGTGACTAAAGGCAGCAAACCAAATAATTGCTCCATTCTGAATAATTGCATCAATAGTTTATAGCAGCACTATAAATATCTCAAAGCCTTTGCATGAAAAAGCATTGCCATGCTTTGTTTATTGAGATTTACATTGGTAAAGGAAAGTCCCAGAGGGAGCTCAGATTTGTGTTTGTCACACCCTCCTTCTGGCTCCTGATTGTGTATGACATGGTTTGATGTCCCTTTGATTCCTTTGCATTACCTCTGAATTTGGCCTGAATTATCTGTGACGATAAGGATAAGAGTGGTATCATTCATAGCTCAGTGTAATTCATCACCTGAATGTAAGAGAAGTAGAGAGTAAAAATAAAAAATAAGTGAAACTTGCAAAAGATGCCTGTCAGAGACAGGTTCTCTGTCTGAAATTATGTTTTGCTTTGCTCTAGATATATAATGAGTGGTTTCCATATGTGCCTAGGGCTGTAGATAGGTGATAAGAAAATAATAAGAAATTGGTCTTCTATTAGCTTGTACATCAGTCTTTGAATTTGGCCTACAGGAGGTATAGGAACTCCAATTACTGATTACTAAAAAGAAAATAAATGTAAAGAAAAAGCCCATATTCTCCCACCCAGCCCAAACATATACCTCAGAATAAATATGACTAATGAGGTGTGAAAGGGCAGCAGTCAGGAGAGAGGCGGTGAAGCTGTGTCAGCCCATCACAACCCATCCCTAAGGCTGGGCACTCGCACGTCGGGGTTACAGGTCTGCAGTTTCCCGTGGGATGTGCCATGTTCTCAGGCTGCAGGGAAAGAGCCTGCCACTCTGGCAGCAGCAGTCCTGCCTGCTAGATGAAGGCCCTGTCACTATGCCATTATTTCTATTTCAGGGCACATTCTCTCTGCTAAGACAACTTGTCCAGGCATAGGCGATCTTCAGCCAAATGCAAAACTTCCTGTCCAGGGGAATCTTTCTTAGAACAGATTTTTTAAAAATACATTCCCACTGCAAGGCTTTCCCCCTATAACCTGCAGTGACACCACTGCAGCACCTAAGAGCACTGGATTATAGGAAGTGCATCAAAGGTGACGGGGAGCAAAGTGGCCTTTTTTGTACATGGCAAGGCTTGCAGAGCAGATGGCACCAGCTGGGAGCTTCAGGCTTTAGCAGATAATTACCAAATCTCCCTGGTGCTCTCTTCTAGCTGGGTATGAGATTATTGGCTGAATTTGGAGTGGCCACTGTGTAATGGGCATGATGAGCAAAGCTGCAGCTGAGAACCAGGACAGTGACTGGGCTGATCCTTACCAAGTACAGAGTTCCCAGTGCTCTAAAGATGTGTAGCCATTTCTTCCCTGGGCGGCCTGTTCCAATGCTTGACAGACCCCTTGGTGAAGAAATTGTCTCCTGTCTAAATCTCCCTGGTATAACTGGAAGCCATATCTGTCTGAGGCTGATACATCTTGATCAAAATCAAAGAGCATTTTGTTATAAAGCATTATAAAATTATACCTTGTTTCATACATACCTTTCAATTACATCAGAGAGATGCAATTGAGGGAAGATGTGAAGATTGTGAAAGTGGTAGAGATTGTTGCATCTCAGGAGAGAACCAGCAATTTTACCTGTCTCAGGACTCAACAGTGTCAAATAATTTTACAAATTCTTGTGTGCCTTAGCAAAACGTTGTGTAAGAGAGGTAACAAATACAATCAATTAGCCAGAGAAATCAAGAGCTGTGCAAAGAAGTGAGCACCTTTATGGAATGGCAACATCTTGGGTGCCTTCATGGGTCTCCTGTTGGACAAACATCCCTCCTTTGTTACTGGGGTCTGCTGGGGTCACTGCCAGTCCTGCTTCAGCTGATGTGCACTGTCAGGCAGCAGAGAAGTGGTGTCAACTAAATGGCTTGTCAGCTAGTAACAGAGTGGAGAACACAGGCTTTGCACAGGTCCCATTTGTTCAGCATTTCTGTAGCCCAATATTGCAGACTTGGAGCAGTTTGGAAGATTTGGAAGGGTTTGAGAGGCGCTTTCCCAGAATTAATTCCTCACTCAGTGGGAGGGAGGAAGATTGAACTCTATCTTGCATTTGCTATTATTAAACATCTCTTCCCTTTGATATGCAGTTTCAGTTCAGAGGTGAGGGGATATCTTTCATGTGGTAACAAAAAAGAGCCCAAAAAAAGAAAAAGAGAAATCTGAAGACTGGCATTTTCTGCTTAAGTGAGCTCAAAGCATGTCAGCTTTCATAATCCCCTCTCCTAGTGCAAGGGGTAAAAAACCAGCATCAAAATATTATATACCTGAAACCCATACCAGGTTTTGCTGTCATAAAACTAAAATGAAAAAAAAGTGAACGCTCACATTTCCACCAGGAGACACTAGCTGTGGCAGAGACAGGCAGCCAGGCTTCTTCACAGCCCCAGTTTTAGTATCATCTTATTTTGCTGACCAGGGATGTTTCCCAGCTTGGAACACAGACACGCCAGCTGGCTGGGCTACCACTGTGAGTGAATACATTTGGAAATGGCTGTGCTATCTCAACGCCTTACGAATACATCAAAGTGTGCTACAAGCACAGCTGGGGTTTGTCTCCCTGCCTGCTGCCAGGAGAAGTTCCAGTTTCTTCTCCTCAGTCTCTTCATCCATATATTCTCAGTCCTTCCTCCACTCTTCAGAAACAAGGTAAATGGTGTATTATTAATGATCTTTGGTTTAATAGCCATGCTATTACAGAAAATCTGAAAAGAGATAATTCCACATGCCAATAATCTGTCCACTGATTCTTCTTTTTTAGTGTCAGATGAGCATGCAAACAATTATTATTCTGGTTAAATTCAGTTCTCAGGCAAATAAGAGGCCCTGACTAGAGCTGAGGGATTGTGTTGGCAAGTAAAATGAGAAAGGACAAGGCATTTCAATCCCAAACTTCATAGTTCGCAAGTGATATCACCTTGGGCTGCTGGCTGTGTTAGGATTGGTGCAGCAGCCAGGCCTGGGGAGGAACAGCATAGCTGTGCATCAGGGGATTCTGTTCTCAACCAGGCATGGAAATTTTCGGGTCCTCTGTAAAATCTGTTAGCACTACATTGCAGAAGATTTCCTGTAATCTTTGTGACACAGTTTGTGCTCGAGGCTCTGGAGAATCTTTTTGTCCAAAATGCTTCCCTTGGTGGATTTCCAGTGATGCAGCTGGGAGGCAAGCCCAGTCCATCTCACTGGTAACGAAGATAATTGCAGTCTCTCTTAATTCATGTTTCCTGTGTTAATAATTTCTTTCCGACAAAGTGCTCTGAGAATTTTTTTCTTGCAGCATAAAGAGAGAAAAAATAACTCCCTCCACTGCCTTCGATCTGTTGCCAGTTTCTGCTGAGACAGAGTGAAGATGGAAGCAGAAGGTTTTTGTCATTCTGAATTTCTTGGACAGTGGTTTTTTAGTTTTGTTTTGCTGATCTCTGTATTGTTGTAGGATACCTTTTACCCATTTGGAATTCAAGTATCCCTGTTTCCTATGCTGCTGATCCTGCTGCCTCCAGCTGGGATTCTGCAACACAAACTATTTACAGAATTAAATACTGGAACCAGGAGTCTTTAATTGTCTGCAGATGCATCTTCACTCTCTCAGCAGCACTAGACAGATGTCTGAACTATGTTAGCTGGTGCAAACTCTAAATTGATCTTAAGTGCCTACACAGACCTCCCTGACACTGATTTTTGTCTGGTTCTAAAGTAGTGAGAATGGTTCCCTGCCCTCAGAAATTGCCTGTCTGACCAGTCATGGAGAAGTGTTCAGACAAGCCCTGAACAGAGGCACGTGTCTTAGGAATTGGAGGGGGAACATCTCCAAGCCCCAGCATACAGAGCTGTTTTGACACTCATGAGGAACTTTTGCCATCCATGACCATGGGCCATTCTGGCCCAAATCAGGTTGTCAGATTGATTATAATCACAGCCATTAAGGGAAGTGTTCATATATTTCCTATTCTTGTAACCAAGGCTGGCACTGATGTTTAAGTCCCAGAGCTTTGAAGTCAGGGCTGCCTTCAGAGCACTCTGAGAGTAGATAAAGAGATGTCAGCACTGGATATGCTGTAGTAACATTGCTGTGGGTTGCTCAGAAACATCGTAAAGTTCATATTTCACAATCATTAGCCTCAGCAGTGCCCATCTGTTAAGCACTGGTAACAATTGAAGTGTTTCATAGCAGATGTTCTCCCTGAACAAGTGCCTGCACAGACTTTGCTGATTTCCTGGATCACAACTGTTTATCCCAAATAATTCTGCAAATAATTGTCAGAGGTCAGTTCATAGTGAATGTCCTGTTTTCTGGGTTTTCACTGGTAAGAGCTGTGCAGAACTGCACCCACTGCGCTTTAGCCCTGCTCTCAAACACTGGTACAAATCAAGAAGGGAATCAGCAGAGTGTAAAACAGATGGAAGTGAGATCAGAATAAATCCTTCCACTTTTACCTCATAACACTTCAGATCACAGATGGGAGCACTGAGATGCAGACAAAATATGACAGGAGGTTACTTGAACATCTGGAGTCTAAACAAATGCTTCTTTATACAAAATAACATTTAGCAAAAAATGTCCAGAAAATGTGAAAACTGGACCCATCTTGGTCCCATGGAAGTTGCTGCCAACACTCTTGTTCACGTCAGCAATGCTGCTCTGATGACATTACAAATGTCATGTCTGAGTTACATCCGATGGCAAATGGAATTTTAAAAGCTTTCTCCCAACCTTTCTGGTAGAATTGTCTTTGCCAAAAAAAACTTTGCAAGGATATTTAAGGCAGGAGCCAAATGTCCAGTATTTGGATTCTCTCTTCAAAGCCACAAATATCTATGTGGTGTTCAACTTGCCATGAGAGCCACTTAGAAACAGGCACTTAATTCTACTTTGTACCTTTGGAAATGTCCCATCTGATTTAGGTTTTGACATAACTGTCATGGCAGTTTAAGGTAACACTGTTGTCCAATGATTTCTCATTGAACCTCTTTCAGTGAGAAGAGATTCTCTCACAATTATCCAGTTGTGAAACAGACCTGGATGAGCACTTAGCATGACTGACCTGCAACACCAAGCTGCTGCTCAGACATGGCATAAGATGATCTGGTAGGCTTCGCAACTAGAGTTGATTAATAATATTGGATGAGCTGTTTGAGACTAAAATAAAAGAGAATGTCACAGAATCACGGCTGCTGAATGTTAGAATCTCTGCAAGTGACACTTCTGTACTTACTCAGATAACAACATGTACATGGAGAACCAACTTCTTTGGGAAGCTGGTCCTTTCAGTTTAGTTGGGAAAAGATGAGGATAGGATGAGAACAGAAGTTGGTTTGTATAAATTTTTAGGAAAGGATGTTATAATTAAAAAATACTTGGATAACACAGGAGGAATCTGGAATTCCTGATAGATGATTAGAGCAGACAAGCTCTGGGTATACCAGTGTGTGTTTATGGTTTGTATAATGAAGGACAAATAGGCAGCCTTGCCTCTATCCAACTGGAAATCTGTGTGTGATTAAGAAAGGGAGATATGCTCCCTTCACTACCATTAAGTAGAGTTCTCCCTTATATCACTGTCATGGGCCAGGATCTGATCTAAACCACGTGCTGTAGCTAGTAACCTCAGATAAATCAGCACTTTGTGTCTTTCTAAGGTATTGTCTGTCATTGCAAGGACATTTAACAAACTGCCTGTGTGGGAATTGCTTGTTTAATCTAAAGCAGAAATACAGACATCTTTGGGGTGGGAAGGCAGCAGTGAGACCAACAGGACTCATAACAAATATGTGGAAAGTATTAAAGTAGCCAAGACCTTTCACTGCAGGTGGTGGTCTGCGTGCACATGTAGGGGAGAAGTCCACTGTATGGAATGTCTGATATACAGTGCAGGTGTACACGGCCAGATCACATCAGCTGGGCTCAGTGCTTTCTGCAGGGTGAGGGGCATGGTGACAGAGCTTCCTACAGCTTTACACCACTGTGTGGCACCTTGCTGACCCAGCTGGAAACGAGCCTGACCAGAACTACCCCAGCTTTGGTGATGGTCACACTGCTCTTTTGGGTGCTCCTGGTATTTTAGTAAGACTGTGCTAATCTTGTAGATCTTTCAGGCTTGGGTGGTTGATCTTTTGGTGGGATTGACTGGAGGACTATATACTTAAAATTCATAGATCTCTTTTTAATTTTGCTGCAGATAAGAGATTTTATGAGATACAGATTTCAGGCAACTTTAGATGAACAGTATTCCAAACTGGGATCTCAGTCAACTCCTGAGAAGGGCAGGGATGGGGCATCATAGGATGTTAGAATGATTTTGTTTGAAAGCGACCTTTAAAGGTCCTAGTCCAAACTCCCTGAAAGAAGCAGGGACACCTTCAATTAGATCAGGTTGCTCAGAATCCCATCCAGCCTGACCCTGAATGTTTCCATCAAGGGAGGGTCATCTATCACTTCTCAGTAGAGTGAGAGTGTATATATGTATGTATAGAAAATTAGTGTGGACAGTTGGGATTTTTTTTTTTTTGCCTCTCCAAATCTAAAATCCTCATTTGTGATCCAAGGGGAGTAGGTGCTTTGTGTTCAGGTGCAGAACAGGGGAGACACGTGCCTGCTCCTTAGACAGCTTGGTTGTTCATTCAGATACAACTACATCAGTATTTTGCATTTTGGCTGCTGAATATTTTAAGCAACCAAACTGAAGTGTGCCAAAGCCAGAGAGGTGTCATTGGAATAGACATGTTATGTGCAGCGTGTGTCTCTTGTTAAATGCTGTTAATTGCCTTGGCTGGGCAGCCTGCTGTTCCCTGGTAGGTCTCTGCTGGGATCCCAGCCTTTGCTCCTCTTCTGCAATGGAAATATTTCTCCCTTATTTATTTTTGTGTGAGAAAACATGTTTCTATTCGGAGCCTCTAGATACCACTGGAGTGCCCCCCTGACCTCTCCTCGTGGGCCCAGCCCGTGTAAATGACCAGACGAAGGAATGTGGATAAAGGAAGTGCTATAAAGTAGAAATATTGCTGGCTCGTAAATTCCCTCCAGCACAGCAAGTTTTCAAAATAAACAGAGCTACAGTCGCATAGGACAGCATAACTCAGCGGTGCAAAATTCATCACTGGCTTTTGCAAAGGAGGGCAGCCTGACACCAAAATTAAACTCCTCTGAGAGTGCTGTCTGCCCTGGCAACAGACCTGAATTACATTTCCATACAGACTTCACCTGGCTTGATTCTGCAGGTCATTCCCCTCTTCAAAACCTGTACCAGGTTGGGAAGCTGAACTGCAGTTCTTACTGTAGTCACTGGGATTTGGTGGCCTTTGGGTGACTTTTATAAAAAATCACAAGTTTTAGTATTCCATATCTCCAGTGCCTGGGAGCCCAGCCATGAGCACTGCCTGCTGCTGGATGCCAGGATTGCCAAGGTGTGCTTGGTGCCTCCCTGTTGCTGGATCTGCTCAGCTGCAGATCACTCTTGCTTCTGCTCCAGTGACGCTTCTGTGTCTGTTTATGAGGGCTCAAGACCCCTTACTTCTGAAAACAGATTGTCCCGGTGATTTCCAGGTGTTTGAAGAAGCAGGTTATGCACTGCAAAGATTGCTTCTAAGTGCAACATTCAGTGTTTGCTATGCCATGAAAAGGAGGGTTTCTCCTTGGATTGGGAGCTTTTTGAAGAGAAAGGAGCTTTCTCCTAACCCACTCTGACACGTATTGCACAAATGGCCATCTGACAGCTTCCCAAAACCCATACCATGTCAAGAAGTGGGGTCAAACTGAGATTCCTCAAAACAAAATATTAATTTTGGAACATATGTACAAGCACATATCTCAGCTTCAGACATCAGTCCACTCAGAAGCCTGTCTTAGGGTTCAAAGCAATGGAGTCAACATGACTGGCAAGTGGAGACAGACTTACTTTTCAACAATTTTTTGGCTTGACATTGAATGTTTTCAGAAGTTGAATTTAAGGAACTTTTGATGAGCTTGTACTGCTTGTTGAAATATATTCCATTTTGACAGAAGACATACTGCCTTTCCACTGAGACCCAGTATCCTCCTGCTCTTCTCTCCTGACTCTGCTCTTCTTATCTAAAAGAATTTGGTTTGTTTATTTAGTGAAAAATTGAATGTTTCCAAGGGCACTGAGACTTTTTTCTCTTCACCAAGAGCTCAAATATCTACTGAAAAACCTTTGATGAGAATTTTTCAATCAGATTCAATGAAAAAACAGATGGAGGAGGAAATGATGACTTTTTTTTTTTCCTTTTAAAGTGCACAAGAGAGTTCCTTAAGTTCAGTTTTGGGAACAAAGAAGAAAGTGACTGCCTTTGATCTGAAGGGAATCCTATAGTTTTCCTGAATTTTGCCAGCTGCTCCAATTCTGCACTTCTCCTCAGACAAAACCCTACATTATGATTGAGCCTGAAACCAATGTAAACTATTGTCTGCCCTTTTAGCCCTTGCTGTTAGAAGATGGAGTGCCAGTGGAGCTGAGAATTTACTCAATACATCTAAATGAAGTGTAACCTTCCAGAGTTAGATGGCACCAGTTAGATAACCCTGTTCAAGTGGAAATAGATGAAGGATTACTCTGAGGACTGCATGATGGGGCTGTAGCTGATAGTCCTGCTTGTGACTTCTGTGCTAACTGCATTGGACATGTGAACACCAAAAGGTTTGTCATTACCAAATCTAGAAAAACTCCCCAAAAGACTAGCTAAAAGTTATATCTATAAGTGAGGGAGAAGAGATTCATCATGCTATAGACTGTATCATGCAAGAACAAGTTATTGATAAATGGGTGAAGAATAAATTGAGGCTGCAATTAAGAGAAAGTCCTTAACATTTCAAGCAGGCTTTGAAAGACTCTGTCAATAGAGTCTGGATTAAAGAGGTGTGGAATAAGAGGGTTATTTGTGTGATTATGGGATCTGGACTCAGACCAGATCTTTCCTTGTATTGTATAACCTTGGAGTCCACAAACCTTGATGTACTTTTTAACCTACACAGTTTTATAGCTTTTAGAAATTAAATGTTTTTGATGACAGTGAGAGAGAGGACCTCATATTGGCCACACAGGAATGCTGAAAGAGCAGACTGATACATTCCACAGAGTAAAGGACACAACAGATATTTCTAAGCCCTCCTTCCTGAGGACGAGATGTCTTGGGCAGCATCTTGTAAAGATGCAGGTTCCACATGCCCAAGGACACTGCCAGTGCTTATACATCTCTAAGGGCTGTGTGGGACCCAGTCTTCTAGCAGGTGCTTCCAGGGAAGTGGAGCATGTGGGAAGAGCAGGATGAGAAAAAGGAGATGTAGAACAGAGGCAGAGCAGGACCATGACGAGAGAAAATGAGGGAAAAGAAAGGAAGAAGTAGGGAGCTGGAGGAAAAAATTTAGAAAAATGTGGAAATGAACTAAGACTAAATGTACAAGGTGAGCAAAGAGAAGGATGAGAGGGTGGCAGAAATTAAAAAAAATAGGAAGATGAGCCAGTTATGGAGCATGCCAAAAGCAACCTCTGGGCTTGCAGACAGTGGAAATTGTGGAAGCTGACTTCTGAGTCAGGTCCTAGTGCAAGTACCATGTAGCCCTTGCTCATTTGTCTGTGCCACTGCCTCACAGCATTGTTCTACCTTGATACTCTGAGCTGTTTTTCCTGATGAGCATGATCCTCTCTCTTCCAGCCTCATGGCCCTAGCAGAGTAAATGCTTGGGAAATTCCTATTCCTCTTGTTTTGTAGCATCTGGAGTTAGGGCTGAATAAAGCCCTTCAGGCTGGGAGGTTTTGGAAGGAAGCCCCACACTCACTGGGCCCCTTGCCAGTGAGTTAATCCTTTCTGTATTGACCCTTCTAGAAGCAGCAGTCCCAGGCCACCAAGGATCTGATAGCCTTGAACTCTCCATGCTTGGAACTGCGCTTGCTGCTTTTAGTGCTGATCTCTTCCCAGCAACTTTCCCCCAAGGACCCAGGAGGCAAAGCAGGGGCAGTACAGATCAGCCACATCAGTTGTGATTCTCTCAGTCAGGGCTCTGGTGCAGCTGTCATTGTGTCAGCCAGGACAGAAATGCTGTGCCATGAGCTTCAGCCACTTTTGTTTCAGTTGCCACTGCCTTGCACATATGTGCCAGGAACTCCACACTTCCCAAAAGATACACCAGGTTCTCTCCCAGGGCCATGGGCTGTAAGCTGCATAGGTCACTGCAGCATCCCTGACCCCTTTGCCCCACGTGGGACTGAGTCAGGCTGGCTTGGGCTGAGCTGAAGGCACAGAGCAGCAAGTGGTGCTGGCTGAGCTCATGTTCCGTGGGGGTGTGTTCCTGGGGCTTGCAGGCAGCACCAGCATGCCAGGGCAAACCACTCCAGCGTGCAAGAGCTGAGCTGTATGGATGGCCCGTGAGGGACTTGGGGTCGGTTCCATGGCTTGGAGTAGGTAAATGGAAGACAGGGAATTAATCTTTTCTGGCAACATCTGAAAATATCTCAGCTTTCACAAAGAGCCATTGTAGCTGAGGATCACTGCAGCTATGGCAGTAATCTGCACCACTGGACAGCCTGAGCTCAGCCTTGCCTTTAATATAGTCTTCTGAGTAATCCTAAATCCCATAAATCGCTCTTAGTGCCATAGTGCTCCTTGAGAAGCTGTTTTCCAAAGGCTGGAATACTCACACCAGTGAGCTGGACCTGGCTGCACTCATCTGCAGGAAGCAAGATTTGGCCTTCCAGACTCCGCTTCACCACAAATGAAAGGACACTCTTGCAGCCATTATTCAGAGTAACACTCTGCCTTGGTTCTTCCATCCTTAAAATGGGAATAAAACATCAGGATAGAATCCTCTGTGTAGGATTGATATGCCTAGACATAGGTTTCTAATGCTGTTTGGAACAGCTCACGTGTGCAGTGTGCCTGTCAGATGATAAGAAGCTCGAGAACCAAATATTTCTGAGATGGCAGCTGGAGGCCAGGAGGTACCCACAGACCTACAGTGAACATTGCACAGCAATGTCTACACAGAGATAAATTTCATACAGCCAACCCAGCTGCTTTCTTCTTCACCTGTATTGTAGCTCTCAGGCAGGCTCACTCTCATGGCACATGTTAGGAGGAGTGCAGAGAAGCATCTGCCACCTGGGTTTTCTTCCACAAATAAAAGCTAAGCCCAAGGGTTTTTATGACCTTTAAACAACTTACACTTGCTCCTGCATCACAGCTGCAGGCAGTCCACCTGGTCAGGGTGTTTGCTTGGGAGGAAAAAGCTACCTTCTGTGGGAGATCTGAAAAGCTTTTGTTTCCACTTCAGATCTCCTGTTTGAGAACGCATGCAACACCTCCAAGAAATGTAAAAGGGAAAACTACAGCCCCCATGGAACCAATGAGGCTGTAAATCCAGAGAAAATCTTCTTGTGTCATTTACGAGCCAGCACATCAGATACTGGCCTCTTGTGCAGAGTGGCTTGGTCCAGGCACATTCCTTCTCATTTCCTCAGTTACAAGAGAAGGGGATGTTTGCTGTGGTGTTATTCTGGGAAAATGGATTGCAAAAAACCAGGATTTATGTCCTTAGATAGGCACACTGCAGAAATTAATTTTGTCCTTCACAAGAAAACCACTAGCTATAATTTGCTAACTGAACATAGGGAGAAAGACCATTGTAACCTCACAGATGCAGCCTTCTAGGACTGATCTTTCAAGCCTAAAGTCTCTTTTTGCTCTGAGTTCCCTTTCTGGTGCCTGCTGTCTTAGTAACTCTGCCATTTGGGCTTTTCCAATGAGGTTATTGATAGGTATTTTATTGCACAGGCATATTGCCATGAGCTCCTGCTGGGCAAGGAAAGGACAATACTATTCTTGTTTCCAGGTGTTCTTGACTTTATCTTCAGGGCAGACATTTATAATTCTATAAATTCCAACTGCAGTTTTTCAGATATTGCAGAAGCTAAAAAAGGCTGTTTATAATCAGGATGGGGCGGGGGAGGAAGTTGGATTTTGTTTTTTTTCAGGGAGAACAGTGCAAAATTTTTCAAAAACCTGAGTCTTTATCCACAGTTCTTTCTTTCTACTGAAGTTTCTGATTCCCTGCTAAAATCAAATGATGCGAAACCTGCTTGAAACTGCTGAAATCAGTGGGATGTTAGGAGCTTCACATCCTTCTTGGAGCTGAGCCCAGACTCTGGGCCATGTGCTGGGAGGGCTTGCGGCAGGGAGCTTCATCCATGCTTGCCCTCCACTCCTGAGCATCTGCTCGAGCATGGCTGGGGAGAGGATTCTGAGCTACACAGACCTTTGATCTGCAATAATGTGGCCTTTGTACTGCTCTCATGCATCTTCCTCTGCATCTGTAACTGGCTCAGTGGCTGTCAGCTGGTTGTGCTCTGTCACTGGAGCCTCCCTGCTCTGTAACACAACGAGCTCAGGTCCCACACCAGGGCTGCCCCCAAACACCACTGAGGCAGCTGCACCAGGGCAGGGTGAGGGCACCAGGCAGACTCGTGTTGGGCACCTCACTGCACGTGGGGAATGTCCAGCTGTGAAGCTCTAACAGATGTTGACACCTCTGTGCTGTGTTTGCTCTACGAAATGGGAGTGGGGCCAAGGATCAGTCCCTCCACCTGGGATACACTGTCAGAGCTTTGTGTACATGCTAAATTAACACACACCAAAAAAAGTTGTAGTAAACTGTGCTGCAGATGCTGGGGAATTGATTGTGTGCATGTGTGAAGGGGGTGACTATGCCAAGTTTAAACACCTACTTTATTCCCTTGTGGGAGACTGACTTTCTTAGAGCTTAGCTTAATGTATATGTCATGTTCTTAAGGCTTAGCTTAATGGACATGTCACAAAATAAGAAGGTGGTGCAGGGGTTTAAATACATATGCACACATTTTGAGCAAGTTCTTTTTCCTGAAAATGTGATCAGTCATTGCAGATTAAAAGAAATGTAAAACTATCTGACAAATTTTCTTCTAAACTGCCTTGTTTAGATCTCAGTGCTCTTTATGGAGTGAAGCAAATTCTGAGTAACCAGTTCCTGCAGCCATATAGTTATGAATATACTGATTTTTCTGAGGTTAGTAATTTTGAGCAACTCCTAAAAATGAGGTTACAAACCCTACACAGATGCTCTTTTCAAATGTTTGCTGTTTGCACATTTGTGTTCTAATCTGGTCAATTAACTTGTTGACAGAAATGAAATGAAATGAAATGAAATGAAATGAAATGAAATGAAATGA
>QUSF01000014.1:2906559-3217722 GCA_003676055.1 Chloebia gouldiae
GAAATGAAATGAAATGAAATGAAATGAAATGAAATGAAATGAAATGAAAGTCTGTATGAATCCCTTACCTATATGGTCTTTTCCAGGTTGAAAATGGCATGCAAACTGCTTTTGGTGAGCTAACAAAGCCACAAAAACTTAAGAGTATAAAACCACCTACACAGCAGCAAATCCCAGTGCCTTTTTGTGAACTGAGATACAATGTGAGCAACATTTTTAGGACTCATGATATAGGACAATGAAATAACATGGACATTTATCATTTGGTTGTGTGGGTCAAAGAGGAAACAGAAACCATCTCCAGAGAGGAATATTGTAAAGTAGTAAATTAGCATAAATAGAATTTTTATGCTCCAGAAGGGAGGATTTAAAAGTAGAGATATTAGGAAGGAAAGACTTCTGATGGTAAGTCATATTGGACTGTAGAAAGACCTCCTGAGGGAATAAATAGAAGCTGAATCTCTAAAAACTTTTAAGCACCAATTGAACACAATGACCATAAATCCTCAATCAGAAACAACCCTGCACTGTGAGAAAAAAGGGTTAGATGGCTTTGCTGTTCTTCTCCATGTCTTGTAACTGAACTGCTCTGATGCTCTTTGTGGAAGGCTGAAGTTTTACAAGCAGCAGGGGATCCATTATGTTGAATGATACTGTCAGAGTACCAACTGGTCTTACTCCCTCTGTGTTTTGGTAAGAATGGTGATAATCTCCTGAAACATGTATTTAAACCCAAAATGCTGAATGAGAAAGAGGAAGAGTAGCTACAGCCACAAGACCAGAGCTGCTCAAAGGAGGAGAAATGACTAGCTGATATTTCTGCTAACATGCTGGGGGAGTGGCAGGTCATGGGTATGTCCTTCAGGGCCTCATTTCTGGCTGAGTGTTTCCCTCTAAGTGAGCAAAGGTTTAGGAGCTGTCTTTGAAAACCTCAGTTGTGCAGGCAGCTATTGGTTGTAAGTTCCAGGAAAGTTCTGAGTAAAACACCACTCCAGCAAGTGAGCAAATTATTGCATTTGGTGTGTCCCAATCTCCACACTCCAGTTAGGCCTGGGCCTGTAAGACACATGTTCTTGTCGTGTGAGTGACATGTATCTTAAGTGATGTTAATGATTGTTTATTGCAAACTAAACATCTTTTGCCATCTGGCAACTTTACACAATGAATGTCAGAGCAGTTCCAGTAAATGAAACGTTTCCATCATACAAAAAATCCATTTGCTGGATCTTGCTTCAATGTGAGAATAATAAAGCTGCTCATAGTCCAGAAACAAATCTCTAAACTAGATTTAATTTATCTGCCTCATCAGCAAGCAGGTATTTCCTGAATATGCTGCCCAGGCCCTAATTCCTGGCTCTGGGCACATAACACACCAGCCTTTCCTTCACACATCCTTTTTTTTTCCTTTCTCATTTTTTATACTACCTATTACTCTGAGCTTTTATGTGATGTGGTTCGGTGGTTACCCTTGTCTTTTATGTGATGTAACTCTGTGGTTCCTCTTACCCAATATTACTATATTCAGGGTTTTAATTGGCTCTGGGACTTTTGCAAAACAACACTAAAAGAATGGATTATCTTTTTTTTTTTTTTAATTCTAAAAAGGCAATCATAAAAATTCCGATTTTCAGATTTTTCCTGAATATGCAGAAAGGAAAAGGTTAAGAAAAAAGGGGGAAAGAGGGGAAAAAAAAGAAGAAAACGAGAAATAAAAAGAAGGAAAAAATGAATGGAAAATAAGGAAAAGAAAAAGGAAAGGAGAAGGAGGCAGGCTTTGGGAAGCGGCAGCGCTCCGCGCTCCGCGGCACTAGAGGGCTCCCCAGGACGCGCAACCGACCGCTCCGTTTTCCTGGGGATCCGGGATCTGCTTCCTGAAGCACCATCCCTATTTGCTTTGCACCGCGGAGCTGCCTCTGAATGCGTGAAGGAGATGGCTTTAAGATTAAAAAAAGTCATAAAGTTAACTCCAGAAAGGCACATAATCCTCTTGCTAAATAGCAGTTCAGTTCTTAGGACAAGGCTACAGCTAGACTATAAAAACCCCTTAAAATGAAATGGAATTACTGCTTCGCTCTGTAGATCTGCTCTTATATTCACCTCACAAGTTGTTAATATAGACAAAACCCTGGTCTTTGTTGAGGAAGAATGCAGCTGGGAAGTTTGTTTCAGAACCTGAAAATCCCCAAAGTCTATAGATATTTGGTTTATGGTGGTTTGTTCATGCCTATCCTAGATTTAAATCAAATAGTAACAGAAGAAAAAAAAAATCCCAAGAGGCATGTGACTCATATTTGATTAGTCAAATGAAAGCCTGAAAGAAATGAGATGGGTGTTGTAGGGACCCCTGACCATTCTGACCTGAACACTGGGCTAAGTCTTTTCCCTGCAGACTCTTAAACCGTTTCACTTCTAATGCTCTGGTTGTGTGTGCATCACTTTCCCATGGAGAGAGTATAAAGGCAGAGCTGAGCTTGGCCCTGGCCAGACCTCCCAGGTACCTCCCCTTGCTGGGAACAGAGGACCTTTACTGCTGAGGTCCAGGTTCCGTGCAGTGGCCTGCAAGCTCAGTGAACCTGAACAGTCCAAGCGAAACCCAAGCAAAGCCACACAGTTTGAAACACTCTTGGAATAAAACCCCCTCCGTGGTGTCAGCTTGGTGCTCAGAGGGAGAGGCAGGACACTGCAAACTTGGCTCTGTTTTACCCCAAGCTTTCAGGAAACTCCTTGCAGTGAGGCCAAGAGCTATGTCCATAACAAAACTTAAACCCAAGCAAAATTTATCACGTTTTGAGTTTCTTCATGAAAGGTTAGACCAAGTTGGGATGTACTCTGCTGGGATAAAAGAAGAGATGGAGTCTGCCCTTAAGGGCCAATTTCATATCCACTGAAATCATGCAAAACTCCCAGGGAAGCAAGACTAAACTTTTAAATACTGCTACAAAAGCAGCTACCACAGTTCTCTGTCATTCTAGTTAACCATCTATAAACAGTTACTCACTTGACCTCTATTTGATCTCTCCCTCTGCCCTCCAAGGAATCTTTCAGGGCCAACATACATTATGGATATGTCTGTGTACATGAATGTTGGAGGCTATTTTACTACTATGAGAACAGATCACTTGCAATTCTATTTGAAATCTGGTTGTTTGGGGAAATTGTTTTTTCTTTCTACAGACAAATCCAACAAATTACTTTTCTTGTTTATACTGGTCTGCTGAAAATACTTAATTGCTATAAGTCTTGTTTGCCACAGGACCTTTGTAAAGGATGATTTTGGAATCCTGCCATGGCAATAAGAAGGGAAAATAGTTGTAGCACTTGAAACGAGAAGGTCAAAGACAGGAGTCAGGAAAGATCTTCAAGCCACACTACAATTGTCCTTTTCTAGCTGTTGCTTGAATGTGCAGCAAGATGACAAAGTCTTCACGCTTTCACCTGATTAATAGTCTTGGGGGAAAAACATTCTGTAGGAATGTTGTGAGAGACTGCTATTTAAAAAAAAAGAATTCTTAAGCAAAACAAAAATGACAGTAAGATGGAAGTATGTTAAGGTCATATAGTAACTAAAGGAAGAATTTTATTTGGATCATTGTTTTGGTTGGGTTGGGTTTTTTGGTTGTTTTTGATTTTTTTAATATGATAAATAATTTCAGAGTTAAGTTATGAAATAATATAGATACATAGAAATATTGAAGCACTTAAAATCTCCAAGTACTCTGAACTGTGCACACTATGGATAGAATTCAATAGCTAATATCAATTTTAACATTTTAGCATCTTTCATTTCCTTCCTGTCCTTCCTAGTGTCATACAATAAGGAAATAAGCTGCACAAACATGCTTTAAAAAACATAATCTTGGAAAAAAATCTGCATCTAGAGATGATACTAAACTGCTGTAGTCATTATTGTGTGGGCTTGTAGATGCTCAGAGAAATAAGGTTGATTTTGTATCTTTATTGTGCAATCCAACAGCCTAATAAATACAGATTTCTAAATGTAATTTTCCTTAACTCAAGAACCCAAGGTAATGTATTGTAATGTATTTTATGTGAAATTGTTGAGATGCACTGTTTACCTTAATTGCACTTAAATACAGATTCTGTGTGAACACTTTGGCCATTCAAAAAAGTGATGTATTTAGTAACAGATAATAAGTTCAGGAAACTTTATGGAAGATCTCAGTGAAATAACATTAGTGAGAACAAGGTGAAAACAAGGTTACTATCTTCTAAGTTGAGGTCATTCAATTTAATTATTGACCCACACAAAATTTTCTTAGTTGTGCTGGCCACAGATTGCTTGTTTTAGACATAATCAATGGGGAGTTTAATACAGCTTCAGATAATAATGATTTCACTGCTGTGTTTTGCCAGTCTAAAATTCTAAGTAACAGAAATGTTGCCATCTCCTCATTTAAGAGGAAATGCAATTTGATACACACTAAAAATTTGGAATATTTTGTTATTAAAAAAGGCTGTCTCAAGCTGTGTTGAAGTCAACAGTAGGTCTATTTAAGGTTTCTGAATTCATCCTTTCTCTGTTAGCATTCAGATAAAAGATTGAATTTACTGGCTATTAAGGAGTTCTGGCTGCAGCTGTTTGAGGGGAGAAGGGGGAGAGGGAGATATTCAGCCGCCCAGACCATCAAGGGATGTAGGCTGGATTTTTTGAGCTTTCCGATAAACACTGGGCAATTCTGTGGGAGTTAACATTAAGTTGAAACAAACTTTTCAAGGAATTTAACACTTGGCAAGTAATTTGACTTTCCTTTTAAACGTTCAATTCGTTCAGATCTCCCTGAGTTCCTAGTTCTGGTTTGGGGCGTGGAGGTAAACCACGAGACTCACATTGAGAAGGGGGTTTGATGTTTTGTTTTGTTACTTTATGCTGTTTAAATCGCAAGCTCACAGTTGTTGTATCGTAGGCAGCAGTTTGTGCTTGATGGGAGGAAAAACCCAAAATCGTCGCTGGTGAAAATCGCTCGGAGTTCATTCAGAAGAGCTCGATTGTTGCCTGGAGACCCCTTCTTCACCCGGGAGCAGGGTGACGGCGTGAAGCCGCGGAGCAGCCCCGCTGCGGGGCTGTGGGGCGGCGGGGGCTCCGTCCCTCGCTGCCCCTCGCTCCGACCCAGCGCCTCCCCTCCGCCGGGGATACGGCCGGGAAACTGGCGGGGATACCGGCGGGGATACGGCCGGGATACCGGCGGGGATACCGGCGGGGATACGGCCGGGATACAGGCGGGGATACCGGTGGGGGATACCGGCGGGGATGCAGGCGGGGATACCGGCGGGGATACAGGCGGGGATACCGGCGGGGATACCGGCCGGGATACAGGCGGGGATACCGGCGGGGGATGCAGGCGGGGATACAGGCGGGGATACCGGCGGGGATACCGGCGGGATACCGGCGGGGATACCGGCGGGGGATACAGGCGGGGATACAGGCGGGGATACCGGCGGGGCACCGACCGTGCTGCCCGGGGAAATCGCCCTGCCGGAGTGAGCCCGCGGGCCGCCGCGGTGCCGCTCTCTGCGCGGCGGGGAGCGCACGGGCCGGGCCCGCCAGGGACACGGCGCGGAGCCCCGCGGCTCAGCACGGCGGGTCGCCTCGCCTCCCAGCTCCGGGAGCTTTACCAAGTAGCTGGACCCCTTCCCTGCCCCGCCGGGATCCCCCTCCCGGGCTGGCTGGGAGTCGGGGAGGCTGTGCAGGGATGGTGCCGGGGGCGGTGTCCCGGTCCTCCTGTCCCCTCTCCTCGGAGGCTTGATCTCCCATGCAGAGGCGCCTGTGGCGGAGGGGGAGGACAGACGGGGCGCAGGGGGACCGAGGCATCCTCCTGCCTTGTTGCTGGTTCACTCAGCTGTCCCGAGTTGTAGAGGGAGCCCTTTGATCTGCGTGCTGTGACTCTTCGACTCAGCTCCGAAGGTCTGTCCAGATATTTCCTGGAACCCAGCTAGTTTTCACCATCATTTACAACACACCTGCATGTCTCAGGATGTCGAGGGGGAGGCTGCTACAAAGATTTGGCTCTGATTTTATTCCACATTTATCTGATTAGATCCTTGAGATGTTTCTCTCTGTGGCAATAGCAACAGCAAAAAGATGCTGTTGCTTTAAGCGTTAATACTGCAAGTAATTGTGACTCTAAGTGTGGTGTGGACAGAGCAGTGTCTCTGCTAAGTGCAGTGTGGATGTCCTCGTGTGCCAGTGGGAGCACTTGGAGGGCACTCCTAGAGGAGTTTGCAATTATGATGAGCTTCTCTTGTCACTGCAGAGTGTCACAACTGTCACAGCAGCAATAGCCAGGCTCACAGCACTGGTTAAAATTATTGGTCCTTTCAGTGCATCCAGTTGGTGCACTACTGTGCTTCCTCACCTAAAAGAAGAAAGGAGGGGATCTGGGAGCAAAATCAGCCTAAACAAATTCATTGCTCTTTGGTAAGAAGGTGCAAAGAAATACAAATAGCTAGATTTATGGAGTTGGATGTGTGTCTTTGTCAGGTAGGGATCCTGTTCATCACCAAGCATCACTGCAAGCATTTCTCCTGGCCTTTAGAAACAATCTTTTTCTCAGTGAAACTGCCACAGGCTAGCAAGATGCGATGTTTGGACCCCTGTGTCCAACCTCGTGGTCTGTGGCTAAGAGAATTAGCAGTTACCTGACGTACAAAGTGCAGGTGCTTTTGGTGGCATCATGGCCCTGTCCTTTAAACACCTCCACACAAGGATTTGCTGCACCCACTCGACCCTGCATGGCCCAGCTGAAGATGCCTGTAATAAATGCAGACAGAGGAGTCCAAATTCAATCAAATCTTCGATGTTTATTCTAAGTTTTTAATGGCAACAAACAGGGTCCTGTGGGCTTGGGCTGCAGACAGCGAGGCCATGCTTAAGTCATTTACACTTGACAATACTGTAAATAGCTGAGGGCAAGTGACACCCCTGGCCTCTGAGCTCTGCAGGGCAACCAGGGCTTTCAGCCGAGGTGCCAGGGAGTCCAGTGGCATCTGCAATACAAAGGAAGTGGAATGTTGGCAGCAAATGTACTACTGGGTTGATTTAATACAGGGAAGAGGTGGTGTTTAGGATCAAACACGAAGAGGCAAAAAATGAAAGCCTCTTTCTCTCCTCTCTCTCCCCCTCTGCCTTTTCTCTCCTCAAATGCCCACATAAACTTCTGCAAAGATTCTTCGTACGAGGCGCTGTACGCCATGCCAGGGCGCCAGTGTAAATCTAGATTCGCGCCCACAGAGTGAAGGGGAAGTTTTCTTCTCTCCCCGGTCAGAACACTAAAGGGATGCGTCTCATACCGCTATCCCGGCTCCAGCAGCTCTGGTTCAGGAGCCGCCGTGCCGGGGTGGCACAGTTTGCTGAGGAAACACCACAGTTTGGTGAGGAAACATCCCCCGGCTGGGGCGGGATGGGGTGGCGGTGATACCGGTCGGTCACCGCCGCAGCCCCGAGCCGCCGGTCCCGCGCGGGGCTCGGTGCGCGGAGCCGGGGGGACAGACGCTGTGCCTGGGGGGAGGCTGACGGAGCGAAGCGAGAAGCCCTCGCTCTTTTGGTTTCTTTCCAACCATTTTTAGCGGAGGAAGGATGTAATAACATGCCACGGGCAATAAATCACAGCCTAGCTACTCCCCCTGGCTCTCCTCCCCCCGCCCCCGGCCCCTCTATAGCGGGAGGGGCGGAGGGGCCGCCAGCAGAGCGCCGCGGCCGCCGGGACGAGCAGAGCAGCTCTGCCCGCGTCCTCCAGCCGCCCCAGCATGGACCTCCGCGCCCTGGCGCTGCTCGCCTTCGCCCTGGCCATCATCTCCCTCTCGGAGGGTAAGTGAGCTGCGGGGCCGCGCCGCTCGCACCGCTCCTGCCGGGAGCCCGGCCGGGGGCGATGGTCCCGCTGAAATCCCCGCTCTTCCCCCCTCTCCTCGCAGCTGCACCGCTCTCCCGGCTCGGCTCCGGCCGCGGCTCAGATGTGTCTGGTGAGCCAGAAGAGCGATGGCTGTGCAAAGCTGGAAGCAGGCAGGCTCCCATTCCTGTCTCTCCTCCATCCTTCCCTGGCTTTTTTCAAAAAGCTGGCCAAAGCGGTCCTCTCTGCCAAACTCGCCCCAGATTGAAGTCGTCTGGGGGAAGACTTTTAACAGTGCTCGGTCTGCAGGGAGGTGGTTTGGCTGCTAAATATACATACCGACTTTCCCTCTAACAACAAAAAAATCCCTACCCCAAAAGTTACAAGAAATTAGAAACAGGCGGTTGTTCGGTTACTCTTCTGTCCCCTGTCGTGATCTATCTTTCCTCAGTCAGGGCAGAGCTGAGCCAGAGCGGTCTCTCGGCAGGAATTTACCGCACCCCCGGCGCGGGGCACGGGAGGTTTGGGGGGCGCAGGGAGCTGCCGTGACGGGAGGTGGGGGCACGGCGGGCTGGCGGCGCTGGGCGCGCAGTCACGCCCGCCCCGCCGGTCCCCGCCGTCCCGCGTGGGGCGCCCGGAGCCCGCTGGCAGCGCAGCCGCCCGGGTTACTGTGCCAGCTGTGCCCTGTGGAAGCCTCTGCGTTCGTACCACGCATGCCGCGGGGAGCCCTGTGCGCCGGGGGGACGAGGGTTCTGCCCGCAACCTCTCCCGACTCTCCTCCTGTGGCTGGCAGAGATTTGCCATCTCTTGTCCCCTGGTCGAATGTCCTCTGTCTGGGTTTTCAAACCTCCGCTCCCATTCTGTTCTCCCATTCTGGTCAACAAAACTTGGGTGTTCCCCACCCAGGGAGGCAGAGGATGCCCTCCGGTGCCCTCCTTGTTTAGCCTGAGAGAGTTAATTTCCCCCGAAAATTTCCCGATGCCTTTCCGCACAACAGCCCCGTCCCGCTGGGACACGGAGCCGGCACTTCCCCGGTGAGGCTCCAACATCCCGGGCAGGTGGGATCCAGCCCCCGCCGTATCCACCGCCCCGGGGCTGCGGGCTGGGAAGCGAGAGCGGCAGGTAGCGAAGGCAGAGCCGGGGGACCACGGGTGGCAGCGCCAGCTCCAGCCCCTGGCTCCCAATGTCACCAGCTG
Source organism: Chloebia gouldiae (assembly GCA_003676055.1). Taxonomy (NCBI): domain Eukaryota; kingdom Metazoa; phylum Chordata; class Aves; order Passeriformes; family Passeridae; genus Chloebia; species Chloebia gouldiae. Next base: position 2,915,600 of record QUSF01000014.1, read on the forward strand.
CCGAGCGGCTGGGCCGCCGGTGCCTCGGTACCTGAGCGGGCTTCCCTCGTCTCTGGAGGCGAGGGCAGGTCCGGAGGGAGGAAGGGAGCGGGGCTCTCCTCCCCCTTACCTCCCACTGGCAGCCTTTGCTCAGGGCTGGGAGGCCGGCAGAGCTGCCCAGCTACAGCTCAGGTCGCCCCCAGAGCGGCCGCTCTCCTTTGGTGGCAGCGGGATAAGCGTGTGTCGGGAAAAGCGTGTGGGGAACCTGGGTACCTGAGGAAGGAAATGGCCCACAGGGACTGGAGAGAAACTAGTGTAAGGAAAGTGACCCCACCGTCTTGCGATGTTTAGAATGGAGGGTTTTGCCTACTTTGCATGTCATTAAGTACTCTCAGCCCTGATCCAGATGAGGGCCCACAAGGCTGCCTTGTGCTGGGGAGCAGGTGAGGTCTGAATTCTTCTTAGCTACCTGGTAAAGCTCTGTCTATCCCAGCTTCGCTTTCCAGGAAAATGGAGCTGTTCTACACTTTAAAAATTATCAAACATCTCCTGTTAATGACAAATGAACCCTAGGCTGAACATAAGTAAAATGATTTCCTCAAATGTTTTGTCTGTTCACATCCAGCCTGCTTTCCTGGATATAGCTTCCCTCTCTATTCAAGCATCCAGAACTTCCTAGTCCACGCAGCATGTTACTGATAACTTTGCAGCAGAACTGGCAACTGACTTCTTCCCTTGCTGTCCAGTCTCAGTGTGGGTAAAGAGAAGCAGATCCCTGTGGGATGAAATAGGCATTGTCCAGCACTAAGTGGCCACTCTGTGAGAACACTTCGTGTGTGCTTTGTCTCTAGAGAGAATTTGTCAGCAAAACTAAGTGTTCAGAGCAAAAGTAAGTGTTCAGAGCAAAAAACCAAAAAAACAAAAAAAAACAAAACTCAGTTTGAGTTGGAAAACAATAAAACTGTTTATTCTTTTAAAAATTCCAAAACACAAACTTCCAGTCAATGCCAAAGGAGATGTTCTCTTTTTGTCTAAGTAAAATTAGGTTGAAGGAATGACATTGAGATGTCAAACTAGCATCTGGCTGTTCTGTAACTTTTGACTCTATTTGTCCATTTGAACGAAATGTACCAGACAGATAAAGGTCTCAAAAGCTTTGTGTGCCATCAGTTATATGGTTTCATGTAATAAGGCAATTAACAGATTATACTAATTTGCTACACTGAGATAATGGCTTCAGCTTGTGCTCAGTGTTTGGTAGACGTCAGAGAACTCAGAGTACAAATTGTGAGATTAATTTATCAGCTCTAATGTACATGCAACAATATCTTTCAAATTATGAAAAGAGATCAAGAATGTGTTTGTCAGCCTCAGAGTAAGACCAGAAATGTTCTCTTCCTAAATTACAGCCTCCAAACGGCCCCTTCCCTCTCCTACTTTTGGAAGATAGGGGTTCATGTGTTGAAGATGCTGCATGCACAAGTTTTCCCTGGCTTTGAGCCTTGCTGGTAGCATGGCCAGACAAGGAGCAGCGGCAGGAGTGACTGATTCCCTGTTGGGGATACAGAGAGCTGAAAGTGGGTGCCACTCCCTGGAGCTCAGTGCCTGCTCCTGACCAAGAAAGGCACACGAAAAATACCAAAGGGATTCTTGTGCTGGGAGGGGGTTCATCATTCCACTGCATGTTCCTTGCTGTGCTAGATGCCTTTTCTTGGGCAGGAAACAACCTTGGGACTTACAGACGTGTTTAGTCATGGTTAAACTTTCTCTGCTCCTGATTTCAAATGGTATGGGATTGAAAATCCCACCTTGAGTCTGAGAGATGACAGGATTGCTTTATCAAATCATGCATCTGAACAGTTCATCTCTCGCATGTTGTTTAAGTTAAAGCTGGCTTAAACTTGGTTGGGACAATCTTGCAGAGACGCTATCACTGCAGCTGTGCTGAGAGCTCTGTGACTGTATTCAGTATCAGCCTCCCTTTCCAATATAAATTCACAGACGTGTAGCTATCAGGCACAGATTTGCAGTAGGAAATCCTAGTGCCTTCCTCACTCCTTTCCACATTAGCACTAGCCAGTCCAATCCATGTTCTCGAGGCTCACTCTGTAGCCCTCCTTCCTTCTTCCCTTGCAGATTATTAATTCAGATGGAACCACTGTTTGGAGTGGCAGAAAATTGATAGAAAATGCCTTCATTTTTTTCAACTTTTTCATTTTTTTCACACCAAATTCTGGTGTGAATCAGGAGATGCTCTATTCCTACTAATTAATGCCTCTCTTGTGGGATCTAATTCTGCCTCATCTCTTGGTAGAGACACCAGAAATAAAAGGAGGTTTCCTCCTCAGGATGGGCCAATTTCACCCTGTTGTCTGTGGTTATGTGTGCTAGAGACAGGCATCGATAAATGTGCAATATATGTAGATCAGCTGCACTTGAAAACCTGTCTCTTTTCTCACCTTCCTAGACAGCTGTTTAGGAATTCCAAACCCTTCCCGGCCCTTTATCTCCCCATTTGCCTTGAAAGAGAACTGGGTTTGGATGCTGTAAGTATTCCTGTGTGGCTAAACAAACAGGATGGCAGATTGCCATATGGGCTCTCAAGCCCTGTCAGATATAGATCTGATCATCTACAGCTTGAGCCAGATTTTAAGGGTTAGGTGTATGAACTGAATTCCTTCCAGAGGCTGAAAACTGCTCCATTGGGAAATTCTTTAAAATCTTAGGCATCTCTTAAGACTTCCAGGCAAAGCTTCTGTGCTTGTATTTTTTTTTGTGCATGGAGCTTTCAGACTTACAGTCCGGATGAAGACCTTACTTAGGTACACTTGATTGCTAGTAATTCAGTCGTCCCATACAAAGAATCCGGGTAGCAGAGGCTGTGGTGGGCGCCGGGCTGCTTTTCTCGGTCCTGCATGCATATCATATACATGGCAGATTTTTAGCCTAAGAGGTTAAACTTAATTCTGTCCCTAGTGATGCCAGTGACAGATCTCTCATCCAGTCTGGTGGCCCCTGAATAGTGTATTGAGGAGGCCCTGGCTGATAACTGTCTCCTCGATTGCCCTACTTAGCCGCAGGCTAGAAATTCAAAAGACCCCAAGCGTCTTATGTGAAACCGCTGGGATCTCGCATCTCTGAGCCGCACCTTCTTGTGCGGGTACCTCTGCTGGGAGTCAGGGCTGGCTGCGGTGGGGAAAGGTCAGCTGGGCCCTGGGAACGCCTGCAAAACCAGAGCTTTTCGGTAGCCACTAAGTCCCCTGTGAAAAGCCTGCACCTGAGCCGAGCCGTTTTGATCTGAACTCCCTGGAATTCATCTCTTTCTTCTGGCTACCTTCTAATTTGGCCTCGGGTAAAAATCGTTTGAGTAGAACAACACCGAGGACAAGTGCCTCCTCTTTTGGCCTTTATCCTGTCTAATTACGGGGAGCATCCCTGTACAATGGCGCGGCTCCTTATTCTAATCTCTTCTATTTTACTTATCTCCATTTTCTCTCCCTCTTCTTTTGTCTTCCAAAATCTCAAGCACCCTTGTTGAAAGGATGGGCACTGAGCTGAATGAATTGTGCTCTGAGCTGTGGGCAAATGCTCTCCCAAAGCTACAGCCTTTCTGCGTTTTTTTTTTCTTTTTTTTTTTTTTTTTTTTTTCCCACCTGCATATTTGGAGGGCGTTTATTTCTGTGAGCCCTGATGCTGTGAGCCCTGACCGGCGTATCTGTGCTGCTGGCCGGAGCAAGAGGTAACGTGTCCTTTCCCTCCCTTTGTCCCGCAGAGAAACCCGTCAGCCTGACTTACCGATGTCCCTGTCGATTCTACGAGAGCAACGTGGCAAGAGCCAATATTAAGCACCTCAAAATCCTCTCCACACCCAACTGCTCACTTCAGATTGTGTAAGTCTCTTGCTCTTTTCCGCTGGGTGCAAATCTGGGGTGTCAAAAAGAAGGGTCGCAGAGCTGGTGCCTGCTCCGGTAGTTGAATTTCAGTCTGCCTCCCAATTCATCTCTTCACCCCCCATGTCAGAAACAGCCGGACCCTGCTTTACCCCACGTAAAGGAGCTCAGATGCTGTTTCCCAGCTGTGTTCTCTGTGATGTCCCTATTACTGTGTGATCCCGTGTCCTGTTCCCCCGTGGGTATGTGAGCATGAATGTCAGACAGGCTGTCCATTGCCTTGGATGTGGAGCTTCACACCTTGGGGTAAAAACTTCATAACCGTCTGAGTCTTCGAATGGGTCACTTGTCCATGGAGTGGAGCTAAACAAGCAAAAGGAATTCCTGTGTTTAATGTGTCCTCTGCAGGAGGTACAGACCCTAGAAATGTGATGGCTTAATCTAGGGACGCTTGCCAGGCGTTTACTGACTCAGTAAACTGCAGCAGAACAGAAAAAATGGGCTCCCAATGGAAAATAACCTCTTTATTTTTGCTGGAAAAGCAACCCTCATTTTCAGGCAACACTGAGATTTTGATTGTTTGTTTGTCTTTGTAGATTTGTGTGGGTATGTTTTAGGAAAGTCTTTTTTTGTTCACTTCTTCATGGCTGACCCCTTCTCAAAATTGAAATCCTTCTGAAAAAAAAATAAGACAGCCCAGCATTCATCTTTTCATTGAAAGGGAACCTTACGACTCTCAACTTCTGTTAACTGCTATAAGAGGGTGTCAGGGACTGGGTTTGGTTTCTGTGCAGTGATCCCATTATTGGTTCTGTCTTTGACCCATATGTTGAGCCCTTCCTCTTACAACTCAAATGCTGTAAAAATCAATTTTTTCATCCAAAACTTTTGCACTCAGAAAACTGATGTGGTTTCACAAGATTGGTCAGGAATGCATGTGAGCGTGTATCCATTCATGAACCAATTTTTATTAGTATAGAGTTTTTTCTGTCTTAAACCACTCTGTGTATATCATACACATTTTATCATGTGCTTCTGCCTTTGGATTTGGCAGAGGATAGTGAGAAAAATGTAAGACTCAGTTGAGAAATAATTTCCTTTCAGAAAAATGGCAAAACCAGCTGTGACTAACTCCAATCTCTACCTACAAACAATTTTGGCAGCAAGCATGCACTAGTGCATGGATTTGTGCTCTGGGACTGTCAGTGATGTCATAAGAATCCCGGTGCTAAGGCTTTTTAGATGATTTGGAATTTTCTGGAGTAGTTTCAAGAAAATGACAGGACAGAGTATATATTTATCTCTTAACATAGGATTATAATAATTAGAGATAAATAAGAGCACAAAATGCAGAAACAGAAACATCTCACATTCTTGCCCATTCCTGACCCAAATGTTTGTGTGGGGTACACACAGAACACATGAACCTATCGTTGACTCTGTTTTTGTTACTTGACAAGTAAGGTACTTAATACATCCCTCCAAATACCCTTGAAATATGACTTTAAACTAGGTCTTTATCAAAACAGGAGATGAAATCAATCAAAACTAACACATTAATTTCTCATCTTGATTCATTTTGCATTAAACAACAAAGACGTAAATAAATTAAAAGCTGCCATTTTCAGGAATGGAGAACTAAGTGAAACATAAAGATGCTAGAAAGTATTTTGTGTGTTTATTGTTTGGGATTTTTTTTGGTTTTGTTTAGGTCATTTTGTTTTTGTTTGTTTTTTTAGAAGTATATTTTCCTTTTTAGTTAAGGGGAGTTATACTTGAACAAAAAGCCTAAGAGCAGGCTTTTGTCTTTCATTCTATTGGAAATCATCTCTTCAAATCCAGTGAACTCCTCTGTCAATGTCTACTTCTACAAAGTCCACACTAAATTCCTTGCTTTTCAGTACAGGGAAATGAGCATTTTTAGCAAGTAGACACCTAAACTAGTCCAGGTTAAACACTCCATACAATTTCCCATGTCTCTTCCTTGCACATGGAACAAGGGCTGACAGGCTCAGAAATGAATGTCTGAAGAAATCAGTGTCTCAGTATTAGGTGAGAGGAATTGTGTCGAATGTGGCTGGAGACTGGTTACGTGTGTTTTTGCTTCTGTACCCTGTGAGGTCAGCTTAAGAATTCCCAGGCATTGCTAACAGCAGCAAATCCATTCTTACACACTGTTGGTATCACTTAACTGGAAATGTTCCAGCTTGGCACTGCTGTAAGGGAAATATGAATTAAGCCCATTCATCTCTGTACTGGCGCAGGGGTTGCAGGATGGATCCTTGATGTGTTTATGTTACAACTGTGTTGTTGCATAACTTCAGACCAGGGAGCCTTTCTGACCTCTTATTTCTTACACCATTGTTTTATATTCTGCAGATTTCATTTTATGAAGGGAGGAACATTATGGCTTTCATCCAGAAAATGTTTAAACAAGTACTGAACTTATTCGTATGGGCACTTCTATAAAATTGCTGTTCTCTGCACTTTCCCAAGGCAGGCAGGCTGTTAAGAGAGAAATTTTGGAGCAGCTGAGGCAGAGGCAGGGTGCTGCAGGGAATGTGGGAGATAACAGCTCTTTCAAGGTCCTAAATTCCCTGGAGGGTGAAACCTGTTGATGAAAAGCTATTTGTCCTGTTTCTGAATGAAAGATTCAGAGAGCCCAAGTGTCAAATTCACAGAGAATTCAAATTAGCTAAAAAATTTGCTCTGAGAAGTTTGGACATCCAGGAGAAACCCCTCAGGGGGTTTCTGCCTTTGTTTCCAATGCTGATTGAGAGCATGAGGGGAAACTTGCCTCTGGCACTATGGTACTTTCAGTTGTCTTCCTCCCTGCAACCTGTTACTTCAGTCTTGTATAAAACAAAAAGCTAACAAATGACCACACCCTTTCTTTCAGAACATCCATGAGGTGTCTGTCCTCAAAACATGTGAAACTTCAGTTTTGGGTTGAATTCAAAAGTTGTTCTTAATCAATTACTTGCAAAAATTACATTGATTTACCATGTCAGTATTTTCAAATGATTTTTTTCTGTTGGCAGTGAACTCGTTCACAGTCCAGGTATGAACTGGAAGTCTTGAATTCAAATTTAGTGTCTGTTCCACTCTCACATGATTCCCAGTATAGACCACAAGAGCCTGTCAAAGGAAACAGATGGTTTCCAAGCCAGAGATATTTATAATAGGTGAGGGAGGTCAAGGATGGGAGAAATAACTCATCCTCTTCATGGGTTAACCAAAAGCAGCACTGGCACCCAAGGAAAATAAGGCAGAGTGGGGGGGATGGGTGTGGGCTGAGGAACTTTGCACACCAGACTCACTCTGACTTTTCTCCTTTGGCAGTGCAAGGCTCAAGAGCAACAGCAAGCAAGTGTGCATTGATCCCAAGTTAAAGTGGATCCAGGAATATCTGGAGAAAGCTTTAAACAAGTAAGGCAAGAGACAAATGGACTTAACAGCTAACATCCTGAATTATTAAAGGGTAGAACATTAAGGGCTGGCTTTTACCATGTGGACAAAGTACTTGTGGAATCAGATATTGCTTCAAAGAAGGGTTTGGAGTTGACATAATTTGTATTAAAACAAGTTTCTAATATATCCTAGATGTTAAACTAAGAATTTTGCCAGGGTTTGAGGCAAAAATTGTGCTAATGAGTATGTTCTGGGGTCTCGAACTCATCCTCTTAAAAAAAAAAAGCTGTTCTCCCAAGGAAAATTCTTCCTTTAATGCCCTTTCTTCCCCAGCCAAACTACAATTACTTCAGAATCTATATCATTCCGGTGTCTTTGGAGCCCCTTCTCCATGTTACACTGGGTGTCTGCTTGCACAGGCAGCTGAGGCCTAGGGATTCTTGGTGCTAAAAATTGTTTCTCTGCCGCCCAGTGTGGAATGCTGTTAATGCTGGCCAAGGTACGATGAGCTACCTTGAATAAGTCTTTCCCACAATACCAGGGGAAAACCAGCCACACTGGGCAAACTCAGATTTTCTAAATCTATTTTTATTCCCCTTGAAAATGGTTGATCATGTCTACTTTGAGGTGGACTCAGCCCATCTCTGTTCAATGTTAAGCTGAGAAGAGCAGCACCAAGCACGTTTTTGTGCTGAACTGCAGGGGAGAGCTCCAGCCTTCCAGCACTGAAGGATGGTACATACCAAATGATGCTACAAAGCATTCCCTTGCTTGCCCAGAGCCCTGAGCTGAGGTTGATCCAGCAGCAACATTTTGGCCAGCTAGTCTACCTGTGCACTCAGTATCCCTGCCACCCTTGCCATCACATTCCCACCCCACAGTAACTGCGCTGTAACCCTGCTGAACCTTGTCCTCCCACATCTGTAGGGTGAAGGCAGGGCTGGAATCCAATCATTTGCAAAAAAACCAGTATTATTGGGGAAGTTATGGACCCAGGGCAGATGCAGGGCACAGGTACCTGAATGGTCTGCACTGTTTCCTTTGTAAATGCGTCTGCCAAACAAGGGTCAGAGTTAAAAAAGAAAAAATTCTTTGCCCCCCAGTGGTTTTACAATAAGCAGGGGGGGAAATACCACCAGAAGCAGAGAGATTCCTCCAAGTGTCCCTTTTGGGGACTGCACTGGGGTCAAAAGTGAGGAGGAAGAAGGAAGGGAGCCAGCTAACTAAGGCAATGTGATTCCAGCCCTGACAGCTCCTCCCATCTCATCTGATGCTCAGTGCCTTCTTTGCTGCCAGCACTCAGCCCTTTTGTCCTCTGGACAAATTCTCTGCAGTGGTAATCCAGGTTAATGCTGCCAGAATGGCATTGGGTTTAGGCTCGACTGAACCTAAGAGCAGGATGTGGCCTGTGCTGAATATCCTAGGGACCTGAGCCACTTGGTTTTACAAACTGGGAAAACCTGCTGAAGTTTAGGAGGCGTTTTAGAAATCTGCAAGGTTGGGCAAATATGATTATGTGCCTGTCTGACTTAGGGGAGCATCTCAGCTGGAACATGTTCTGCTCTCATTACCACTAGTGAAGATCTGAAACCAGCTCTACTAAAACCAGTGAGTCTGCCTGATCTCCAGCCAGATTCTGGGTTTTGTTTACCAAATGCTGATACAGAAGCAATTCTACCAATTTGGTGGATTGATTCTGGTTTACATTCAGTAACAAGAGAGAATTTGGTCCCAGCTCTATTAAATAAGATGACAGAAAGCATATATCTCCATCACCTAATCCTGTAATCATGGCATTGTGTTAATTTTCCAACTAGTAATCCTAGCACCAGTGGCATTTTCATGCTCCACAGACAGTCAGGGCTCTGTAGCATTTTCACAGGCATGTTTTTGATATATTTTAATGCACAGCTTTGACTTCTTCAATGAAATGTACTTTGGAATATATTTATAGCGCATCAAACAATTCATATATTTGAATTGGAGCCATATGAATGTTGGTAGTTTAAAACACCGATATCCCTCTAAACTACTAACAGCTTGTAAAATGAATCTATATAGATCTATAAATGTTAATGTAGCTATCAGTTTCAATCAGCCATATATTATATTTTTTCACTTGTACTGAAATTGTATGAAATGTGACATTACCCTATATGCACTAGCAATAAAATGGCTAATTGTTTCATGTTATGAAAACCCAATTGTACATGGGAATTTATTTTTCTGGAATAAAATCAATATGTTTTTTAGAAAGGGCTCTTGTAATTGCTTAAGTAGAATCCAAACTGTGAAGACATCTTAATCACTACCAGTACTTCAATATCAGTGTTATAATCTTCAGCTAAGGGCAAGGAAAAGTTCTTAAAATAGTAGTCCAATGCAGTTAAATATGAAACCAGAAATGGTTTTTACTAGGGAATTATTTTGCTCGCTAATTCTGCTTAGCATTTATTATTGCTTTATATTCATCACATCTCCATGTAATATACACATGAGACATCAGTAAAACATTCAGGCTGTCAGGAATCCAAATTCCTTAACTGGCTTTAAAAATCATTGTGCAGCTGCTGTGGCCAACATCATTCAACATTCATCCACTGTCATGTTAATATAGTCCCACTCCAGAGCTTCCCCCGCTTCAAGATGCCGGAGTCCATTAAGCTCAGTGGCTACTGCAGACACGCAGGAGAGATTTGATGGATTTGGAGAAGATAACAAAGTCACATGGGAAAAATCCTTCCTTTAAGCCAGCTGGGTGAAAGGAAAAGAAACTGTGTATGTGTATGGGCTGGCTGTGTTGGCAGCCAAGCCCTGCTTCTGCCTTCCAAACCCTGGTGTGGCAGCTCTTCCTAATTTCTAACGTAATTTGTAAGTAACAGTTGAAATACAAGTTGCCAGAACAACCTCCCAGGATTCCATCCAGCGTGTGCTGGGTGACGGCCCCACATGAAGGAGGACAATGTGGGTGATTATTTTTACAGCCTTGTTTTAAGGCACCAAATGCCTTAAACCCCCTCAGAGCAGCCACTGGTTCTTGCTGGTGTCAGCAGGAATGCCGGATGGGAAGCCAGAAATCCAGCTCCCCCTCTGCTTCCTCTGTACCTCAGGGGGAACTTTTTGGATGGTGAGGCTCCTGGCTGAGAAGTTCTGGAAGGCATTGAGGAAGCTTTGGTATTTTGGGTAAAAGGGTTGTTCTAGCCTCAGAGTTCACAAATGTTCTTCCACCAGGACACTTTTACTTGTCTGACATTTCTCTCAGACAAAGGTTATATGAAAGAGGATGTTACATTTGCACCCTGCCAGCAAGATGTGAAGGGACCATAAGATAAATGTGAATGAGGCCTTTGTATATGGATAATTTATGGCAGTCTTTTTCTGTATTTTTCTTTTAATTTAGACCACGTCATCGCACTCATAAAAAAAAGCAACAGAAGAAACGGGGCCCACTCTGCCCTTCCCGTGCAACACCACTAAAGTCTCCAGGGAGAAAGAATGGTAGGAGGCATTAGTTTCTGAGCTGGGACACCTCAGGTTGAAGTCCCTGCTCTTCCACTGACCATGTTATGGGACCTTGGGCAAATATATTAGCCTATCCAGACCTCCATTTCCCCCCATATTTGTTGAAGATAACATGTCTCCACTTCAGCAAAAGAGTATTATATAGATGAAACTCTCAAAACAGGGGGAAAGGTTATCTACAACAGATGTGGGATGATTTTCCTATTTTACAAATGTGAAAATGGACACACAAAGAGACCAAAAAAACCTGAAGCAGAGACAAAGTCAGAAACAGGGTAAAGGTTTGGAAACCCTATTTATTTTAGCTCCAATATCGAACTGACAGAGTTAAACTGTAACAGCTGTGAATTTGCCACTGGTGTTTTTTAATGAGAAATGCAGCACTGCGTGGTGACAACTTGATGTGGTGCATGGGTGACTGGTTGATGCCTTTCCTTTGAGAGATGCTGGGCAAGTCCCAGAGAATGGTGTTATATATGCCAATGCTCTGGATGTCCCAGGCTTTTCTTCCTCAGAAGGGTGGCTTGTCCTGCCTTTCTGCACCAAGAGAAATAGGGTCACTGCTGTGAGATATTATCTGCTGTGAAAAGTTATCTTCAGAGGAAAAATTTTCCTCATGGTTTAGTCATTGTCTTTGTGCATAGATGAGTTTTCTGAACAGCCTCTACTGGGAGTCACAGTCTCTAGCTGTGGTCACAGAGCCCTAGTTGTCCAGCAGGCATTGGAAGAGGTGTTTGTCAAGATATGCTGAGACATCAGTTTTTGAATACCTGGTGTTTACCCTCTGACACTTGTAACTCAGTCTTAGTGACCTCATCTAGGTCACTAAGTCCAGCCTGGAGCAGGAATAGAGGTCACTTAGACAAAACCTGGAGGCCACCAGCACAAACTAGCTCCTTATTCTGGGTGAACCATACACAATGAGACACTTGCACTTTGCTCTGATGCCTAACCCACACTCTCCTGGGTACCATGCTCACACTGAGCATGGGAGACTCCATTTGTCTGCACCCCACCTGAGCTCCTACCTCAGCCCTTCAGGCCTCACAGGCTTTCTGTGCAGTGCCTGCCCTCCTGTCACCTCACCTTCCCAGGCAGCTGGTCGCCACAGGCTCTGATGTGGCCCCCGGCTGCTCACACCAGCTGAGGTGCCAGGGCAGGGAGGCTCAGGGTGGCTCCTGGCTGGCAGAACGCCGGCTGCCTCTACTCTCCAGCCACCCCATGGTGGGAGCCAAACAAGAGCAGAGCACGGGCTGCCCTCTACATTCCTCCATCCTCACAGAGACCTGGCACTCTCTGGAGCTGCAGTCCATGGTCTCCATCAGAGTTGTGGGATAGGAGCAGATAGAGGAGGCATTCCCAGTGCCACTTGCTCTGCTACTGGGGCTGCTCACAAATGATTAATCTCTCCTTTCCCTGCTGTATTTTTTGCCGAGTTTCTTTGCCCACCGACAATTCTCTGCTCTGGCTTTCAAGTCCAGAATAAGCTTTCTAGCCAGCCTTCCTACTGTATTAGTTCTGAACACCTTACTAACTGATGAGCACAACCTGCCCAATATAACTCCCATTGCTGGGTTTGCCCTGCTGGGTCCCAGTAGCTCCTTGTGGAGAACTCCCAAAATGCCCAGCAATTACTGGTTTGAGGGGCTGCCTTTGGGTTAGTCCAGACACAGATTTGCTGTTTGACTAGGCCTGATAGCAAAGGTTTTGCAACTGAAATAAACCTTAATAGTGTTTCACTTTCTTCTTCATCAACAGGAGGTTCAAGATGTAAGAGGCAAGCATTGTAAGCCGTCTACAGGATTTCTTACTGTAGGACCCAGAGAGCAGATAACCAGTATTAGGGAATGAATACATTTCACTGCTAACATGCAGCACAAAAGCAACGCTTCACGAATTTCCAAAGGTTTTTCTCTTGGTTATTTTTGGTGGGTTTTTTTTTTTTGCTTGTTTTTTTTTTCCCCTTGCACAAATTGGCTTGCTTTCATAGTGCTATTTTTATATAGTAAGATGTAACTATTTGAGAAAAATATGAATTTATACAGGTTGGTTTATTACCTAGCACTGGGGGCAGATACCAAATTAAACTAACCCCGTTATTATAAAATATTTTATTTCCTTTGTTGTGTAGAGGTCCTGCTTTATTTAACTTTCTTTTGGTTCATGCAAGTCTCCTGGAGTTTAAAACCTAGAAGGACATGAACTGTACAGTGCAATGATGTTGTGTAAGTAGTGGTGGAATTCCTTGCCTCCAGAAGTCATAGAGGCCAAGAACATAGGAAGGCTTAAAAGCATCAGACTGATGACAGTGGACAACATTACCCTGAGTGGCATGTACAGATATTTTGGAAGAGTGATTAAACTCAGGGCTGCAGGGCTAAAGCCCTTCTCTGAAGATCAGAACCCTTGCTGACAGCTGTGAGCAGCTGGATCAATGCACATCTGGTGTTGCAAGGGGCTAATACTTGGTTTGTAGTAGTTGTGTGTATTAGGAGCCACAACACAGTTCTGATGTCATCTGGCATTTCCTATGTTCCTGTGTTTCTGATGATAAATTTAGGGGAAAAAAAGGGAATGTGTTATTAAAGCTCTAACCACACAATCATGTTGCAAGTTGCTGGAGGAGTCAGATACGCTGCCATGCACCAGGGATCTCCCACCCATCCACAGGAGGCGACTTCAGCTTGCCTGTCTGGCTTTGCACTGAAGTGGGCTGAGATTTATTCACCCTTCACCAAGGATGCTATACCTGCCTGAGGGCAATCACATCCCTGATGGCTCTGGAGATGCCCAGAAGAGGATATCTGGCCACATCTTGGAGAAAAGAGATTCCTGGGGCAAGAGAGGGTCTGTGCAATTTGTGGAAGAAAAGGTGGAAATGAAGGTCAACACTCAGTTCCCCAGCGATCATGGGTTTGCTGGTGAAGAGAATAGCCTCTGGAATTCCCTTTGCAAAGCACAGCCGATCCCCTAAGCCAGAAGTTTCTTTCTCCTTATTCCTTCCTGTATACACAGTATCTGTTATGGTATGGAAAGACATCTGCAGCACTGCAATAATCATGTCATGCTGTGCACTGAGATCTGGGAGGAAGCACATTTGTGCAGCACAATGCTTGTGTTTGTATGTATCTGTGTTTGTATTGTAAACAAAAAAACGTTGTAAGATTGTATTTTTAAGCTGGTTGATTCAAAAGAAATCTTCCCTCTTCCCTGCAGCCTGTGTGTGTCAGGAGCACTGAGAGGAGTGTTTCACTCTCCTTTTTGTGGTAGACATCTTTAATGCCAAAGAGGCGCTTTGGCTATCCAGGGACTCCATTATTTCCATGTAGATTCAGGTAAAAATCTTGTATTTTCCTTTCTGCAAAACAGGGCTATTGCAGAGAGGCCTTCAGCTGGGAACACTTCACCTCATTTGCTTTAAAGCAGAAAAAAACTGCTGTGCCTAAAATATTTGTGCTTGTGATTTTGACATTCCTTTTGTTATTGTTATCAGCCTGGTGCTTTAAGTATATTGTGTCTGTGTTTTGAAAGGTCTGGTACCACTGTACTTGATGAGATTGGAGTTTTGATTTAATATCAGTAGGATCAGATCCTCTCCTGGAAGGGGAAAGAAAGAAAAAAAAAAAACCCAGAGTTTTTTCTATGTTCCCTGGACTATATTTGATATCCTAGGCTCCATTCCCTGTCCCACACATGCACCTGCATTTGCCAGTGGTTTGCCAGAGGTGGACATATGAGCATCCAAGCCAAGAATAAGAATGACTGCAGAAAAAGTCACCCAGGAAAGTATATCCTTCACATATAACTTCTGTCAAAGGACAGCCTGAGGTCTGATTCCCATTGCAGTAAATGGAGAATTTAAAAAATCCTCTGATTTTGATTCAGCAGCATGCCCTGCTCATGATGATAGGGGCCATGACCGTTTTGTTTCCAGGGCAAACTTTGACATTCTGGTGAGAAGGTGGGGTAGGTAGATGAGACTGCACAGCCTTGCCAGTGCTCTGCTGCAGTCCTCATTAACAGGGAGTGCATGTGGGGTCAGCACCAGGAGGGCCAGGTCCCTGGGAGCCTGCCAACCCCACATGACTGCTTTGACAGGAGCGCTGAGACGGGCGGTGCTGAAGCACCCCGGCCAAACCCGGGCTCCCGGCTCTGGACGGTACCTCCAGGCAGTGGAGGTACTGCAGGACACGGGGGCTCCTGCCAGCCTTCTCCTCCATGGGCTGCAGGGCTGGACTGCTAAAGCAAGGGCAATTTTCCTGGGAAAAATGCATGAGTAGCAGCAGGAGGAAAATGCACTTCATGGAAGGCAAGGGACCTTTTACAGCCAGGTGTTTGTGTGGTGCTTTGGGGGCTCTCTGCCCCACCCACACAGAGCCTGGGCCCTGACGCCTCTGTGCTGGTGATGCTTCACTTCTCCTGCATCTGACACCACTCAGGGCATGGGGCTCCTCTCAGGGGCCAGCAGCGAGACCCTCCCTCACCTGGGTAAGGTTGAGCACAGCATGAATGCAGAGGTGACACATTCCTGGCCAGAGACTTAAGTGAGAACCTTTTAAAAGCTTTCTCTTGCTTTGGACCAAATTCAACTTGAGTGGGAAGCTTTGCTGTTAGCCTGACATTATTTGCATGATGCACCACAGAGAGCAGCCTTGCTCTTTGCAGCAGAGGGATCAATCACTGGGCTGCCCCAGCGCACCACGTTTGCCCCATTCATGCCACGACCAGAGCAGGCTGAGAAGCAGCCCTGGCAGCATCTCACTTGGGGACAGCATCTGGTTTTCCCTCCTGCTTTAACTGCTCACCAAAGAGAGCCGGGGAAAGGAAGCGTGAGGAGATGGGAGTGAGGTAGTGACCACATGTGAACAGGGGGGAAAGAGATAACACTGAACCATGCTGAAAAAGCAGCTTCCATGAATGTGAAATCATCATGTGGGTATTTTCAATGTGCAGCTGTCAAATCCCAATTTTAAGAGTAGATGGTATTTATTGCTGTGTCAATTTTTATTTATACTACCTTTATACTTTTATGTATGAATATCTTATCTGAATTCTGCCTGAGGAAGAATGAAATGAAGGGTGACTTAGATGTGTTTTTGATTAAGGTGTATGAGCAAAGATGACTGTTTGTTTTGCAATGAAAGCTTTTTTCAAAGTTAAATATTCAATTTTTGTTGAAAATGCAGTTCCTATAGAAATTTTTGTTGTCAATTTCCCTTTATTAGCTCTAGAAGGTCCTTTTCTCTGGCAACTTGTTCTGAGTAATGTGATTTATAGCAGTCAAGGTTTTTTGTAAACTCATCACCTAAAATTTGATTATGTTTTCTTAATCAACATCCCACCAAGATAATCCTTGTCTGAAAACATGAAACTGTGGTTGCCACAGATAAGAAAATATGTATCATGATAAAAGGGCTGCATGAACCTCCCATCTTTCATTCTTTAAGAACTCTGTGTTGTCAGAATGTGGTAAATACTGTACTTTATATTTTTATTAAGCAAAAAGAAGTATCTTCCCAAATAATGTGAAAAGGGTTTTGTATTTGTGTTCCTGTAAGGCAGCTTTTATGGAGGAGTTATATTATGCTTTTGAAATTACTCCTTTCATAGAAAATTTTGAAAATAAACACTTTTATATTGTTGTAATTTCTCACATAAATGTGTATGCACTTAAAATTTTCTTAATAAAAAGATATGTCTGAATAAAGTTTTTGCTTGATTCTATTTTTTTTTCTCCTCACAAATGAACAGCTACAATATTCACTCATAAAAACATTCAGATGTACTTTGTGTCCAGTTTCAAGGATGCCTCCATATAGCCCCAATGCCCAGACTCTCTGCAGGGAACCTGAGGTAAAGGGCCCATGGATCAAGCATAGGGCAGCAGCTTAGCAGATTGAAATGTGATATCTTCAAAAGGAAACTCTTAACCATTTGCTCCCAAAATAGAAACCCAAACTTCTTTATTTTTAATATTTTTTACTCTTTTCTTCCCCAAACTTGTCTCCTGCAGCAGCCTGACTTCAATGGGACTGAGAGCTGTGAGCTGGTTTTGTTCCAGCACAGAGATGCCATCATCATCTGTGCTGAGGGGTGGATGAAGGTTTCTCTGAAAAGCATGAGGGGTAACAGGGGATGCATTTGACAAAAGAGCAGATGTGAACAACACTCTCCTTGGGGCTTCTTTTCCCAGGGCACAGAGCCTGTCCTGCTCTGTACACCTACTGCAGCACAGGTGAATCCAGCACTGTGTACAGCTCTGGCTGGAGCAAAGTTCAGGGATAGGTTAATGTAACAGTGAAACAGTGCTTGGGCTTTTTCAAGCTTCTTGATTAATAAATATTTTTTTGTTCAAGTTGATGCAAGGCAAAAGGCATGAAAAAGGGGAAAAAAACTCAGATGACTGATGACCCCTTTGCAAACCCATCAATTATTTACTAAGACATTTATGAAAAACTAGTAGGTAATTGTGAGTGCATATGGTCAGTGAGAGATTCCCAGGCCACTGCAAAATGCATTGGAGGTAATTAGCTACAAAATTGCACATTAATATTAAGCATAGGCCCCATGTTCTGTGGAACACTTCGCTGTGCCTTTCATCAGGTCTTTTCTCTCAAATATGAAAGTTTTGATTCTTACTCCCTCAGCAAAGCACCACAGCAATGTGTCTGTGAACTGCCTAGGAATTGGAGGTGAGCCCACCTTATTAGCACATCTGGCTCTCTCCATAGGCGGCTTTCTAATATTAGCAAGCTGAAGGAAATCAGCTGCATTCATGGCCTCAGCCATCCTGACACTAATTATGGGCTGGATTGATTAGGTCCTGGCATGGTATTGGACAGAGGACAGCATGGTAAATGCCTCTGCTTCCTAGGACTACTGAGGATGTTACCACTGAGGGTGTTACCTTGGATGCTACAGGATAAGGGTCACACCTAGCTTCTAGTGAGCATTTCCCTGTTTTATAAAGCCACCTGCTCTCAAGTTGTCCCAACAGTCTTTCAGACAAAACAAATATGTAGCCTTGAGACTAGCAAAGGCAAAATGAAAAAAAAAAAAAAAAAACCAAAAAAAACCCCAAAACTCCCAAGATCTAGAAGCTGAAGCCAGAGAAATTCAAACTGAAAACAGATTTTTAGGTGTGGAATTGATTAGCCTTTGGAACACATTCCCCAAGAGAGGGGGAAGGAAAGCCCTGATCCTTCTTATGCCTTCCTAACAGGGCTGAAGGCCATTGTTGTGTTAGCCATACATACCTTGCTGGGCTCTCAGGGGACATGGGGGGAAGATCTCTCGCCCCTGTTACCAGTAGGGTCAGACAGGACGAGCTGAAGATCCCTCTGGCCTCAGACATCTGTATGCAGAAAGCTCCAGTTCCAGGGGAGCATTCCTCAGCCTGTGTTATTAATAACACCTGCATAACATCAGCCATCCCAGATTCTTGGACCACGGCTGAGGATGACTCCAGCTGTTACACAGGAGACAGGTTTGGGGAAAGAGGCTTCTATTTCTGGTCATGAAGGTTGCCCTCCAGCTGCAGGGGAAGAGGCATGGCAGTGAGGAAAGTCTGCAGCACTGTCCTGGGTCCATGCATCCACCAACTTTGGGAGGGGAGGTTTGCTCACACAGGTGCCCTCTGGATCACACTGTTTACACTGATGATCTTTCTTGTAGGAATTCCCTGAGTTTCTGTCTTTGTCCTTTCTGCCCCTTGCCCTTATTTGTCCTTTGTTCTTTCCTCTGGCTCTTTTGGGGACCTTCTCTTTCCTCTCAAACCCAGTTTTCCCAGCTGAATGGTCAAACCTTGGTGATTTAAAGCCATTCTCAGCACCTTCCTCCTGCTTTCTCATCACTGCATTTCACATCTTCATGTGCTCCCTGGCTAGGGCCAGCCATCCATTTCTAGTCTCTGAAAGAGGTGGAAGGACATTTCCATTCTTTGCAGCCACTGTATCAGAGCAGGATCCAGGGTCCTCCAGGATCCTTTTGGAGAGGAGCTGGATGATTGCTGCTGCTGAGCTGTTTGTCTTTTATGCTCTTGGGCTCATTCCCAGCTGTGAAGTCCAATCTGTCTTACCTGCCTGCACCAGCAACACCCTTTGGCTCATCAGCACATCCTTAGTTCACATGGTTCCCAGGTCCTGCTTCCACAGCCAGCCATTCCTCACAGTAGCTGCCAAAGAAAAATGGTGACCTGTGACTGCTGCCAAGGAAAATGACCTGTGACTGCTGCCTTCACACTGCCAGCACACTGGGAGCCAAACCTGGGCACACCAGCTTTGTGAGCTGCAGAACCAGCGTGCTGTCTTAGGCTTTCAGCAGAACCAAGTCAGACCACCATGGCTGGAACAGAAGGTGAAGTCTAGCCCAGTCTGCTGAGAGGTGGAAGAGCACAATTTAAGAACAGAAGGACAGAGGTTTAAAATGCTGCTGGTAACTCACTGAAATCTCTAAAATGTGTGTGATTCTTCCACCCCAAAGATCCACAATCAATTCCAGCTGCCTAGTGTGCTGTGTGATTTATTGCCGTGCCTGCAAGATTTTGGCTGTGGCGAAACATGTTTGTACGTTGCCTATAAAACAGCAAATCTGAAGAAAGGACTTTCTGGATGTGGTTCAGAGTGTGTAACAAAACCCAGATCGCCAAGTCCTTCCACACAGTACCACAGCAATGCAAACAGCCAATACAAGTTTAATATCTAGCACACTCTATCTATTTTGCCTCTGAGCACCAGAGAGACTTAAAACACTGCAGACTGTACTATTCCTACACAAAGGGTAGAGTACTTAAGGAAGCAAATGCCAAGCCCCATTACATAGCCTAGTGCATCTTTTGTAAATTAAAGCCTTTCCACAGGGCAGAGCACTAGCAAAATAGTTCAGCACAAAATATGTGAAAAAGGGAAAAAAGAGAGGAAATAGGTCTTTCTTTCAAAAAATATATGCTATGAATGCAAATAGAAATCCAACTGTCTATGCCTGATCTACAGCCACAAAAGCAATGGGATGACTACCATTCATACTAAGTGTCCATATTCAAAATTAAGGTCCTTGTAGCAGCTTTCAGTGCTTTCTGCAGCCTGGTTGTTCCATAATGATTCTCCTACTGGCATTATTGCCTGTTAAGCAGTCTACCCCAACCCAGTTACTGAGGGATTGGTACCATCCTCCCCACCCCCTGAGACCTCCAGAGCAGACATCTGGTCTTGCTAAGAATGGGGGAGGGAGATTCCAAGGGAATTTCCAGAATATATGTGTTGTACAAGCCTGCAAATTCCTACTCTTGCCTGCAAACTCCTACTCTTCCATCTCCCAGTCTGATTTTCTTTCAGTCCATCATTATTTTAATTCAGACAAGGCCCTATTATGCAGGAGCTGCACAAACAGAGAAGGATAAAGACAGTCCCTACCTGATAGATTTCATGGTCGAAGATCTGCTCTGCCAGGCTCTTAATCAAGCATACATGTTGCAAAAGATGCAAGGCTCTATCACTTCCTTGGGTGTTGGAGAAGAATCACACCAGATGTGGGATGGCTTGTCAGGCAAGTAAAGAACTACAGATCATCTAATTTCACATTCCACTCTTTCAACGTATGCAAGATTTGGTTAACAGGAAGTTTTTCAGTTCCTTACAGGAGTATTGTAAAAAGATAAGGGAGAAGTGACAAGGAGAAACAAAGCTTCCCAGTCATTCAGTTACTCAGATAAAGCCCGGAGAGGGATGCTCTGCAGGCAGGAGACGAGTAGGTCTGAGCTGTGCGGCTCACTCCGCACAGTCCCCACGTGCCTTGTTCCCATGTGTGTCTTAGCAGTGCTCACCCCTGTATCACTGCTTTGGGCACCCAGCCATCCTGGCTCCTCCCTCCTCTCCCCTCCCTTGCCCTCCCTCCTTCCTCATTTCTAACTACTTTAAGATTTCTCTTTCCTGCTGCCATGTTACTTGTTGCTGACTTTGGACATTCTTTATGGCCTTTCATCAGGCTTCCCATTGCTCACACACACACCCTGCATTGGTTTGGCCTGCTCTACCTTTTGTCTGTGCAAAAACAAAAGCTTTATCTGTTGCCCAGAGACCATGGTGACTTCAGGGCTTTCCCAGTGCCAGCACCTAATTGCAAACAAATGGAAGGCCCCCGCTACATCGCCAGCAATACCGGGTCTTGGGTGGGAGGGCCTGATTCTGCTCACTCTGCACTGTGGGACTGGTGAAAGGCTCATGATTTACAGCAGTGTATCTCACATTGCCATCTGGCCTTCAGCAATCTAGCTGGCTTGGCAGAGAAGGCATAAAAGCCACACAATGCTCGTGACATGAATATCTCTCATGTCTGGTTTTCCTTAATGTCAATGTGTAAAGGGGAGTTGACTGCAATGAACAACCTGTATACTCAGAAAATCCTCACAGAGCACAGAAGTAAATGGCACAACATTTCCACTCCGTTTCCACCTCTCTTTGAAACCCTCAAGGGAATCATCCCTCCATGGTGATGACTGCCAGAGAGAGGCACATGGAGCAGGGCACCTGGAAGTGTGTGGCTCCCATGCTGTGCACAGGCATGTGCTGCCCAGTGCCCAGAGCTGCTTCAAAATTAGGTTTTCATCCAGAAGGAAGAGGGAGAGATTCCCAACACTCTCACATTTGTTAGCATTCCAAAGCAGGACAGAAAAAGTCTGAATATCACTTTTGCTAGTGGAACGGACAGTTTGGAAAGGATTCTCACAGGAAATTACAAAGTGATTTGTTCTGCTCAAATCGACAGAGTTGGCTTTGCCTACATGTCACAGTGACTGATAGGAGTTGGAGTTCCAGCAAACCAGCCAACCCTGGCTTCCCCAGGCTAGCCTATGTCTCCTATACTGCACTTCTTCATGGCCCATCTATGACTTATTGGAATATGCCAGCCAATTTTCTGAAAAGTTATCAATTATCTGCTGTTTATTTTTTTGTTTGTACTCTTCAGCATTTTTGACTCAGCTGGGAAATCATTCTCTGGTATTGATTAGCAGATAAACAATGCCAAATCTTGCCAGCATTATTTCTTCCTCCTGCTCTCAAATGCCTCCTTTCCCTTGGAGGGCTTCCCAACTTTCATCTGAAGAAAAATACACACATTTCACATGAACAAATCACACCTGGGGCCTGACCCTCTCCTCCACCTGTGCCCCACAGCACTTGCATGGGCTTTTTTGGGGGTCTGCTCAGGCTCACCCCAAGCAGTAATCCCACCACCCCATGGGAGAGCAGGTAGCAGAGAGAGTAAAGGAAGGACTGTTCTTGCCTGCTGTCTCACAAACAGATCTGGATACAATTTTTTTTGTGTCAAGCTGATTTTCTTGGAATCCAAACATTCAGTGGGAACATGGCCATGTTGGTTAAACTTCAGTGGGAAAGTCCAAGTGCTCTGAGGTAACTTTTTCATTTTCTCTCAATAATTCTCAATTGTTTCATTTTCATAATATTGAAACCTGTCATTCTGATGAGGTAGAATTTCTTGTTTTGACTTCACTATTTCAAATATGATCTAATAATATAACAGAGCAATGCAACATCAAAAGTAGATGTTTTTATCTTTTAGAAATTAAATATATTCCCAAATCAAATATTTTTTGTGGAAATAGTCTTCCTACAATAAGTTATGATGACTGACTTCCCCTGAGTCAATTAGTAATGGAAACAAATGGCAAAATATCAGCAGTACTCAGGAAAAAATATATCTTTTTCGATCACTTCTAGCAGCCATGGTTTGGGAGAGAGAAACTTCAGAGGAACAGAAGTCCAGTTTTTCCCTGCAGCCATAGCAGAGCTCTGAGGGACCCCTGCAGTGCTGCTGGAATCTGTCCCTAGCAGCAGGGAGCCTTAGTGGTTAGAAGGTGAAGGTATGAGAGTGCCCCAAAAGGATGCTCTGGCAACATCAGTGCCTGGAAACCATGGAAAGTAAAATGTGCAGCAGCCAACCTGGATGAGTCTTTCATGTACATTCCCCTTCAGGGGCTGTTCTGGGTTTGAATTAGGCTGAAGTTATGAATCCATAAATGTGGTATTTTTTGTCATTATGTCTGTTTTGTATTAAACTTATGCAGCTTTATGCCTCCTCTCTCCAGACCCCCCTTTTCTCTCTGTGTGTCTCTTTCTCACAATTTTGTCAAGGCTGTGCACTGCCTTGACAGCATCAGAAAAAAAGGTAGGAGAGTCAGGAGAACAGGGGAAGGACAAGATGTTCTTCTACCATCACAATATTTGGGGTTTCAGTGGTGAGTGAACTGAAAGAGTGGAGAGATTTAACAAGAGGAAAAAGGCAAAATCTAAGATTACAAATCTTGTCCATCTTAGAGATAAGGAAGAACATCTACAGGCAAAAAATAGAGGGGGTGTCTTCAGATTTCCAGTGAGGAAGGAGCCCATGTTCTGATGGCACTGTACATCCATGACCTCTAGTTCTTACTGGTCTGTAAAGTCAGGACCCAGACAGCACAGGAGATATTCTGTGTAGGATGGGCATGTGGGTCACCTGTGGTGGGTTTTTCCCCCATTTCATTGCATGCTGAATAAATAGTTTTCAATGCAATTTCATTCCAAATTGAAAAAGTATATTCTTTTATTTTACCTGTCTCCTGAATTGGCTGTATCTGTGAAACTGCTTTGAAAGTACTAGATCTGTATAAGAAATCTTATACAGGATCTAATTCTTGGGGTTTTCTAACACAGAGAGTTTATCTACTTTAGTGTTTTCTCATCTTACACACCAGGCTTTATAAAGGCAAAATCAGATCCAAGTGCCTGCTAGTCTTTTTGTCCATCTAGAAAAAAAAAAGGCTTTAAAAAAGGGTCTAAATAGTTTCAGGTATGTGGATTTAATGACATGGAAAACAAAGCTTGTGGACTTATTTTGGATTATAGTCTATAACCAAGACTAGAACTTTGCCAAGTATCCTCCCCCTGGACTTTTCATCACTTTGTTTTACTTGTTACTTAGGACTTGTGGATCCTAACTCTTTGAACACTTGCCTTCAGAGGAATTAAATTAGATTATTAGTAGCTTTCATCCTGTAGTCCCAGTTGTTCAGACTTTGGCAAATGTCCTTCCACAGAGGAGCAACCTTTGTGACCTGCAGGGTAAAATGCAGAGAAGGCTGATGAGACAAAGCCCACATTGATTCACCACGATGAGTAACTAAACAAACCATCAAAAATGAGAGGTTTGACTGATCTCCAGGGTGGATGGGTGTCATCACCCTTCTCCACAGCGCTGGGAGGAGTGCTCAGCACTGAATCATTCTCAGCAGATTGTGCAGCAAAATATCCCAGAGCATGGATGATTCTGAGGGAGGACATTGTGTGGCTTTGGTGTTTGTTTTTTCTGCTGGTTTGTTGGTTTGTTTGTTTGTTTGTTTGTTTTGGATCTTTATTTATTTATAAGGGAGAGTTTTGCTATAGAAAAGAGGCATTTCTATGTAGGTGCTGGTGGTGTGCAGTTAGGGAAGGCTTTCACTTCAGAGAAGATGGGATTTGCTTAGGTGGGTGCCAAAAACCAACTGGGATATGTAAGAACAGTTTGCCCCCACCCTGCTTCTTTCAGGGGCTGCATCTCCAGCAGACTGTCAGATCAGGTCCTAAATGTCTTTCTGCATTGTTTCATTATTTCTAATTAATCTTAGTTGCTCTGCTCACACGAGTTCCCTATGGAAGATGGGACCTGCTTTTCTAATACATTGTCCAAACTTGCATAAGCAAATAATTTTAAACAATTGTTTGAGGAAGTAATTTAGGAAAACTCCTACAGAAACGAAGTGCTGGGTGAGTCCTTCAGTGACCAGCATTCCACAGTGCTGCAGGGCAGTGGAAACCTGTGCTCCCTCAGAAATGTCTTCTCCCGGAAGCTCTCCCAGAAGCAGATAGGAGCATCCAGGGCTGTCTGGCAAAGGTTTCTTCCAATTCTTCACAGTTCTGCAGGCATAAATCATCAAAGGCCCCTTTGGTAGAGTCCAAACCACTCTGCTTCAGACAGGTCAGCTTGCAGGCATGATCCGAGTGACATCTCCCATGGCAGACTTACCCAGCAGCTCCTACCGGACCTCCCCTTCCACCAGGAGGAGATGCTTGCAAACTTGGGATGCTGCAGGAGAGGCAGTCAGCTCAGATGGTTGGAAGGCAAGGTGAACTGATAAGACTCCTTGCTTTGCTAGTCTGATGCCTCAGGTTTTATCTTTTATGTTTTTCAGATTCTGTACTGCTTTAGTGTGTAGTACTGCACTTCATATTAGGGGACAGTAAGCGCTCTTCACAGAGTAGGTAGACAAAACAATTCCTTCTCTAGCTGGGGACCAAGGACAAATGATCCAAATCTCAGGCCCAAGAGCATAAGTAATGGTGGGCTGAAGAAAGAAAAACAAGAAGGATGTGACTTCATAACCTAAAGCTATAATTGGACAATTAGCTCCAATATGCAAATGGATCAGAACTTATAAATGTGGATGACCTTGTGACTGTTTGTCCATTTTGTGACCATTTTGGGTTCATCTTGCATGTAGCCCTGGCTGGGCTCTTATGCTGCTCAAGGTATATCCATTGAGACCTTTTAATAAATACTTACTTTATTCTTTAACTTTGCCTAGCCTCTGTTCTAAGTCAGCCTTCACAAGGCATCAAGTCATCACACAAATATTAAGCTCTTAAAATCTCCTTTATGTATTTCCAGTGGGCTGGAACACCACCTCTCATTCCCTTTGAAGAACTGCCCAAATGCTCCTGTTATAAAGAGGCTGTTAAGTACGATATGAGACAGGAACTAACAAAGCACAAACCATCAGCTGGGGACAGCCCATTTCCTATTCACTGAAATCCAGGGGATATTTACTGTGTCTTCTCTTTCCCCACTGAAAGGCAGAGGATTGGGTTCTAGGGACAGAAATGGAGACCAACCCTTCTCTTTGTTTTCACACGTGCAAGCGTCCCTTCAGGGTGCCTGAAATAAACTCTGCAGAGCAAAGGACGCAGCAGCCCAAGGAGAGCAGCATTGTAGACAGGAAAAATAGACTCACATCCAGTGTCCAGGTTCTGGTGGTTCTCCCTGGTCATGCCCAGGTCTCTGTTCCCATTTCAGCACAGACCCAGGGGTCTCAGTTTCTTGTGACAAGCATCTCCCTCCAAACACCCAAGCTGGGATGAAGAGACACCCAGAGCTCTCCTTCTATCTCTCCTTCTGCACAGTCACAGCCCATGCAGCAGTGAGACTGTGACAGCCCTGGCACACGCAGAGCAAGGGCAGCAGTCAGCAGGTGCTGCACCACGAGTGGGAGATGGTGAGACAGGGTGGGGAGAGCAAGGAGCTGAGCAGGCTGCAAGCAGCACAGGAACTGATTTTTTGTTTGGCAAGTTGGTTTTCCAGTCACCCTGTAGCTTCAGTTTAGTTTGCTCTTAGCCAACTACTATGAATATTAAGAAAACAAACCAAATAAAGAAGCAATCAGAATTTATTGCTCTGAAATTTGCATATATATATATAAATTTTAGCAGGGTTACTGAACAAGTCAACACTTACTGCCCATTCAGTTGTAAAGAAATAGGAAACTATAATTAATTCACTTCATTTATTATTTCACTTTTCTAAGTGAAATGTGTGTATAAAAGTCATAAGGGTATTGGTACATACATAAATGTGCTTGCATCTGTATATTTGTATGTATACATGACATATAATCCATTTTACATGTGTATAAAGATGTGTGTAAAAGGCAGCCAGCAACCTTACAGGCCAATAAAATCACACCCCAGGTGTTCCAGCTAGAAAGCATAGGGAATGTTATTAAATCTGTTATTGAGCTTGGCATGTAAATCACCCCTTACACGGTGCTACCCATAATATTAATGAAGAAACAGCACTGCAAAGAATTTGAGATAGTTTAGGCCTTGTAAGGGACCCAAGAGAGCTATATGAGCCCTTCCAGTGGGAACATAGGGGACACTACAAACACCCAGGCAGAGCAATGCTAGAGGTCTGCTGGAAATTTAAGGGTTTTCTCATTGGAAAATTGAAGCTATGTGAAGATCAAAAGCTTTTCAGGAAACAGATTGATTTTGGCAGCATCTTCCCTTTGGGAAAAGTGAAACTGCTTGGAATCATCAGTCGTGTCTCACTCATTCCAGTCATTCAGTGCCTCATACAGTTTTCTTTCTTGAGAGACATTTTATCAAGGCTGTGGCCAGAAATTACACTGCAGACTCAGATGGGAGTCTACCAGGGATTGGATTCAGTATAGCAGGACTGGGGAACCACCAGGTTTTGCTGCATAACAGGCAGAGAGCATCATGTCAGCCAACAGCAAAGAGCTCCCCATTGCTGAAAAGGGCTCCATAATTGATTTCTCACTCTCCTTCACTGTTTTTCCTCACAGTGATGCGTGAAACTGTAGAAAATACCAGAGTTGCCTGAGGGAGACTGCATTTCTCAGTTAGGCTCTAGTTGATAAGGCATTTGAAGAATTGTGTTATCCACATTTATTTTTAAAAAAAGCTCATTTACCTTAGAAGTAAACAGATGATATAGGAGGACATTTTTTCATAAACCCATATGCACAACTGCTAGCAAATGGACTAATTATGCTCTGAGATAGTTTACATGTGTATAAGGAGCAAGCACCATCTACTAGCAGAATCCTGTGTGGGCAGAGAACTGGTGAGTTACTACAATATTTTGGCTATGCTGCACTCAGCTGTTGTTTCTCAGGTTAATCTAATCATCCTCATGAAGTTCACACAGAAGAATTATATTCAGGCACAACCTAGTACAGCCAGGCCAAAGAGATGTTCTCAGACTATATTCTATTTCCAGTTCTGGTCTGCCCTGCACATGTGCTAAACAGCAATCCTCAGCTTTTTCTACCATTCCTTTATCCTTTCTCTATTACAGGTTTGACAAAATTCCTGTAAAGGCCCTTTATGTCCCTGACATTGCCCTGACATTTTGGACTGCAGACTGGCATGCAGAGAAAGGAAGAGAGGAGCTGTAGAGAGAGTTACACACACTTGCAAACCTGCTCTTGTGCAGATGCTGCAGTTGGGCTGGGGCGAGGTGTGACTGCCAGGGCTCTGCTGTGTCACTCCCAGCCACTGGATGGAATTTCTTCTCCTCTGGGGTAAGTATGCACTGGCAATAGCCACTCCACATCTGGCCCTCACTGCTTCAGGCTGTCAGTTGTCCTTTTTGCAATTAACACTACCAAAGCACAGGGGATCGAAATTATCCCCATGTTTGGCTGGATCCAGGTTTCAGATGAAAAAAAAACCAAGAAAATTTCAAAAGTACTTTAGCACTTCAGGTTGCCATTTTAAAATTAAAATACTTCCCTTTTTCCTTCTAAAGAAGCCTTGTCTAAAAGGTAATTGAAACAGTAAGATAATTTGAGAAAAAAATGATTCTGTGATGATTATCTTTTTTATTTTTATACTGTTCTATTACAGTTCAGTTCAATCCAAATCAATTATCTCATCCCTTCCCTAAGTTTCCTAAATCAACTGCCAAAGCCTCAGTGTCTTTCCAGTTACTTTCCATCCATACTCTTAGTCAATATCCTCTTCCTGTTCTCGCTCCTTACTGTTTATTGAGACTGGATCACTTTGCTCCTCCTGTGATCTATGTATCCCTTCACCAACAACCTCCTCAGTTTCTTAAAAATGATTGTTCCTGGGGCTGAAGTGTTTTTAGAATCCCTGCTCTAATCTGTATATCAAGCTATGGCAGAGTGTGTCTTCAGGAATGGCCATTCAGAGGCGATCCTTTCACTTGTGGGTAGGATAATGGCCAGGTCCTCAGCTGCTGTAGCCTGGAACAGCCCCAATACCTTCACGTGGGTCTGAGGTGTTTTACACGCCTCAGAAGGGGTGGTTCATCCAGAAAGAACATAAGATACTCTACAGGGGGAGAGGTGAGCATTGCCTTGCCTGTGGCTGATATGTAGCCAGCCTTGTTCTGTCTATCACTTTTATTAGACTTGCTTTTCTCACAGGCAAACCTCTTGCAAGCCTTGTATTTGGGTAATCTGCTCTTCATCACCCTGCGTATTACAATCCACATATTTACACGACTGAGACTCTCTGAGAAATTAGATCCCCTCACCCCGCATCTGTACTCCCACTCTGGAAAGTATTTCACTGCTGGGCTGTCAGGAATCATTACAAACCTGAGGAGCAAATACCCTCATATGAATGCCTTCAACTCACCTCCAGGAGCAGAGATGATGTATGAGCTGTGATAGGCTCTCTGCTTCCCCTGATGCTCAGACACACAACTCCTCTCTGGAAGGAGGATGCTTATTGCTTAAACACATCTGCACTGAGGGATCAGAGAGCGATAAAGCCCTGAGCCTCCCACTGCTGTAGGAACTCCACGGCCTGTGCAACCCACAGCACTCCATCAGGGGTGTAAGCAGCGCTCCCGCTAGGGAGGAGCAGAGGCTGTGAGGCACTGCAGCAGCAGCTCCTGGCCCTGGCCCGGCCCGGCGGATGGCGTCTCGCTCTGCAGAGTGACCCTGTGGCCTGGGGGACTGGGCTGCCCTGCCAGCTGCTGAGCCCGTGGGCGTGGTGTGCTGGTGTCACCTGCCTGTGCCAGCCAGTGCCCCGCACTCACCCACTGCACAGCTGCCCATCAGGACGCCTCCCAGGGCCTTCTGCAGGCCTTCTCCTTACCTCCAGGGCAGAATATGGATGTCAGCATGTCCTCACCTCACAGAGGTGTTAGGAGAATACATGCCTTAATGTAAAAATGATAAAGCATTCAGATGCAACTCCTGTTGAGACACAGCTAAGCAAGGCATGAAAATGATGTGTGTGTCTTTCAAATACACAAAACCAGTCCTTAATATTTTATTTCTGTTCTTCCAGTTAAGTTTTGATGGGTAAAGTCCATCTCAACAATTTTTTCCTTAAAAAAAGAAGCAATTGGAATAGGGTAAATAGCAGTGAGAGGAGACCCTGCTTGATTAGTCCTCAGTGTCCACTTCTTCAACATGAAGAAATTGTGGAAAGGAATTTTCAAAGCAAGTAGTATTTTTAATAGAATATGAATAATTATTTTCTTGGGACAAGGGCAAAAATCCATTAAAGCAAGAAATAAACATCCATCAAAGTGCTTCTTCAGAAGATGAGTGCCAGTCACAAGAGCTCCACAGGGATCCACAAGGACTCCACTGCGGTGGCTTCATGGTCTCCCTCAGCCTTGGTGGCCTGGGTGGCTCCCTGGCAGGCCCTGTGGTGGGACAGCTCTACCTGGGTGGCTGCACAGGCGTCCAAACAAGAGCTCTTCCCTCTCCTGAGCCCCACAGCCCAGCACACCTCGGCCCTGACCCCTCCCTCCTCCTCACCTGATTCTGAGAGGAAAGGAGAAGGGGGCTTAGGAGTGACCAGGGAGGGGTTCACATACAGTGACTCTTGGTTTCCCACCACCAGGTGAAATCCAAACCCTTTTTTTCTGTCACTGCCTTTGAAGACTTTCCGTGGTTTTTGTCAGCCCGTGGGTGACACAATGTCACATTCAGAATTAATGAGGCCAGTGAGGCCAGGAGAATGTCATTAGACTGAATGCAAATGCAGTGCTCAGAGCCGGCCCAGACCTTTGCCCCAGCACCAAATGAATTCAAGGCTAAAACTTCGAGCAAATAGCCCAGGGCATGACCTAGTTATGGTTCACACTAAATCCAGGCCTTGAACTTGGGAAAACCTTGTTATTTTTTACTTTTAATTTTCATGCACTACTTATTTTCTGTCTGAATGCCAGATATGAAAGAAGAAATGCAGAAATCCTGCAAAGGAGGTCATTCTTCAGCTCCCACCAGTCAGACCAGAAGGGAAAGCAGATAAAAAGTCTAGATGTATTTGAAAAATTTCCAGCATTCATTTGCAGAGTCTTCAAATCTGGATCAATTCCCAGTGATCATCCAATCTGCTAGGTCTTTCATGCAAATTGGTCTCAGCAAGGTCTACTCCATCACAAAAAAAGACACCCTGTCCCTAGGGCTGAAACAAAAGAGAATGGAAATAAATATTCACAGAGAACCGTGCACATGGTCTTTAAGTAGCTTATTGCCTCTGAAATGAATTCAGAGTGGCCACTGCTTCCAGCCAGTCCACAGGTTCTTGTATTGGGTAGGTGAGCAGAAGACACATTTAATCTTTATTCTGAAATGGAGCAAAAACCAAAATAAATAAGCCAAAGAGAAGAAATACTGAAAAACAAAGATGAAAGGGGAAGACAATCCAATGCCATTTTTCTAGATTTGAAAGTTTCTAGTGACAAATTTTGGCCAAAGGCCTCACTTTCAAAATGTCTGTTAAAAAAAATTGTGTGACTTTTTATTTGCTATAAAAGCATTAGGGTTAAGCTTACTTTTCATTTTTGGTTGGTGATGTCATTTGATTTCTTTCTTTTCCCTTTTTTATTCAGGCAGCCTCAATACTTTCTATTACAAAATCCTTGTCTTTTCCTTCCCAGTATAATTTCTTTCCTTCCCCAGTTAGAGAGGTGCATTGCTGACCCAGAGATGAGCATATGTTCCCAGGGCATCCACAGCTCCTACTGACTTCAGCATCCTCATTCAAACTAAACTGCAAAATTCAGAATTAAAATGAGGTTCAGATTACAGTTCTGCTGTTTGGAAGCTGGGCTGACTTTTAAAAGTGTACAAAATGAGGACTGGGCCATAGTGCTCCCAGCCTGCAGATACCAGGCTGTAATAGCTTTGCCTAGCACTGCCCTCCATAAAGAAATCCTTCATCCAGAGACCTGTTAAGTGAGTAACTCACTGCACAATGAAGCAGGTTCTCTCTGTGAGCTCTGCATAAAGCTTCCATCTGCACATATCTTTCTTTTTCTTGGGTCGGTTTTATTCCTGATGGCTTATTGCCAGTGCAGGGTTTGCTAGTGAAATTCACATGGGAGTAGTTTTGAAAGCCTAAAAATCAATCATGAATTTTAGCTTCCCCCATGGCCCCACTCTTTCTGTAGGAATAACACCCCTTCACCACCCTCCCTTCTCCTTAGTTTGCATTGCTCTGGTAAGTTATTTATCAATAAAAATTCCACAGCCAACACATAATTGGATTTCTATAAGAGCTTTCAAAACTGAGCTGTGCTGAGTTGCAAGAGGCAGACAATTAACTTGACAGAGGAGTTAGTACTTCAGCCTTGCATCTGTTTTCACTGCCTGCTTCTTTCAGAGCAATCATTTTCTCATTTTATTCTGGTTGTGGAAGGGGCAGGTGAAAACAAGCCAATTTCTTTAGCAGCCAGCTCTGGTGGTTGGCTGATACTCATTGGAGCAAAATGCTGGAATCCTCTTCTGGCAATGGGTTTCAAACTGGTCATTAATGGGAAGGAGTTCAGGTAAGAGAAGAATATATAAGAGGCTGCAGACTTATTTAAGGGTACACCTCACCTGGAAAATCCAGTGTCACAGGTGAGATGGGAAGAACAAACAGTTTGGGCTATCTGGAGCAGAGCAGCTTCCTTCTGGTGAATGGTGTGAAATAACAAATTCAGAGCACTGCATCCTTCATCTGCCACCACAGAGTTTTCCACAGCACAAGCATCCAGACTGCTCAAACCAACTAGGCAGCAAAAGCAGCTCAGTAAAGCAGCATATATAAGTCCTTTCCAGGTTGCTTTCTACTCCTTTCCTTTGCTTCATTTTTTCAAGCCTTTGTATTAGAGGGGCAGAGGAGGCTACACTCTTCCCTGAGGCAGGTAAGTGATGCAGATGGAGATGGGGATGCAGATGGAGATGCAGATACTGATGCAGATACTGATGCAGATGCAGATAGATGGCACCAGGAGTCTGACTGCTCTCCCCTCCCTCAGACCCTCTCACAGTGTTGTCATGCCTCCCATAGGGCCCTGCATAGCCCAGGGGCAGAGGTTACCAAGCAGATGGATTTTTAGCTGTAAGGAGCAATCCAGGCTGGTGCATGGCTGGTGAAAGGCCAGTGTCACTGGCAGCACTTCTCATCAGCATCGCAGCTGGCAGTGTAACCAGACATTAATGTCACCCCAGCAAAACACCGAGGTCCTGCACTGCTAAGCTGTGCAATGAGCTTCCTGACTTCATTACATGTTTGCAAGAGAGCAGAAGCAAAGCTGGGAGTTAGTTTGTGCCCCTGGGTAGATCCCTCTGGGCTCACAAGGTGATCTCTCCCTTTACCCACAAGTGCAGTTCTCTCACCCAAGGCAATTCCTGCCCTGCTGGGGCTGGGCTGGGCTCCGTTCCAGAGAAGCCCCAGCAATGTCTCCATTCTCTTGCAGTTTGTTTCTCCTCTGCCCCAGAGTGGCTGTCAGCTGCTCCCCTCTCCTACACCTTTTCAAATAGTTGTTCTTTGTTAATCCAGGAGTGAAGATAACAGAAGTCTTCCTTTACTAAAGGCTCTTCCTATATCCTCCAAGCATTTATTTCCCTCTGCCTGTCAGCAGCCATGCTCCCAGATCACTTTTCCATCTTTCACATAGCAAGCCCATTCATGAAGCCCTGCCAAGGGCTGGCTCTGAGTTTATTTCCTAGCTGGCAGCACAAAGCAGTGGACTGCCTTGTGGCTGCAGGGTCATGCAGGCATTTCTGATGAAGCAGTCAAGGTTACAGATTAGATTCAGGTCTAAACCAAACTTTCAACTCCAAACAGTTCTGAAATGAAGCTCAGGACTGAATGGGGCTTAAAGCTTGGGTTAGTGCCTACCATGAAAAGGAGACAGAGCTAAGCACCATGAGCATCTTTGGAGCTGGGCTGTCTTGAACCCTTTAAATGAAACACAGGCTGCATTTTTCAGCATTCTTGTCTGAGGTCTTAGAGCTGCACTCCAGCAGAGCTTGAGGTGGATGGTCTGCAAGCCACTGTCTTGGCCTGGGCCACCCACCTCCGTGTCCTTCTGCTAGCAGTGACCAAGAGGAAGGCCAGTTCTGTTGCAGAAAATGTAATTGCTTTACAATTTGCTTCCTGTCTGAACAAAACCAGCAGACCAAATTAATAAACTATTTTAAAGAGAAAGAATTCAATTAGGGATATGGAAACAACATTTTTGAGGCATTCTCAACAAAGATTAAAAAACAAAACCCCAAAACTGATGAGACCAGCTTTTTCCATCTCAAATGAATGTTTTGAAACAAAATAACTTTATTTTGGTCCAAAGCTCAAGTGGAGGCAAGTTTTCTTTTTTGCTTCATTTAATCTCCCTGGAATATTGAAAAACATCTGTCACGATGGGCAGGTCCCTTTTTCCTCCCCACAAATACTACTTTCACTTGAAACCACATTTTCTGATAGAAAACCTCTCAGGCAAAAAAAGCAGTCTTTGTGTGAGAGTGGACACGGAGCTGTCTGGAAATGAGCTATAACTCAGTGCAGCCTCCATTCATGGAGAGCTTCTCCGGCCATTTGAGTTCCCCCTCAGTGCACAGGCTTGTAAAGAGAACATAAAGGCCTCCTGCTCCCAACAGCCCCAGCAGATGGAATTAATCTGTGCTGTTTACGTATCATTTTACAACCTGGGGAAATCAAGCAGGTGGTGACACAGTTACCTTTACCCAGACTTTAAAGCACCGTGTGGTCCCCACGGTGCCCAAGGGCAGCTTTCCCCTCCAGCAGAGCCAGACAAAGGTGGCAGTGACTGGGTGGGTGATACAAACATTTTGTGAGCCCCCTGCTCCCCCGACCCTGCAGGGACCCCCGGCTTCCTGCGCGGCCGGGAAGGAGCCGCTGCCCGCAGCAGGGACACCCCTGCCCTCCCTGTGTGCCTTGCTCACCTTCCCGGCCCTGGGAACAGCCTCCTCTGCTTTTGCACCATCCACAGACAAACCTAGAGCTCAGCCTAGAACACAAATGCTGCTCCCAGTCTCTAACCACCTCTCTTTTTTGCCTGATTTCAGCATGGCAATTTGCAGTCTAGAATTTTTATTTTTCTCACTGTAAGATTCTGCTTGGATATAAGACTATTCCTTCTTCCCTTGCAAATGATTTTATTTTACTTATTCATGTATTTATGTCAGGTCAGAAGGCATGAGTTAAGTTATACAGTGATTTTCAAGTGAGACCATTCAGCTTTGGCAGGGTCTGTGCTCCCCCACCCCAGTCCTTGTGTTTGGTGAGGTTTAGGTCAGGGATGATTTGTGCAAAGAGGATGCATAGATGAGGTGCTCTGGAGCCTATTTATACCTTTACTAAATGATCAGAAAATATTTCAAAGGTCCCTCATCTCTGCCTTGCCTTTGTTTATGAAATATCTCTTCAGATCTAGAGGAAGAAGTCAATAGTGTTTCATAAAAATACCACTTGGCTTTGTGAAAGTCTTCTTCTGTTTTTCAAGAAGATTCATGGAAAGGGAAAGAAAAAAGTGAGTGGACTTTTTAAAAAGTGTTTTAAAGAAAAGTTTCAAGTTTGTATTTCAGTTTTCAAAAAGAAAACCCCACATATCTGAAGCAGAAAAATAAAAAACAAAGAAATAGAGGGGAGGGAGGATACAGGGGAGAAGAAAAATCACATTTGTCATTGTCCAAAGTGAAGATCTAGTTTGAACAGCAAACATCATGTAATCAAACCATCTGCCCATCATTCCCTTCCCAAACACATTAAAAAATCAAATCTTTGTTGCCACAGGATTTGTCTACACACATTATGTTGCTTTAAGGGAACATGGAAGTGGCACATATCTCACACAACTGCTGAACTTTGTTTTCCTTGTAGAAATGCACCTTTAAGCTGGATTGTTCATTCCAGGAGCCATCTGGGGATATGCTATGCCAAAGTAAGACATCTTTATTTTGATATAATCTCATTCACATCGAAGGTTGCACATCTCATCCATAAGTAAAAACCCCACATACCTGACAAAGCTGTTGTGGTGTTACAGAGCTGGCCTTAAGATGAGTTAGTCTTGCTACAGAAAAAGTGACCCCTTCAGGAGGGCTCAGTTTCCAAGCTCCCTTCCAAGCCCTTCAAACCATTTCTGAATGCAGCA
Source organism: Chloebia gouldiae (assembly GCA_003676055.1). Taxonomy (NCBI): domain Eukaryota; kingdom Metazoa; phylum Chordata; class Aves; order Passeriformes; family Passeridae; genus Chloebia; species Chloebia gouldiae. The sequence goes on from QUSF01000014.1 coordinate 2,951,392, forward strand.
AGGCTACCAAAGAAGAAAGTGCTCTTTTAGTTTATGATTCTATCAGTACCAGGGTGCTCGCTGCACTGGCCTCGTACTCCTATCCCACATTGCTCCAACAGAAAAGCATTAGGCCAAAGAGCATTTCCTGGTACTGAAAGGAAAGCTGTGAGGCTGAGAGTACCAACGCAGTGCCAAGAATGGGCTGCTTGATGTGCACAGCCTGCAGGACTGCTCCTTTCAGCACTGCTGATAGGATGGACAATAATCCAGTCAATAGCATGAAGCTATTGCATCTATCACTGGGGACACTGTCCCAAAAGGAAGCTCTGGAATCAGAAGAGTGATTAGAGGCAGGAAGAGAGATTACAGCCTAGGAAAACATCTTGGGCAAGAAGACACTGAAAATAGTGGGACTTGCTTTACAGCAGAGATAAAAAAATAGGAATGTAATAGAAGTAGACAGGACTATCAGAGCTGTGTAGAAGCCAGATCATCACAGGGCTTCTGTTGCTGTGTCTCTTAACACAGGAACATCCTGGATGTGCACAAATACACTGTGGAATTGAGTCATAACATTTGATTGTATCTAGAGGAATGGCTTCTCCATATGTTGCATTTGATGCCTGGAGATAGAGAGGTTCAGAGTAAAATAGGATGCTCCTCAAAGCTATGGGAATATTTACTCTTATATTAATGCATTTTTATAAACAAGAGTTTAGGGACAGTTATAATGTTGGCAGACAACTGCTAATAAAGTAAATTAGTAAGCAAGCTCCCCAGCGGGCAGTTTCCCTCTTCCTTAGGAGCACCTGGTTCTGAATATAACCAGAGTTGGGATATTGATGCAGATGTCACAGGCAATTTGGCAAGCCTGAGGTTTTCCCCTCCTGAAATTACTCCTTTAAGTCAACTAAGGTTCAAAATGCTCAATTTTCTGTCTTCTCTCCTCTGAATTTTCTCAATATCTACTGCTGATTTCCTTACACAGGGCTGGTAGCACACCAGGGTCCTCTAACCTCCATCCATGCTCTTATAAACTGCAAAGTCTGAGGTTAGTGAGAGAATTTTTAGACAGATTTTTGTTTCTAGCCAGGGCTTCATTTGCAGCATTTCCAGACCAGTCATAAACCTCTGGAGGAAGTTTGGGCTTGAGAGATTTGCAGCTTCATTTTGCTCACTGTAGAAGTTGGAATAACTTGGATAAACACTGGCTAATCAGTACAACTCCTTGTGCTTATCTGCCACAAGCCCACTGCTCCTCACTACTATTTCTCCAGCACTAGTTTTCACCAGACATAATCACAAACATTCCTATTTCCTGATAATATGCAGAGGAGAAAAGTTGATTCAGAGAAGTTTTTTTCATGCATAAGAGCACAGGCAGCTGGGGCTGCTGCCTGTGCCCACAGCTGATGTTTCAAGGGGCTTGCCAGAGTCAGCTTGAATTCCAGGCCAGCTGGAGAGATAGGGAGCTGAGGAAGCATGACTTCTGAAGAGCAGAGATAGCCTGGGATAAACACTTGTAAGCCACTGAAGTAAGTCACTTGAATTTCTCTTCCCAATAGCACTGTGAAGTGTGTGCATGAGATGGTGACACAAGAGAGATGAAGAACTGGCTGGAGGAGTTGCTGAACAGATGCTAAACTGTAGTGGATTTTTGGTGAGCCTGGTAAACGCAGCAAATTTTAGATTTGTAGCAGCAACAGAATAATTTTAGGAGTTTTCTTCTGCTGAAAGATTCCTGGTCTCTAGTGAGCTTTTCCCACACCAGCCATAGATCCAGGTCTCTGCTGACTTGGGCTGGGTGAGCAGTCTCACCTCCCCTCTCCCCTTGTCCTTACTTCCCTGCCTCTACCTTGAGCTGCCTTGCAGTGCTGCCAGCCCACCCTGACTCCCTGCACTCGGGCCCAGGGGCTGGACTGGGGGAATTCGTGGTCCTGCAGGCACAAGTCAGAAATCCTGGATTAGCCAAGTGCAAGGTTGGCACCCCCAGGGTGCTGCTCAGGCCAGCTTGGACCAGCACTAGGATCCATTGGTTGGACCTGCTGAGCCTTGGACAGCAGACCTGCCAGCTCCACATCAGATTGTCACCCTTGGACATGGAGAGCACGGGGGAATAAATCCTAGAATGAAGGAGACAAGATTGCATGTTCACATACTTTAATTTACATCCATTTTTAATTCTCCCTGCTTTTTTTGAAGACATTTCGGTTTATATATTTTCTCATGTAACCAGTGACATTAATAGTTTAGCAGCAGCTGCTGCCAAAATAATGATCCAGTTTATAGGCCCAGTGAAGAATGACCTTTTACATTCTTGGAGATAAATAAATCTTTGTTCCCTCCCCAAGCAGAAGAAATTATTTCATTCAGTAAAGTAACTAAGCAAAGAAATGTCTTCTCTCCAAAGTGTTCAAGAAGTGCTAGTAATGCAGAATGCAATCACCACAATAGATTTATTTAGCCCTTTTCCCTCCATCACTTGTCATATACTTTTAAAAATAAAATTACTCCCAAAGGAACCAATTCACAAGACATTTATACAAAAGTTATGTCCAGCCAAAGCAGATGGAATGCAGATAGTGCAGGATATGACAGGGAAGCAGATGTTTTCTAATAATTCCTGCATCATTTCTGGTCACTAGCCAGTTGTATTGGGATTACCCAGTCCCCACACACAAGCAGCATGGCTTTGTACTCTGCAGACACACTTGGTAATCCAGATGCCTGCTTGGGAGAAAAATTAGGAATCTCATCACTGGTATTTTTATGATACCTTGCTTTTGCACCTCATTTAACTGGTAAAAAAAAAGAGAATGAGTATTGGAACTTAAATCACACTTTTCACAGCCTTCTCTAGCACTGGTATGGCTGCTCTGAGCCCTCTCCATCTCCAGGAGAGGTGAGCAGCCTTGCAGGGCTGTGTACAATTCCTAGCTGGCTCCTGACCATTGTATCTCAATCCTGCCCTGGGAGAATACAATTTTTGCATGCTCACTGGCATTTCTAAGTCACTCTTTGAATTCTGTTAAATTGTTTGGGGGTTTTTTTTGCCCATGAGGACTGAATAATTCTTCTACCTGAATTCTGAGAAAAAAATAATCACTTTTATCTTCATTTAGACAGTGGTAAGATCCAAATGGTTTCTAAAGGAGAAAGATTTATTCCAGACAGACCTGCTGTGAAATCTCCCCGTTCATTTGCATACATACATACATACATACATATGTGGAGACAGACACACAGAGATGCTGTATACATCATCCATCTCAGCATCTATGTATCTTCACATGTAATGCACTGCAAAGATATGCAGAGACAGCTCCACGATGCTTTAGCCCATGCTGTCATGGAATCTAACCACAGTGACATTTCCTGAGTTAAGGCAAACCTGCTTTCATTGAAGACGTTATATGGACTAGAAATCCCACTCTCTATGACCTGCATCTTACTGTAGGAAGGTTCCTGTTTATTTGCAGTAAAGTGGCACCTGAAGTGGGCAAGCAGATTTGTGTTTTTTTCACAAGCTCCTGGGCATGTTTGTGCCTCCTGGGCAGGTTTGTGCCTCCTGGGCTTAAGGCCTTGTGTTGTGCCTTCCCTGCACCAGTCCCTCACGTAGCTGGTCCCAGCTGTGCCTGCAGGTGTTGCACTCAAACCTCAAGGCAGCAGATCTGGTACGTCTTTAGGGCTGTAACCAGCTTAGGCACATCTGAGAACAGTCCTAATTTCTTTATAGTACACTCCATACACATACGTCCCTGTATGTAGGCACAGATATTGTGTAGCTGGTCTACACAGGTGCAACCTTTCCAGGAACCAGCAGATAAAGTTCTGCCTCCAAAATAAATCCAAAAGTTTTTATAATACTTCATGGGTGGAGGACTGTGATTTTAGTGTACACAAGGACTAGTCTGAGAAATATTACTGAAAGAGTTTGCTGTATTTAGGATATTAGACGCTGTACAGAAAGGAGGTGATGGCCCTGTGAATGCTTTCATACTGAGAGATAACTGAGTGGAATTATTTTCTTCTTTGGCTTTCTTCTCTTCAGCAGCAAGCAAAGGGCCTAAGTAAAGAACATGATTTGTAGGAGACTTTTCACTATCTCCAGGCAGATGAGAATTACAGGGCAAACAGAGGTGATAGGGAGTCCATCAGCCAGCTTGGGGACAGGGAGATATTGGGCTGCTCGGGAAAAAGCAGGAAGGCACAGTCCTGATGCTCAGGAGTTGAGTAATGTTATCACTGCTGACAGATGAACACCTGAGACCAGCTGGACTTTGTGAGACCTCAAGTTAGGGCTGCACAGGTCTAAGATTTTCCATCCCTTAGCTGGATTTGTGAAGGACTTGGCTTTCAGTCAGACGTGGTCAACACATGATCCTTTCCATTGTCCTTCTAGGAAGGAGTGGGACTGGCGTGCTCCACTGCCTTGGCCAGCCTTGGTAGGAAATGCTCCTAGAGCAAAAGGTGTTTAATTGCTCTCACATACCCCAGGAGGAGAGCTGGGATGCCTCTTGGCAGGGGCTGAGTATGCCTGGAGGTAGATGGAGAATCAGGTTTTGTTACTGCCTTGTGTCAGGCCCCTCCCGGTGTCCAGACAGCTTTGCTGTTCAGATCCCCTCAGCCAAGCCCTGCTCATGGGGGTGCAATTTACAGCAGACTTTGTGTGGGTGGGTCAGCTCACAGCAGAGATGCTAACCCAGAACAGAGCCAACAGCTTTGCTTTCCCAAGGATGATGAAAAGATAAAACAAATTATAGCTAAAAATTATTTTTCAACATGAAATCTGGAAGTTGTCAGGAACATGGAATTGCAATTGCTATTCTGTCCTGCTCTCAGCCACACCATAAAAAGAAGGTCACCAGGATCCTTCTATTGCAGACATGGCTATTGCTCTAACGTGGCAGCTGCAAGAAGGTCACTAGATGGAGGAACTTCTTTACAGAAAATTGTTTCATTTTTCCAACCTGGAGAATATTGCTTTCTTTGAGAGCAGGACCCATCAGGAGGCATGAACTGTGCAAGAGCCATAGACCTAGCTTGAAAAATTCATATCCACACCTGACCTTTCTGTTTTCACCTCTGAGAGATCATTTCCAGGGAATAAATAACCTGGTCATTTGTGAATCCATTGGGCAAACACAGCCAGTTCATGGTCTTCTTGTAAGCTTCAGACATCCACAACAGATGAACAGATGCCAGCATCTGAGTCAGGGGTTGCAGTGGGTGCAGCAGAGGTCAAATGCAAAAGTCTCCTAAGTGTTGCCTGTGACTTTCATTCAGCAAAACATTGAAGCATGTGCTTGGCCCGAAATTGCAACACAAGCAGTGGTGACTTGTCTACTTAAAGCTGGGCGTGTGGTTAAGTACTTTGCTGGCTGGAGGCCAGCACGTACAGCAGGAGGCTGCTAGAGCAGTAATCAGCCCTGGGGACTGAATGCACACACATGGGGAGGCATCCCCGACCCCTCAGCTGAGCCCTGCAGGCAGCGTTGATGGAACAGGCTGTGACAAAACCTCTGGAAGGAAGCAGCAGAAGGACAGCCCAGGTTTAGCCTGGCAGTGCCTCCTGGCACCAGGATGTAACCCCTGTGTAACTTACACAGCTTGGTACCCTCACCATCACAGTGCTTGGGCCCTCCTGCCCCTCTTAGCTGTGACATGGGTGAGCACAGAATGGAGAGAGGAGTGTGAGCTGCCAAAACAAGGAGCACAATTCCTGAGCTTTGGGTCACAGCCTGAAGAGCAGCTGCAAAGGCAGGGCCACCTGTGCACAGGACAGCTTGGAAGGAGACCAGAGCTTCGCCCTGCCGTGTTTAGCAAAAGGTGTTTTGCTTTTCTTGTCAAATGTGCAAATTGCAGCAAAAATAGTGACTCACAACAGCTCTGGACTTTCTTCCCTCCTGCCAGGAATAGGGCTTGACACTTTGAGCAATGCTAAACGCTCAGGGCAGGGAGGGCTGCAGTAACTCCATCACTTCACGTGGGTTGTGCTGTCTCCAGGCAGCTCTCTGAGGTGAGGGTGTGATTGAGGCTGCACTCAGAGTGGTGCATCCCTGCAGGGCTTGCTGTGTCAGAACACATCCAGCAGCAGTGAAGCTGCACAAAACAGAGAGCTTAGCTCTGGGTATCCTGATTTTCACCTATTCAAAGTGTCAATCCCACTCTGAAACCATGGCAAAATGACGATTTTTTTAATGAAGAATTTAAGGTGGGTTTTAATTGCTCTACCAGATGAAGTTGCATAAAAAAATATCTTTTCTTAGTTAAGAAAATAAAATGCATTTTGCCCATTTAAACATGTAAGAGATTAGACAAACATGCATTACATTAGAAGAGGTTTTCTTTGAGGAAAATACCTAATGTTAGTGGTGAAAAAAATAGCTTAAGGAAGTAACTTCTAGTATTACACGTGTCACTCGTGTATTCTTGGTGAATTGGTGCCAAAAGCTAGATTTCATTTGTTAGAAACCATATACACTTCGATCTGAGCCTGTGACTGAGCTAGGATCTGGCTTTTGTGTCTTGTGGGAAACTCAGATGAGATGTCAAAAACATTTCTATTCTAAAATGAAACACATAAAGCCAAATTGCTTAAGGACCATGTATGAAAAAGATTCAGAACTCTTCATTTTGCTTTTGATTTGTAAGCCTTGCAATGCTTTTATATGTTAAAAATTATTTTAAAACATTTAAGACATTCTGAAAATTTATTTTCAAAAAGAAACATGAATCTTTAGCTGAAATGAGTTCTTTAAATAGGTTGTGTCAGTACTTTTGAAACATTTCATTTTCGAGCTTCCCCCTAAACAAAATGTTAAAATTGGCTTCTGTAATTTTTCCATTTGGAAGGAACTACCTTTTCTACATCAACAATTCTCTCATAAAGAATATGAAATGTCCTCGGAAAAACTGCTTCATGAAAGATGGGTTTATTTCACAGATCACTGGAAAGCAGTCAGCTTTAGCAAGGGCACAGTGGAGGTTTTCAATGGCTCAGGAATTCATAATGATTAGACACTTAAGCTAAGATGATTCCCAAAAGGGATTTGGAGTGTGGAGCTCTCAGTAATATTTGGTCATAAATATAATTCAGGTTTTAATACCATGTGTGGTATGCAATAGACTGCAATGAAATTCAGAAAGACTGCCTTATGTGTCTAAAATAGACCTTTATTTGCCAAATGCTATGTCTTAAAAAGGTACTTGAGAGTAGCTGTACCTTGGATACATCTTGCCCAGCAATAAAGATATATTGCATAAAGAGATTTGAAACTGGTCCATTTTTTTGTTTGTATGTGCAAATTTCTTTGTGTGGAAAAGCAATCTATAAAGCAAAGGTGAAAGAACAGAAAAATGTAAGTTTCCAGAACAAATATTTCATCTAAATTTGTTTTGATGAATGATAGCCAAAAGCAGTCATATATATATATATATACACACAAATGTATATATATATATATGGGTTTCAGATATAAAGTAGTCTTTGTTAGAAAACTTTCTTACATAGCCCTGATCTTAGGCAGAGGCTTCTTATCTATACAGCATTCAGAAATGGAATGATCTGATTCAAAGTGTTTCAAATACAGGTAATTTTATCAAAAGCACTGAGCTATTCCAGGGCACGATTACTATCATACTGCTTAATTATATTTTCTTTAGAAAAATGCAGCTATCTGAAAGTGTAATGAAGTGATTGCTGTTTGTGTAGCTGTGAAGAAGGGAAGCTCCGGGCTCATTAGCAAAGCAAATGATCTGCCTTTGGCATTAGTTAACCCTAAGGGCTAAATTCCACTCTCAAGTACATCAAGAGGAAAATAACAAGGGATAGACTGAATTTCAAGTGGTAGTGGGGGCAAAATTTGGCCCTTACCCTTCAATGGGAAAGCAAATACAATATTCCTACTTTCCATCCATCATGTCAGATAACTAGATGGTTTGATTAGATTACAGAGCCCACACTAACAATGATGTATATTTGGCTGAATTGAAAAATGCCATTAAAGTGGGATTCCTGGAATTTAGCAGGAAAACAAAATATTTCCTCTCTTAACTCATTATACTTACAGAAAAAAAAAAAGGATAAGTAAATGAGAAAGCTTTATGAGACCCTCCTGTCTGTGTTTAGAATTAAAAGCATTTAAATATGATGAGGTTTTAAATCTTTTCCTGGATTTGTAAAAACACTTTGGATATGTCTGGCTTTGTAAATCTTTCATTTTCAAAACCAACCTCTTCAAACCCAACAAACATATTTTTAACATCTTCTCATGTAGCATAGATAGAGCATAATGCTCATCCCAAATCTGAAAGAAGGAATAGATCTTCAAGCACAAGATTCCTGATGGAAGAAACAGTTTTGGTTTTATAATGTGTTGATTTCTCAGTCAAAACACTATGCACAGCTTTGATTTTGGTGCAACTGGGGACAGTGGAGCACTTGGCACTTTTCTTCCTATTTATTTTTCTTGGTTGACAGCTGGAGACTCTAGGATTTGGGAGATGCACCCAATTTGCCTTCAGGCCAGGGGAAACAGGCTTCCAAATTTTAGATGGAAAACAAGGGGATAAAGCTGACCTTGGCACTGGGCAGCTAAAGATCTAAGGATCACTTTTCACAGCAGCCCAAAGATATGCAAAGGACCTGGCCAGGCTGCATTTGGCTAAAAGCCAGCTCATTCCAGAGGGATTGCTGGGAATGCAGTCTGTGAAGGGCTGCCTGTACTAAAACAGGAGGGCGACCATGGTCCTGTCTGGCTTAATTTCTGCAATATTAGGTTTTTATTTCTGCAGAAGGTCTTTGCAGGGGAAATCAGCATGGAGACATTTAGCTGTGAACACTGGCAAGGAAAATTTGGTTGAGTGCGGAAAGGTACTGAAAAGGGGAAGCTACCTGATGGTGGGAGGAATATTGGGAGATTTTTTAGTCCTCTTCTTTTCAGGTCAGAAAATAACTTCTGTGTCATCTGGGCAGCATAACATTGGCTACAGGTTTGTGGTGAGCCATGAAAAACTATCCTGGATTTTTAAAATTTTCTACTGACCTCTCCTTCTTGAGTTAAGCTTCATTTCTGAATAACCTTGTTATCCCCCTGTGTCAAGTGTCCCCATTATTCCCATGGACATTCTCCTTTCCTTCCCTCTTGTCCTACACACATAGCAGGTAGGCAGAAATTTGTCATCCAGTGTGATTTTTACAGGTATACAGGGAAGGATTCCAACATTATTAAGCTTTCTCACATTAAACAGTCTAATTTACTGTTAATAAGTTGTAGTTTTTACTTGGACTTGCAATCCTTTTGTATGTTTTGTTTGAATCCCTTTACTGCCAGAGCAGTAAAATTTTGACTGCATCTAAAAGCATTCATAATAAATAATCTAGAACTCCACTTATTCCCCACTAAAAAATGACCCTGTTTGTAAAATTCTTCTCACATTTAATGGATTTTTTCTTGCATTCAAAATTTACATCAGTTGTAACTGGATCTAGTGCAAAACCTTGTGGAATAAATTCTGATCCCACTGTATAAACTGAGAGTAATTTAAGTGACATTAGAAGGGCTACTCCAGATTTGCACAAGAATAAACCTGAGAAGGGTCTATTGAAAAAGCAGACACATTTGAATTTGTTAAATAAGGCATCACATGTACTGCAAAGCTGCAAACAGTGAACTCATGTCCCTTTAACATTAGAGAATATTAGTCTGAAATGCTCTTGATCAGGTTCTGTTAGAAGCATCCTTCAATGGCGATGTCTGCAAGATGCCACCATTGTCCTGATCCACAGCCAGAGCTGTTTCTGATGCTGCTCCTAAAACTATTTTCCTCAAATTGAGCTTGTCTTACTAATGTCCTGTGCTCTTACATCACGGGTACTTCCTAAGCAAGCTCATTCTGCCAGGAATGAGGTGGAGAAGACCCTGGCGAGCAGCTTTACTGGCATGCCTGAGCTCTGGCACTTCTGGTGAGCAGAAGGCTCCTCTGCAGCCCAGCTGTGTGCAGGAGTGTCTGCAGGGAGCACAGCTGGCTGTATGGCACACAGCTGGCTCAGGATGCACAGCTGTCTGCAGAACACGCAGCTGTCTCGTGGCACACAGCTGTCTGCAGCTGTAGAATTTCAGTAGCATTGTTCTCCCCAATGTGGATTCACCTTAATGCAGTTTAATTGAGCCTATCCAAATTCATGCTTTTCCTGAGCTCAGCTTGGCTTTGTAGGTTCCCAGTGGCTGCTGGAGGCACGACTTTTCCAGCCCCTAAGTCGGGTGGGAGCAGGGGATCCCCTTGCTGAGGGCTGCCAGAGATGACACTGATGTCACCACAGGCACTGCCCTGCCCGTAGGTGCAGACTGTTGAATTCTTTGCAGAACCCACAATTACCATTTCCATGACATCATGCAGGTCAAAAACTTGGCAGGACAGACCCTGAAAAAGTGAATGTGATATGACAAACTACTGCAACATCTCTCAGAAGGGTTTGAGATGAAGCTTATCTTGACCTGGGCAGGAGAAAAGATTAGGTGATCTCTCAAGGTCCCTTTCAGCATTGTGAGAGAAAAATGAAATTCCTCTTGTGAAGTACAAAATGTTACTGTTATACAGTATCATGAACAAAATGTATATTAGTACTGAATAATTAATAGTACCACCATCAGTTGGGACAATTATTCACTGGAGGTGGTGAGAGGTGCCAAAAACCTTTTCACCCTTCCTGCTTTCCCACCTTCCCTGCATGTGTCGCAGTAATTCACAGCACAGTGGGGGCAGTCTGGCCAGCACAAGCCTCTACCAACCTTTTTAGGGTCTGGTTTGAATTCTTTCAAGTCCAGAGAATCCCAGGAGGCTGAGTCATCTGGTGAAGAGGGCAGCTGCCTTCTCCATGCAGGGGAGCAGTAACCCTGTGGCACACAGCACCTTCTGCAGACTGATTAACTTCAGACTCTGCTCTCCAGCTAATGAACTGTGCTTTATGGACTGGCAGCTGGATTTCCTGCTCTGTGTGTCTGGCAGCACCCACTCTCATGTGTGGCAGGGAGTGCCAGCACAGAGTTAGCAGGAGGAGAAGGTCAGGAAGCCTCTTGCAGGGTGCAAAGACTCAGGGAAGGCTGGAGAGCGGGGCCAGGGAGCAGGAGATGGGAGTCACAGGGCTCCAGGCTAACCGGGCAAATGGGTCCCAGGAGATGGGGAAGTGGGCTGGGGTGGGATGGGATGCTGCTCCGTGTTCTGGCTGGGAGTGTGCCAGATTGGAACCAAAGGTTATCAACAGGATTTAGCCCTTTCCTGCTGCCAAATGCTTTTGCTGAGGAGCTGGGAAGCACTGCCAGGCCGCTGTCCCACTGCAAGCAGACCTAAGGCTGGTTGAGCTCTCCTGCCATGCCCTGGACATGCAAACAACATCTCTCTTTTCCTGTGCCTCCCTCCACGGGCCAAATCCCCATCACACCATGCAGTGCAGACCTGCAGAAGGGGCCAGGCTGCCCAGGGCCAGGGACTGCAATTGGGCATGCAGTGCCAGGGGCTGGAGTGCACTGGAAGTCACTCTGTGAGGATGCTGGCGAGGCTAGGGGTGCAGGGGAGTGGTGTCATTCTGGGGGTTAACATCCACATTGTGTACTGGCTATGTTGGGTGTGTCCCCACAGCAGGGCTCAAATGCACAGCGTGGACACCTTGTTTAGCATATTCATGCAAAACAAATTTAATTTAAACTGCATAATTTATAACACCTATGGCCCGAAGAGCTTTTCCTTCTCCTGGGTAGGTTTGCTGCTGAGGAGCAGATGAGCATCGGGAGGGTGCAAAGGAGAGGGAGGGAGCACAGGGAACAGAGCAATTGCCCTTTCAGCAGCCAGCCTGCTCAGGTGTGCTGGATGCAATGTGTGACTACACTCGGAGCTTTCCATGCTTTCTGATCGCTATCAAGCAGGCAGCTGTCTCCACAGACCACATAATTAATCCAGGATTTCTTTTCTAGGACTGGCACAACCTAACTTATAGCCCATTATTGCATATGGAGAATTTGAGTTGTTTCTTTCCCAGGAAAAATATTTTGAGCTTTTTAGCATTCCAATTGCAAATGAAAATTACCTCATTCAGTTCCCTACTGCTCAGTAACTCCTTTCCTCAGGCTGAGAACCCCTCATCCTCAGCACTTATTGCCGCCTCTCTTTTTGCCTCTTCCCAAATCATTCCCAGATCTACCATGAAGAGATTTCAGCTGAGGACTGTGATCCTGCCAAGAGAGCTCATCACACAGACCATTATGGACAGAACATTATTCTAGAACTGGTATACATGGACTTCTTTTGCAAAATGAGATTCTTATCCTTTTACTAGATAAGAATTAACATGAAAAAAGTTAAAAAAAAAAAGGAAAAAAAGCTTTGTAGATTTAGGAATATTAATGAGCATCTACTGGAATTACTGGAGATTGTTGTTGATCATTCAAAGTTCCTTGTAATAATTTCTTCTTTGTAACCAGAACTTAGAATATGACTTTTAAGAAGCTGCAAAAAAGGTATCATTTGCCATGTTTAAGAAAAACAAAGTAATTAACACAACTATGAACACAGGAAAAACCTTAATATAAGCAAACCCAAAACATTTGGGTTTTTTAGGGAAGTTCTGTAAGCTCTCTTTTAGAGAAGTGCCTTGTAAATTGAGGGTTTTCAGACAGAAGTTGGTGGCTCAGTGGTCATCTGCAGGAACTCAGGTTTGTCCACAGTCACTTCTGCAAGATTGCCCTAGAAAGGTCACAGTGGTGGAAGTGGCAGCTTGGGAAATATTTTCACTATTTCTAGGCAAGTTAACTTTCCTCTGTTAATGAAATTGCTGAGTAAACAAGTTTCTGCTGTCAGAGAGGCATAGTTAGTCCCAGAATGTCCCAGTCTTAGATTTAATGGCTTTAATCCATTAACTATTTAATTTACATATTCTAGCAATTGATTCAGATGCAGGTGGAATTCAGAACTATGGGTATTCAGCATTATTCTGTTCCTCAGGGTTTCTCTGGAAATCACATAACATTTATTAAAACAGTTAGAGGTAGAATAATACCATGATAATCCCAGAATAGTCACAGCAGCCCCATAATATTGGAATGTGGATCCATTCCAGGGGATATTTGCTTTGCAGTAGGCAAGGTGTTGGTTTCTAGTGGGTAGAGGAGGTGATGAAAAGGACTTCACATTTGATGTGAAGTCTTAGAGGGTGTTCACTTCTGCTATTTCCTCTTGTAGAAGCAGGCAAGAAAAGTTCTTTTTGTCAAAGTGATATTTTCCAGTCCTCCAAACTTAAGCTTTCAGGTCTGTCTTTCTGCCCCTAGTGTAAAGTCTGACTTGAAACTGAGCACTTATTCTTGTAACAGGTTGGAGTTGTCCAGGTGCCACTCCTGGGTGATTTTCAGCCGCTGCCAGCACTGGTGGAGCAGAGCTGAACCTCTCAAGGGTTGCACTGTGGTGGGTTAGAGAAGCAAACTTCCCTTCAAAAAGGTCAGGTTGAGCAAATCCTGCTTTGGTCTTTTACCTGACACGTCTGCTGGAGCAGGGAACACGTTGAGAGCTGTCCTGCCCTCTGCAAGCTTAGGTAAGAAGGGAACAGATGGATCTTTTCCCTCTGTCTGCATCCTAGACAAGTACACCACCACTAGCAGAGGCAATTCTCACTGACCTGTTATCATTCCTGCCAGTGACTATAAGAAGAATTCAGATCTGTGCTAGTGTGCACAAGTACTAATGGGACACATGTGAAAGCTCTGAATCTCTGTCCTATGGGAATATAGGTATTTTAGCTTCTCCTTTAATCTTAAGACAAAAATGAAAGGAGTAAAGGAGCTAAGAGGAAGGAAAAGTCACAAAAATTAACATTTTTGTGGGATGGGGTATCCCTGGAGATGCAATCTGAACCCTCAAAAATGTTAATTTTCCATGGATAAGGAAGTGCTGATGGCTTTGATGTGACAAAACCTCTAGTTGGGGCAACATTTGGTGTTTCAAAAGGTTGATGGTAGAATGTGGTAGGAACACAGAGCTGGCACTCCACTTTCTTGCTATCACAGACATAAGCATTCACTTGAAAATACTAAACTCAGCCTAAAAGTAGCTCTCTTATCCAATTTGGCTACATTTTCAATGTTTGATCCTTAATACCACTACTTCTCATTCTAGTAAAAATATAATTAGGCTTATTAGGTCTTGTATCAACATTTCTCTTTGGCTCTTCCTTCTCTGCAGTTTTTGCCAGCAGTCCTATGGCAGTTTTGGGAGGGGTAACCACACTGCCTCTTCTCTGCTTTGCTGAGCTGCACAAGCTAGGCAGGCTGCTTTAGTGCTCTTGCATGGGAAAGACTCTCTCAGCATCCTTGTAGCTTCTGTTTTACTGGATTATGGATGACCAGATGTGTGCAGACAAGCTCTTCTGTTTTCTGGCATGAATATTTCTCTCTTCTCTTGGAAATACCTTTCTTCTTATAGCCTAAGAAAAGTTCTGCATTCCTCTGTCAGTGTTGTAGTGGGGACTCTGAGGTAGCCTATGTCTAAGAGCTGCAGAGCTTTGTTAGTTCCCACTGAGGGTCTGTCTGCCAAAGGGGCAATTCTTGAGCCTAACTCCTGTGCATACATATTTGTGAATAATTTTTGCCCCATTTATCTTATCCTAGTTCCTGAGACCATCTGATTTTTCCTGTATGCTCTATAATTACATGAAAACTGGCATTTTCACATCTCTGCATTCTATTAAACCTCTGTTTCATAAGAAGTTTGGATGAGGCATGTTTCTTATTGTTATGTCTATTAACCAGTCTTCATAATTATTTGCTTTATTTTTTTACAGTTCTTTTTTGACAATATTCTACCACTGTTTTGGATTAGTGGTTTTTGGCTGGTAACTGGGGTCAGAAAAGTTATGTAAATTGGACGTAATACCATAAAAACAATATATGTCTTCAGAGTAAAACTAGAATAACCCTTAGCATTGCTGAGGTGATTCTGGGTTAAATGACATCAGATTCTACCATAGTGACTCCAATAAGATAGCTTATTTGAGTAAAATAATCAGGTCTGGACATAAAATGTAGATCATATTGCACAATAACAAACCTGTCCCTTGGACTGGAGGCTCTTTCTTTGTGAGAGGCTGCCAGCAGAGTCCAGGCAGCCAGAAGAGAGCTGAGCTCCTGTTTAATTCACAGTACACACCATAGGCAAGATAATTGTTTCAGGAGGTATTTAAAGATGAGCAAGGACTGGAGCCATTGGTTCATCCCTTCAGAGGAGGTGGAGGATCAGACTGTTGCCAGGTGGAATCTGCAGGAAAGGCTCAGCAGGCATCAAAAGCAGGTGCAGGTTTTCTGGGATGGGTGGCTGCAAGGGATGGGAGCTCTCCCAAGAGGAAGCAGGTTTCCAGTACTACAGGTCTGATGCTGAGGAAGAAGATGAGAGCTGCATGGCTTCCCCATGGCTGCATCCTGCCTGAGCTGCATCTAGGAGCTTCTGAAAAATCTTACTAAGCATTTGGATGTGTTTCTAAGTATTTCTGACACTTTAGTTCCCTTCTTCATCAGCCTTCTCATTTGTGGAATTAAAACATTTTCACATCTCTGCCAGGGTGGTTGATGGGATTGGTGCATTCATGAGTGCCAAGGGCTGAGATTTTGTAACACAGATGGAGCAGAAGTCCTCGAGATGCTCATCCCTGTGCACTCAGCATGGGAACGTGCCAGCCTTGGGGCAGGGCTCGCTGCTTGGCTTAAGCCTTCAACATACTTGCAGGAAGAAGATTGTAAACAGGGAATACAAATGTAACCATTGTTATTTGCAACTCGACTTTCAAACTTCTTGCCAGATTATAAATCTTGACTGTTTGTACCTCTGCCGTTTCTCAGGTCTGCACCAAAAATATTTACCAAGGAAATAATGCTTGTAACAATGATCTCAGACCAGTGCAACTCATTAGCTAGCAATGTGCCTGCAGGCAGTATGAAAGATTCGACCCATCTGGAATTAAATAGCAAGGGATAGCTGGAAGCTGTATTCAATACTGATGGTGGGAAAAGCCTTAAAACTCCTTGATTGCAACACATGAAAGCTGTGAACCATCAATAACCAAAAAAAATATGATGTGCCAACTATAGCAAAAGTAACAGCAGGGCAATGCCATTATTCGAGGTCATTCCACCTTCATCTTGTCAAAAAGGCATAAAGGAAGGGCATGACATAAGCCAGATCTCCAGCATCCTACTCCCTTGTCAGTAGGACATAATTGGCATTAAATACTGAATGTGCCTGGATTTAATATAACTCCACTGCTCAATTACTTCATCCACTAAAGTAATGGAGAGCTGCCCATTTCAAGAGTTTATAGGGGATAACTTGCTTTAATACAGACATCAGAGCCCCAGATATCCTAACTGATATTTTATTAATAAATTCTCAAAATTATCATAACTTGTTCCAAACAGGGGAGTTAAACCCATGACTACCAGGGAAGTATCTCTTCTTTATATAATGTCTTTTTGTAGCTAATTAGAACTGAGGGCAAACACTGCCAATCTCTTTCCATCCTTGGCAGCTGTATCACTTGGAAACACACAAAGCACAACAGGGGAAGGACAAACTTTTTCTGTGATATCTTTGACTATTTACCCCATTTTTGGGCAAGCGAGTAGCTGAAGGTCCATTGCCTTTTTATCTGTGACTTCTCTTTTCAGCAAGGGGCAGCAGGGTAGATGGAGGAAGGCTTAATGGCCAAGCAGGACATTGAGGATTTGGGATATAGCCCAAGTTCATAGAAAATTGCCTGAGAAGCAGAGGCCAGATGCCAGGAGTAGGGAGTTCTGTCTGGATTTGAACTGGGTGGTCAGCACTGGGTAAGGACACCATGAAAAGTCACTGTGTGAAAGCAGCACCAAAACTGCTGCCTCGCATTCCCTCTGGGAACACCTTTGTCTGGCAAGGCTCTCCAAAGCAGAATGCCTGTCTGCAGTGTGTCCAGCTGCAGTCTGTGTGGGGTACTCAAGGCTGTCACCCCGTGAGGATGCTGTTGTACCTTCCCAGTGTGGGTAGCACTAACAGGGAGGCAGTGAGGTTTGACCCCATTAGCTGCCAGGTGTTTATGAAACGGATGGAGCACCAACCCCAGCCAAAAGTCTGCACTCCACGTTAATAAATGAACCATTTGAGTCCTTGTGACAGATTGATGGACTCATAAAAAGCAAGATGGAAAGGGACCGCAAAGCATCATCTAGTTCAGTGTTTTTCTGCCTCTGGTCTGAAAGGTATCAGGAGACTGTCTGTGAAAGCAATGCAGAAAGTCTGTTGCAAACCCCCACATACACACATGGATGACAAAGCATAGTGAGGGGAAGGAAAACACAACATAAAAGTGCTCAGACCTTCATTTTCCTCCTGCAGTGAATGGAAATCATGGTCATAATTCTGTGTAGGAGATGGAGATTCCACTCAGATGGTTTGTGTGGCCTTTCATTAAAATAAAATAAAAAATCCTGCAGCTGTGGTAGTTCAGACTCTCCTTGTGTTTTCTGGAAAGATCAACTCTAACCATTCATGAGGAAAAGTACTTGAGTTTCCTGAATGGACCCCATTTTTTATGCCTGGAAATCTACTGTGCATCTGTACAAGTTCAGTCCAGCAGAGCTGTAGGCAGGAGAGGCTGAGCAAGCTCCATCCTATTGCAACTCTATTAATATCAGTGCAATGAAATCAGGCAGTATTTTTCCTCCATATTTAAGGAATTCATTAATAATTTTTCTTTTTCCATATTTATATCTGATTTTTTTAACTTAAACAGACTTATGTTATTTTAAGCACGTTACAGTGCCCTGATTTCTGAATCCTGATTTGGGTGGGGAGTGTATACGTCCTAACAAAGAAATACACATATCTGTCCCTTGGTTTTTTTCTGAGTCATATATTAAAAATTATAAAACATGAAACTGTATTTTATTTCACTTGATTTTACTTATACTATTATATAGATAAAATATATTCATCATAATATGTATAAATCACCCAGCTGTGCACAGTCAGCTGTGAGCTATCTTTGGAGGATTTTTAGAACTTCAGAGAACTGTTGCCAGTGATGGCAAGGTGGGAGTACATTCAGCTAAATTAGTTCTAGCATTAATAAACCTCCCCAGAACCTCAACAGCCAGCTGGGATGCTGCAGAGCTAATAAGTGCTGGTGGGCCCCAGCTGGCCCCGTGCAGAAAACCACCTGGCAGGCAGTGAATCCTGGCCCCTGGGGGAGCCTGGAGCACGCACGTTTATCCTTCTGCTGTGCAGGCATCCAGTCCTCCTTCCTCTTTTGGTAATTCATTCATGGAGCACATTTCCAGAGTGGTGAGATCTCAAAACATTGTTTCTAGAAAGCCCTGTCTGGTAAAATGCTCAGAAGATGGAAATTGCAGTATAAAGCATTACTGCTTACATCTGGGTTTGTGTTCTGTCCTCTTGGGAATGATAGACCTGTGGCATTCAAAGGCAGCACTATGGCCTCGGTTCAAAGGCAACATTCAGCTCCAGGAAAAAATGAATGTGGCAGCCTTTTAGCCCCAGCCCTTGTTGTACAGCTCCTTGCACTGTAGAAGGCTTCTGCAGCCATTGGGGTTTCCTGGTGGTGTTGAGAACATCCTATACTTTAACAACCCCCAAAATATTGAAATAAAGGCTTCTAGAGCTCGCTGCCCACTTTTGCATTTCTCAGTTTTTTAAACGAGTGCGTAAGCTTTGTCCTGGTAAATAATGTGTAAGTAATGTGTTAAGGATCAAATCTAATTTTCACTCTTTCATTTTGAACACAATATTGGATCAGAGAAAAGGATCATACGTTTGTGTTCAATGCATCCTCCTTATTTTCACCCAGCTGTGTGCTGGAGAGCTCCTGTAGGTGTGGAAGAAGCCAGCAGTTGAGTTAAGGGGTCAGAGTGTTAGAAAAAGGATTTAGGTGATGCCACAAACTGTTGAATTGATGCTGCCAAATCCATTTACCCAACCCATGGCTTTGTCCTCCCAGGGTGTTATCTGGAGACTAAGTTATAATGACAAGTCTCAGGTCTCGGGGACTTCCTACTCTTGTAGGCACCACTTAATTTACAATCCCTTTCAAATCCTGCCTGTCCTGAGACCAGAGTGGATTTCTGAACTGGCCATTTAAGTCAGAGTTGCTAAAGCCTCTGTTAGTATTTTAATACAACATTCTGCTTTGGGACCCTGGATCTGCTATTGGAGGACAAGAGCCATAACAGAAAACAAGACATTCCTGAGAGGCAGTGCAATTTGTACATGGCATCCTTATGTCACTCTCCTGGTGCAGCACGGAGCTCTTTAAAGACTCCTCTTTGATCCAAGTTGAACTTTAGCCCTTTGGAGTTCAGAGGTTATGTCAAAAACTTTCTTCTTGGCTTTTAACGTCAGCAGCTAGAGATTTAAGCCCTAATGGTGACAAAGTCCCATTGTTTTCTGCACACCAGGACTTAGATGGAATTAAATTCAAGGAGAGGTGCAGCAGCTTGCTGCTGGTAATGGTGTTTCTCATGGGATCTTAAGGCTTTCAGGAAGAAACTTAGTACCCAGTCCTAGTCTGCACAAGTGTGCTAGCCAAAACTGCCTTATCCAAACACATTTTAGTGGAAGAAATTAAGAAGAATCCCTCCTTATCCCATCTTCCATTTTCTATGTTACTGTTGGCTGATAGAGTTTAGAGATATGTAGCAAACCACCAGTGCCCAGAGACTTTCTCATCACTCAATTTCCCATGGATAGCCTTGAGGAAAAGAAAGTGCAAACGTTTTGCTTATGGGTATCAAAATTCAACTTGTAATGTTACCAGTCCAAGTCCAGATGAGTAGATGCTTTATGTTTCCCGTAAGCCTCAGCCTCTAATAAGGGAAAATAGCAGAAAAGTAAGGGAGATGCTGCCAGAAAATATCTCATCCCCTGGAGGGAAGGAAGAGAATGAAAGAAATAGCTGGTGGTACAAAATATTTTGCCTAGAGAGGTTTTGGAATTGTTCCCTAGCCACAGTGGGCAAATCCTTATGAATCTCTCATCTGGGCTCTGTACTTACAAGTGCTATTAATGCACCTAACAAAATCCAGGCTTTTGTCAAAAAACCAGAGTAAATCACTTCAGTGTGTCATCCTCTAGGTGACAGCTTGGTCTACCACGAAATGGAGTGAGAGCAGAACCTTGCACAGTAGGCTCTGCTGTTTGCCTCTGATATGCTGCTCCATCACTGCCAGGGAGCAGATCCCACCTGGGCAGCACAGCTCTGCCTTCAAAGGCCAGCATGCAGGACCTC
The DNA here is from genome assembly GCA_003676055.1 of Chloebia gouldiae. Taxonomy (NCBI): domain Eukaryota; kingdom Metazoa; phylum Chordata; class Aves; order Passeriformes; family Passeridae; genus Chloebia; species Chloebia gouldiae. Next base: position 2,971,688 of record QUSF01000014.1, read on the forward strand.
CTTAGGACAACTTGAAAGCATAGCAGCATGGAACAGAAAAGAGCAGGGTCACGGTGGAGCATAGATCACTCCCCAGGAGCAGCCACACAGCCTGCAAGACCTGTGCCACTTCCTGGAAGCCTCTGAGCTGCAAGGTTTCCTGCATTAACTAACTGGCTGCTGGAATGCTGAGGTGAGCCCTATAAATCAAGTGTTGGTTTTGATGACTCCAGCACACAGGGCTGCAGGAAGGCACTTGCACAACTGTACAAAACCCACACCACTTTTGTTTGCCTTTAAATGGGTGAGAAGGATAGCAACCTAATTTTTGATCATGCTATCCCAGAATTTCCAAGAAACCTTGCTCTTTTCATGTCTGGTACCTTAGATCCTTGGGTTTTGTGTGACTGTGGAGGAGGATTTATGAGAAGTTCAGGTTTGATCTTATATATGTCCTGTTAAATGCTTGACCACTGAGTTCTCTGATGTCTGTGAGTGCTTATCAGTGTGGTGCTTCTTGGATACTGAGGGTCCTGGAGAGCTCAGCCCCAGAGTCTGCTGACAGTATAGGTACACCTGCACCATAAATGTCCTATAAAAGTCACTGGGTTGTCTGCAAGCAGGAGCTCAAAGCAGGCTTCCACAAGGTCCTTCTGAGAGTCTGGACTACAGGCTTGAGGAAGGTGTGATGTCATGTGGTGAATATGTGAGAAAGCACATAAATTAATTTTTTTGTTTTTGAGACCAATCTCTCTGGTCAGAGATGGAAAAAAAGTGGGGCAAAAGTGTGAAATTTCACAGCGGGGAAACTCAAGAAGAAAAGGAGGCACTTAATATGTAATGAGGTCAGATTCACACAGATCCTGGCAGAATTTACCACACAGCTGTGTGCAGAGGTAGGCAGAAGCAGATAGCAGAGAGGCCTCAAGACTTGCCCCAGTAGAGCCTGTAGTCTTCAGTCATGTCCCCATGGCATTTATGGTCATCTAGCACGGCAGGCAGAGCAGGAGAGCATCCTTCCAAGACGAAGAAAGAGAGCCCTGTACCCAGTGCTGAACAGCCTTGCTCCACAGGCAGATACAGAGGCAGTAGCCCTGCCTGGCCATGGGGACTTGTTAACTCTCTATTCTCTTTTGTTTCAAAGTGCCTGCCAATGCCTCTGCTGTTTCACACTTTGCTTCCCTCAGAGATCTTGGACAAACATCACCTCTCCACCCCAGGAATCCCTGCACTTGTTTCCCTTTGGCTGTTCAGTGCTGCTGCAGAGGTTTTTCTGTGCACCAGGGCTCTGGGAGGACAGCCTCACACCTGGGGCCTCTCCTGTGCCCTGAATGGCAGAACCTTGCTGAGCATCCCCTGGCACAAAGACAGGAACAACTGCAGTTTCCCAGGACTTGGCACTTCGAGAAAAGGAAATGTTATAAAATTCTCTTTTTGTTTCCCCACTGGGACAGCAAGTTCCCTGAGAAGAGGGTGTGAGAGCAGCATCTGTGAGAGCCAAGGATGCATGCTTTGCACAGGGGAAAGAATTGGGCAGAGCTCAGCCCAGAGCCAGGATCAGGACATCCCTTGGGGCAGGCACTTCTAGGCTTTCCTGGAAAAGTGGTAGGTGGTGCAGTGAGGTACCACTGTGCAGAGGACAAGTGGGTGGGAGAAGGCAGACACCTCTGCCAAGTTCCTCCAGCAAATCTGGTTTATATCCCACAATCAGGCAGTGTTTGCTCTGCTGGTGACAGGATCAGTAGACATGAGATGCAGGACTCTAACTCACCTGTGCAAGGTGCAAAGAGCTGACCTGGGGACAGTGTCCCTGAACTGCCAGGGTCACCTTTTACCCCCAGGTTAGCCTATTTTGTTATGATAGTGAACACCCCCATTAAGGCTCAGAAAAGGAACCAGTGAGAGTGAGTATTTTCCTCTTCCCACACCTTTTCTTTATTCTTCTAAAGTTTCAGGGGAAAAAATAGAGCTACAAATGGAATAAAATTTTCAGCTGATTAGGGCAAAATTTTTTGACTTTTCTCTCAAGAGATTTGATTACTTTAGCTGTATTTTGAGGGGAATTTGTTGGAAAAAAGATCTGCTCATTTCTGTGAGGCTTCTGTGCAGAAAGATTTTTTTTGCCATAGTGGTACTGAAGTGCAGTCCTCCAAAGCTTTTAGATGTGGGATAATGGCTCGTAACACTATTGGAGTGGCCTTTGCTCTTGCAGAAGGGTTTAAACCTTGCTGGCAGATCCAAAGAACTAGCTAGCTATTCAGCCTCCTCAGTTCTGCTGTCCAAATTATTGTTATCCAAAACCATAAACCATAGTCCAAGCATAACTATAGTTTTGGACAGATATTCCTGACCCTGTGGCTTGGTGTTGTGCATTCTTCAGTTTCAGGCTGTATTAGCAAGTCTGGGAAGGAATCCATTCATATAATTATTCCAGCATATCAATTTGCTGCTCTTAGAATGAAGTCACTCAGCAGTGGGAAGCACATAAAGAGGACACACAGAGTTTAACGTAGGAAACACTTTAATGATGAAGAGATTGCCAGAAGTATCTTAGTGCAGTCCAGATCCCTAAAAGAGTAATTTTATGGGATATTGCAATTCTTTTGCATTAATTCAATGATTTTTTTTTCTGTACAGTGGAACATGTGGTTTTTTATTCAGTATCACTAATCAATGTGTCACAGATTGCAGCAATTCCTGAAACCATTTTCTCTCCATTGTTTCTCATTCTTTTACTGCTCCCCATCCCCACTGTCTCCTCTTTCCCTGTGAATGCTGCGACCTCAGCTGTGACCAGGATGGTTTGTGTGTTCCTGGTCATGAAAGGACAGTGACAATGGCACTGTGTGCAGTGCATGCTTGTGGCACTGTGGAATGGCCAGCTGGGTGTTGCAAGGGCAGCAGGCACACAGCATTTTCAGGAGTTCACTCTGCACTAGGCAGTTTTTGAATGGTATCAGCACTATTTGGAAGAGGCATGTGTGCTGCTGGGCAGTGCAGATGCTGCTCCCCCTCCATCTCCTGGTACCCAGCAGATCCAGGAGCCCATGAGCCTGCCAGGGTCAGGGCTGGAGGCAGGAGCTGGGGCTGATGCTGCACACACCTAGGCTGGTGTTCTGAGTGGGGGGAGGACACACCAGCTGTGTGGTCCCTGTGCTCAGTATTCAAGGCTTGACAAGATCTCAGTTGTCACAAATTTAGCATCCAGATGATTGAGGTGTCTCTAACACCTGTAGTACAGAAGAAAAATAAAAGGTTGAGGCTTTTGGATAGGTTGCTTACTGCAGAGCTGCCAGTGCTGAAGTCTGATAACATTGTTTTTCTTAAACACTGGCTGCCAGAATCAGCATACCACTGAGAGCAGCAGTTTGCATTTCTTACCTCAGTTTCCTAAGGAAGCTGGGTTTACAGGATCACCACACCTGCACATCTACCTCCCGATCCCTCCCACCACTGTCCAACTCCTCAGCAGCCTTTCAAACTTCAGCCTTAGAAGGGACGAGTTCTCAAAGTTATTAAGTTTGTACAACCATTGGAACATTGAACAAGAAAGGGAAGGAGAGGAATCTTGTTAGAGGCTTCCCGAGGGAAGGATTGGATTGCCAGCCACACTCTTTGTTAGCCTCTGGTGCTTCTGCACAGGCAGCCAAAGCAGTCACCAGAAACCAGCCATCAGCACTTCTGCCTGCAGAACAGTTCAAATCTTCATGGATGAAAAAGCAACCTGTAGAATAAAAAGCCTACCAGGCTCTACTTTCAGAAGGACTCTATGGAATATGCCCTGGATAATGGCATTTTAGAAGCATGTCTCTTTGGATGGTTTGCATGTAAGCACTGCATGCTGTGCTCTCCCCCACCTGACGCCTCTGGGAGAAGGGTGAAGTGTGACATCTGGAACTTTGTGACTCACATCACTGTATCGACACCTCAGCATCTTTCCTGTACTTCTCACAAAACCTTCTCTGAGGTGGGCAGGGCTGTTGCCCGTTTTCCTAATAACAAACCATGAGGTCAAGTGATTTCCTTCAGATCATGAGAAGTCAGAGGTAGAGAAAATTTGACTCTACCTCTGCCATGCCCCAGGATCCCATGCAAAAAGATGTAAGACATGCTGAGAACTGCTGATGAAATCACCTGTGAATAAGCAAAGACCATTGCACTCACTTAACATGTAAATCAGAATAGCACCAAATCTCAATTGATAAAATATTTTTGATTTGCACTGTAAGATCCTGAGAATAAAACCTTTCACTTTGATTCTGGAGAACATTGAGAAGTGGGACCTTGTTAAGCTTAATGTAGACCACCAATATAAACAACTACTAAATGGATACCTGTTCTCAAGGATTAACTGTAACATCTGTTAAATTTTTATTTAGCTCATGATTAAGAAATGAGGAGCATAACTTCTCCTCTTTCTTCTTTTTTTAAAGGCACAATGAAATCACCTAAAGCTTAGTAAAATATTTTTGGTAGTCACATTTCTCTGATTTTTCTTTAACTGGCAGAAGAGAAGAGAAAAAGATCAGCTCCACCATTTTACCTCCTCTAGCTGAGCATTATTTATGTGCTCACTAAAGAAAAATTTTGTGGGCTATTCCTTATTTAGCTGAAAAAAAATCAAACAATTTTACTAACAGCTGATTCTTCGGATCATTTGAGCAAAAAGGGTTGAGCAACCCTTTTACTTTCAATAAAACATATTTTTTTCAGTTAAAATATTTGAACAAGTGATTGAGAGGCACATGCATAAAAGTTCTCTTTGCACTTCATGACACGGAAGGTGATTGGTTGTTTCCAAAGAGATTTTATTCCTCTGTGCATTAGCAGGGTCTCAGGTTTCACAATTAAAGGGCACAGTCCTTTTATGAAAGCCCATATTGTCAGCTGAGGGGGAGAAGGGAATTCACACAACTCTCCCATTGCAGAGCTCAGCTGCATCCCTTGGTAGGTGCTTTTTAATCAGAAAGAATTATTGGAGCAGAGGAAACTGGGTACAGCAAAGCCATGCAGTCATGGGCTGTTTGAGCTCCAGCTCTGTGCCCCATTACCTTCACCAAGGTGAGCTGTGCTCCTCATCCCCCCCTGCCCCATCTCACAGCTCCCACGTGCCTTCAGCCCAGGAGCCTCAGCAGATATTCCAGCAGGGCAGGAGCAGGGCTCAGGTCCTGAGGCAGGGTAAATCCAGAGATATTTGGGGCTCAGCTCTGCCAGAGGCTTGACATGACAGGTTGGTGCTTGTGAATAACATGCAGGTCCTGAGCAAGAAGGAAGATGTGGGCAAGGGAATCACACCATCCCCAAGTGTGGTAGGCAGCCCTTTTTAGGATGTAAAAGTTTAGAAGACATTTAGGAAGGCTTAGGGAAGATTTAGAATTAGATGAGACCTGGCTTCAAACTGAACAACTTGTGTCTGAGTAGTTTGTTTCCTCAGCAAATAGTTTTCTGGACAACAGAAATGTGATACGGTGAGCTGGATTTATGGAAATCCTCGCTGCAGTACCCTGTTAGGAGGGGTCAGTTTGACTAAGAAAGGCAGTGGTAGAAAGAACAATAAAAGAATGTCAGTAAATGAGCAAAACCTATCAGAGCCAGGTCTGGGCTCCTGCATGACCTGGTGGCATCATGTACCCTCCAGAGGTAACCTCCTTCCCTTCCCTTCCCTTCCCCTTCTCCTCCTGCTTGATACCAAGCGTGGGGTTTATCAGCTGGTAACACACATGAGTCAAAGAACTGCTGCCCAGGGGTTAATACAGCACAGCTTCACTAAAAACCTAATTACTGTGCTGAGGAATGTGAGATTGCAATAGGTCATTCTTTTATAGCTCAGTTTTTGTACTTCAGGAAGACAATTCTCCCTGTAGATATGATTTATTATTTTTTCATATAAATATTTTCTAATACACCAGTGAGAGTGCCAGGAGGCTGGACTACATGGTAGGGTAAAGCAGTCTGGCTTACAGAGTGTGAACACACATGCTTCACAGATTTCTGCCAGTGTCTCTGGGCATGATGAAGCCTGTAACCAGCAAAAGTTCTTTAAAGTTCTTTAAAGTTCTTAAAAGTTCTTTAAAGACTGAATATTGGTTTTTCAGTGATTCCTTTGAAATGCTAACAGCATTGATCGCCCTGCAAGCTGGAATATCAGCTCATCCTTGGGACAGAGTGATGGAATGAACATGTCCTGGTGTGGTTCAAACAGCACGGGTGCCCCTAGCCCAGCTGGGTCTCTTCCAGGTGGGCAGCAGTGCAGCCAGTGATGTGGTGGGATGGTCTTGGTGAAGAGCAGAGCTGTTTGGGCCCCCACATCTCCTGCTCTGTGACCAGGTGTGCAGGCTATGCTGGGGCTGCTGTCAGAGAAAGGCACTTGGAGAAATGGACTTGCCAGCCAGCAGCTGGTTTTGTTTGAAGTTGTCTCAAAAGTCTGTCATAGCCCCGAATCAAGCATTTAATTTTATTTTCAAATTTTGCTTTTAAAAACTCTATAAAAAGATGATTTTCTCAGGAAAAAAGCATTGTAGGGAAAACTCCCACTACTTCAAATGGAAAAGTGGGAGCATATGAATACACTTCTAACCTGTATGAATATTTTGATCTCTATAAATATTTTATTTCTGTGTTTTTATTTTCATATAATAACTACTCCCTGAATTAGAACAAGGTCTAAGAATAGCTTCTTAGACCTTCTAAGCTGGCTTCATTCAGTTTTTTTTCCTTTTACTGTTAATTAAAAATATTTTGCTCTGCTCCCTGGCTGCTATATCTGCAAGCTGTATGTCCTTATGCACTGTCTGAGAGCAAGTGCCAGGCAGTTCTGGCAAACCTGAAAGCACTCGGGGCTTACAGCTCTGGCAGCTGGAGAGCCTTGGAGCCCTGTGGCCCACAGGCCAAGTGCACTGAGCACAGAGGGGCTGCCTTGGCATAAATGATCTTAAAGACTAAATCTGCCCACAATGTAGTATTTTCCAGACTCATGACCCCAGATCCAGACACAAGCCTTGCTTATGTTTGAACTTCCACCAGGCTCCCAGCCCCTAGTTTGGCAATTGCTGCTGTAGTTCATCGAAAGTTTGTTAAAACCCATACAATTCCACAAACCCCACAGTCTCAAGAAATCAGCATTTTTCTCCTGAAACCTGTTCTGCTGGAAATTTCCCAACCCAGTTCTGCAGAGAGCCATTATTTCTGAAATGCTTTTGTAAACATTTATTGCAGGGGTTTTCTTAATGACAATGGCCACAGACTCTGGCTGAGCTTAATTTGGCAATTTGCAAATCTCACTCCTTTTTGTCTCTTGGCCAGTTGGAGTAAGGGAAAGATTTTTTGTGTCTTTCAACACCACCACTGTGGTTTGGCTGCAAAATATGCTGCAAAATGTTTCCTGGAGAAGTTCCTGTGCTTGACACAGCAGTACTACAGAACCCAGGGCATTGCTTGTGATAGTGGCAAAATACTCAACATTTGCTTAGCATCCTTCTCTTACAAATCTCCAACATAAAGGAAGGTTAACCATTGTTTAGGGAACTATAAGTAGATGGGAAAAATTTCAGATTGTGTTACCTCCATGAATTTCCTTCAGTCTTTAGTAGAGAAAGAACACCAAGTCTCACCCCAGGGAAAGAGGACAGAGCAGATCCTGGAGGCACTCAGCAGTGGTCAGCCTACATCCAGAGGGACAGTGATTGCCACTTCCCCACAGGCTCTTGCTTTCTACCCAAAAAACCCTGAAAGCACTCTGGAGTCTGGCACATGAACCTTATTCATGTTTCGTAATACCCTAGCAGAGTGGTGGTGGTGAGAGGTGGCAGACAGGGAATAAGGGTGAGGAGAGAACCTCCTTGTGGGAATTGCACAGGACTGAAAGCCACTTCTTGTATGACTTCCTGGGATGGTGTCCCAGAGGGCTGCCCCTCTGTGCCTGGGAAGTGGAGCAGAGGACCCCAGAGCCCCCAGTGCACCCCTTCCTTGCCTGGGCAGCAGAAATATTCACCAGGACAGCTTTGCTCCCAGTGCTGCCACAGGGAGGTGGCCAGGAGGATGAAGGCAGCTTGGATGTGATTTCATTCACTGCTTTGTGAGCCAGTGTCAGTCTGCTGTTTTTCACATCATCACTGGTCCACATCTGCAGTTAGGAGAGGAGAGCTCAGCCTGCAGCACTGGCTGGGGACATTGCAATTTGCTCTTCCTGTTAGTAGATTGTTCCTGCCTCCTCTTGCCCCTGAGATCTCTTTCCCCACAGATGCTTTCCATGCTGGAATGTGGATTTGTTTTTTTGTGACCATCCTATTGAAGCCCTCCTCTCCCTCAGGTCTGGATTACCTGCTCTGTGTTCCTAAGTTCTTGTGGCGGTACCTAACACATATCTGGGATCTGGCTATTCTCTGATCTTGAACCCTGCTAAAGATAAATCCTCACCTGCACTTTGCTCATCTGTTTGGCTGTATGTCCTTGGATTCATCCACTAAACTCCTTGAAGTCCATTTGCTCAGTCCCTTTGCACTGCAAGAGAACAAGCAAAGGACTGCTGGTGCTGGTGCATTCCCACTGCCACATCACACTATGAGCAGACCACTGCAGCATTAGAAATCCCAAAATGGTCTGGTGAGTGTAAGACCTAACAAAGAGTGTAAGCACCCTACAAGAGATGCCCTGAGCAAGGGCACAAGTGTCAGGCTGCCATGAGAGGGCACGTGCATCCCCTGGCAGCCCAGTCACACCAGTGCTGCCTCTCTGCTCCCCACGGGCATCAAGCTCCAAACCTTGTTCCCATTGCTTTGTCCTTCCCCTCCATGGGTCACTCCCTGCAAGGGACAGGTCCTCAGCAGGACTAGGCACATGCAGCTGCTCTGGGGAGGCTCAGGTTGCTTTACACAGGGTTCCTCACACAGTGCCGTGCTGAAGCTTCTCTCTGCCATCCAGGAACCTGCCCCCATCCTGTTGTTGATCCTCTGAAGCCTGCAGCGGGGTTAAGGCCTTTAAAAAGGAGTCCCATTTTCCAGTCACCCACTGCAGAGAAAAACTGGAGCATTAAGACTGCATTTCAGTGTGAAAATCCCAAATAATCCACTTCTGTGCTGGAGCAGAAAGGTCAGGTATATGCAGAAAACCCCAAGAGCCTTTCACAAATGGGTCAGTTATGGCTTGTCCTTGCACTGTTTATAGGAGTCAGGCAGATGGAAGTCTCATCTCTGCAGGGGTCCCTGCATGCTGGATTTGTTGCTGATTTACTCCATCCTGAGTGTCAAGGATGCTGTGCAGAGCGAGATAGAGTGAGGCCGTCCAGCTCTTGTGCTTAAAACCCACTTCAGACCTCCTTAATAAGTTCAGTTGCATTTAATGTAAGCACCTGGGAGAAGCTAAGCATCATGTATGTGTACTTGAGGCACCAGAGAAAGTAACATGTTTTTCATCAGGTGTCTCTAATTTGTCCATTTTTAATGTTACAGTATCTATAACACTACTTGAATTACAGCCCAGAACACATTCTCCTCTAAAACTGCTCTAGAGGTAGTAGAAACCACACAAAGCAGAACTGCTAACCCTCTTTCCTCCTTAAATCATTTCATATTTCACAGGTCCTACAAAATGTTTTGCAGTTCAGGAGAACAGTCTCTCTGGGACAGCACACATCCCATTATAAATAATAGCCCAAGCGTTGCCTGGAGGAATATATGCAACATTTGCCAATTTTAAAAGGTTTGCAAAAGAATTTCCCATTAAAGGATTTCACAAAGCAGCCATTTCAGTATCATTTATGCCTTGTTACATTTCAATGTCTTTCTAAGTTTATTTGTAATTTCCAAAAAAAAAAGAAAAAGAAAACACTTGCTCCAGAGGAGAACTTCCAATTCTCTTTCTAGGAAAGATTTTCAAGTGAGAATACTGTGGGGTTTCTGCTGCCTTAGTTTGTATTGAGCTCTGTGGTCCTACAGAATCATCAGCATCCTCCAGAGAGAAGCAGGGCAGTGCCTGGCTTGCAGCAGGCAGGCTGCAGGGTGGGCATGGGGAGGGCTTCTTCAGCAGCTGCTGAGAGATGCTCCAGCCCAACAAGGAGGAGCTCTCCTCTCCAAACACTGAACTGCTCCAGTGCATCCCACAGGGAGACAGACAGTGATGCAGACATTCAGGCCAGCCTTACCTTGGTCTCTGCCCTTGCTCAGGCTGTTGGCCTCTGCGTGCTTTGCCTTTCCTCTCCTCGTGTTCTGCTGCTCCCTGAGCTGGCAGCAGTGAGGCTGCAGCTCTGCCTCCCAGCGGCCTGCTCCTGCTCTCATCCCAGGGCACTCATGGGCAGGACAGAGTGGGAGTGAAGCAGAAGGGCTCCTGCTGGTTTTTTTCCTGCACAGCTGGATCTGCAGCTCTGGCAGGTGGGAACACCAGGGCTCAGCTAATAATAGGAGTGAATGTAAAGCAGCAGGAAGAGTTCAGATGGCAACACTGATCTCCTGGGCACTTCACTGCAGAGACTGGAAAATGTTTCTGATTAGACTGACCACCTGCACAAAACAGTTTTCTAAACTGCCCCTGGATCAGGTCTCAGCTTCTGCCCTGTCTGCTCCTACAATTACTCCATCCCTGGCCTGGTGCACCAAGTGTACCCCAGGCTAGAGGATGCTACAAGCTGGAGGCTTCCCAGGCTGGAGAGGAATTCAAATCCAGAGCTCTCAGATCTTGCTCAATTCCCTTCCAAGTATATAAGTGAAAGGGATGAGGAGGAGACCTCTTCTCTATAAGAAGAGTAAACATAACTTGATATTTGGAATGTGAACTTCTTGGTGTGAAATGTTCTCCAAGCATGTCTTGCCTCTTCTGGGATTCAAGAGACCGGCCTCTAATTTTAAGATCCACCTATGTGAGAAACTGTTGCCAGTGGACCAGGTTTTGGGAATTTCGGCTTTGTTGAGAAGGGGAAATTTTGGAACTGAGGGTCTATAAAGCCAAGGAACAGAAGAGTTTTAGGATATTGGTTTTTGGAAATCAGCCAAAGGCAGCAAGCCCACGCCTTAGTGCTTCTGATTCTCAGCTGTAGCATAAATCCACTTCTTTTAGGGCTTAAACTGAGGCAGCAGCCCAGCCCCTGGAGCAGCTGTGGCACAGGCACACCCTTGTGCTGCTGTCTAGGCTCCACAAACCCCTGTGCAGAGGCACTGCAGAAAGCCACGGGCAGGAGCATTTTAAACCACTTCACTGAGACTTTCTGGAGTTCATTTATCAGAGCCTGAGGGCTTTAATTGAACATAATCTTCCCCGAGCAGAAGGGCATCAGTGTTGGATGAAAACACTGGAGACACTTTTAAGCGTGCAACTACAATGTGCAATATAGAGTCCACTGCTGTTTTTCTGTACAGAAAACTCAGTTTAATCTTCCACATTTCCCCAAAGCCCCACGTGTTTGAACTCCACAAGGACACTGACAACTTGGCGGGTGGCATTTCCTGTGTGCTTTCACCCTAAACAAGCATGAGGTACTGTGGTTGTATGACACTGATGACACTGTTAAACCCAGCAATCCTCAGAAACCTGGGGAGAAGAATGAGCATAACAGCAGTGGAGGGGAAGGAGTGGAATGGACATCACTGCAATTGCTTGGAAAAATCACTTTTTGATTACAAGCAGCTCACTTAAAAGCAATCTGATGGCACAAATGCAATAGTAAACACTAGAATGAGCTGAAATGCCAACAGGATAGGTGACAGCAGTGACAGAATGTGTGGCACCAACTGTGTGTGTGATCTTGGCAGAAGCTGTGCCTTGGTTTTCTATACTGTGAGGTGGAGAATAATATTTCCTTATCTCACAGAACTCTTGTAAATCTTAATTAATTTATGTTCACGAATCACTGTGAGAGTTAAAGTAGGAGTATCCATTTACTGTGGAGCTGAAAATTATATAATAATTATATAATCATTATATAATCATTTTTTCTCTTTGATAAATTACAGCACAAAATAAATATTTTGCCAAGTGAGAACTTTCATCTTAATTTTTAACAGAAAATACCCTAGTATTGAAACAAAATATTAGTTAACCACAAAAGGGCTTTCCATGTCCGGACTAGTGAACTTGTAGCCTAGAGTCATGATGACTTTCTATGAAATCTATGTGTTGGAGTAAAATACCAATGACTGTAATCCTAGGGAAGAATCCCAAGACTGCAATATACCTAAAGGAGAAGGAAGTGAGGAGCGGTGCTCTCTGTGTCTAGGAAATGTTTACTTGACAAATATTTAGTGAGCTTGGAGGTATTTTCAAGAAAAAGAAATGGCATGGATTCATGTTGATGAATGTTTTGCTACTGATTAAATCTGAGCCTGTATAAACTGTGTGGTGACAAAGAAACCTGAGACAGTAATGAGGAAACAGTTGGGTAGGATGTGAGAGATTGAAACCACAGATATTGTCATCCCCAGGAGAAATACCTCACTCTAAGGACTGGAAATTAGTTTGGGACTATTGGATTCCATTCAAGGAATAAGTCCTATTATGTACAATATCTCCTAATCTTTACCCTAGAAATTGCCTTGAAAAGCCAAATCTTGCATTGCAATAATTAAAGGAAAACATATGTGAAACAAGACACTTATTTCTTGTCTGGGCTTTCATCAGCCTGTCCGGTATAAAACATCCCTGTGTCTCCAGTCAGCATGGATCAACTTCCCTCTGCACACCCCCAGGTGGAAAATGGCTTTGAGCAATTTATAGACACAGGATTTCCAAGGCACTTAATTTTGGTTGTGCAACCTCGTCTCACTCTTCAATATTCATTTATTTATATATTTAACCTACTTGGTGTGGAGTCCCACTGACTTCTCTGAGAGACTCTGTTCAAGCTGTTCCCAAAGTTGTTGTTGAACCATATTGCTTGGCATGTTATTTTTTGACAGAGGCCAAAAGTTTTGAAAAGTGGCAACCTAAAAATGAGTTTCCTAGTTCCTGACTTGGACCCTTATTAAAGCAACACGGGGTGTGTAATACATTTGAACATTATGCTGCTAATATAATATGCCCACCTAGTCATCAAAGCTAACTTAGCTTTGAAAAATTATAAATAAGTATAATGGTAAAAAAAAAAAAGCCAAACTACTTGTTGCACTACAGTTATATCTGTCCAGGGTAAAAGTTTGCCATACCCTGGGTAATTTCTGTCTGACATTAATAAACATTTTATTGCAACACACTTAAGTTTTGTTGTATATCCCTGCTCAGCAATATTGACACACAGAGGTCAGGACTGCGTGAAATGGCCCAGATCCTGTGAAAATACAAATCAGATTTGTGGTGAACCAAGGCTGGAGTTTCATACTCACACAGACCTAATTGGCCATTGGAATTTTTCAAGCATTTCCTTTCCGAAGCTTTCTTTGCTGCTCTGCTGCTGGTTGCAAACCTTTGGTGTTTTCAAGACAGAAGTTGTTTATTCTGAAGGGACAAATGCCCAGTGTGTGACAGGTGAGGCTGTGCTGGGCACAGGCTCAGCAGGACGGGCTCTGGCTGGGACAGCCCAGCTGGCAGCAGCAAGGACAGGGTCACCTGTGTCACCTCCATCGACCCAGAGCGGGCAGCCAGCTCTCCAGAAAACTCACCCTGCTCCTTTTGCCCGAGCTGAAAACCCCATAAAAAGAAACTAAAGGTCAGAGCCATTTCCAATGGTGGCCCAACATTTTCCTGATGGGATTTCAAACCATGGGAAACGGCCGAACGATCCAGGTTAAAACAGAGGCAGAGCTGGGGAAGCTCTGAGTTCAGCTGGCAGCATTTTAGACAGAGGCCCTTCCTGTTTATGCTCAGATTTCTCCTCATCACATCTGACATTTTGATCTGCAAATGCACATTTGATTAAAGGGTGGGAGCTATGCTGAAATTAACACTCAGACAGGCTCACTCTGCAATTCACCAAGTTTGTATGGATCTGGGTAATTGTTAGATCTTACAGAGAAGAATTTTATTCCAAAAATATAACTATTTTGCAAAATATCAGTGAGATATGCATCTAACACCTTCAAACTATGATGTCATATTGAAATATTTTGGTTCATATTCTTTTTAGTTCACCTCAGTTCCTCAAAGAGTAAGGCTGTATTTCCAAAGTTACTCAGGGTGAAGGTTGAAATTTAAAAATGGATCAGTCCCCAGAAGGGAATGGGAAGTGTTCAGCAGAGCCACACTTGCTCTGTAAGGCAGGGTGTTTGCAGGCAGTTTGTGTCAGGAGGAAAGAGCTGGATCCAGATGCTGAGCCATAACTACTGACCCTGAATCATCCCTCAGTCCCTTGCTAAAAATGTGTGCTGTGTGTATTTATTGCTCTCCAACTGCTTTCATTGAGTGTCCTTGGAGCAGGCTGGCCCTGGAGCAAAGCTTTAATTGCTTGTGGTTTTAAGTGCTCTAAATCCACCTGTGCATTTTACAAATATGTTCAGAGGAAAACCAAAAGTAGTTAAATGGTTTTAACACATTTGAAACCACTGTAGAAATAAGGGATAGAGAGAAAGACTGGTAAATGTACCTATGGAATAATGTACTCAGTGCCAGAATTGTAACAACCACTTTTTTTTTATTTCACAAGTGAATACTTTAAATATAGTATAAAAGTAATATAAAAAATTCTTTATTTTGTTGATTTCACTGTGTGTCATTTGAAATGTTCCCTGAAATCAAATTAAAATTCAAGGTTCTGTTTCCCCCATTTTCAATGGAAACCAACTGTAGTGCTCTTGAAAAAAATTTAATTTTTTTCTGGAAAATTATAAAATGAAGCTGCTGGATCTTATCAATTTTTTCCTATTTTTATTTTTTGATTTAATTTGGCAGATAATTTTATTTTATGAAAATCACAGCATTGGTAGAGCTTTAACCAGAGAGGCACTAACACTGCTGCTCATAACACTGCTGCTCCACCTTAGCCCCAATGACATCCTTAGTCCTGCTTCCTGGGGTTGTTTGCTCAGGAGGTTCCTCAGGCCTCTCTTATAGCACGAAGCTGATTTTAATAATTAGACTTCTCTCTAGGCATGTGGCTGGGGAAATTGTCTTCAAAGCTGGTAGGGCCTGGGGCAAACCTGGGAATGGAAACTGAGGATAATGTGATTAAGGGCTTGCAGGGATACAACAATCCCTCAAACAAACTGGGGTTTCATGTTAAAAAAAGAGCTAAAATTCTTAGGCTTAAGTAGGCTGCTTCAAAAGTAATTATACTGGGAAATGAGCTAGAATAAATCTTGCAGTAGTACAGGCCCACAGCCATTATGTGAACAATATTTTGAGGCAGAGCCTCTCTTTGTTGCTCAGCACAAGCAAAGACAGTTTGTATAATTACTTACCTCCACTGAATATCCTGACGGGGCTGAGCATCATTTCCCTTTCCCTGCTCTGTGAACTGTCAGGGAGTACAACCAGAGAGAATCTTCAACAGTCCCTGCTCAAGCACCTGGAGTCCAGCAGAGACTGAGGATGCCCAGCAAAGTGGCTGAGTCACCATCTCTGGAGGTGCTGGCAAGATGTGTAGATGTGGCACTTAAGGACATGGTTTAGTGGTGAACTTAGCAGTGTTAGACTCGATATCTTGAAACTCTTCTTCAACCAAAACAATTTTATGATGCTATGATGGTAAGAGAGCTATACTTTGCTCAATTTCTATCTGACTTTTATCCAGCCAAATTCTCTGTCCTCCCAAAACATCACTCAACCCTGCTGATCTTGGTCAAAAATAGAAACCTGGAAAAATTTAATCTGTGCTAGTACTTTCAGGAAAGATGCTGACCATAATGTGCTTTATCTGTAGCAGGTGCCAGAGTTTCAATAGACAGGAGCAGTAGAAAATGTATCTGTTCAACTATCTGTGTTGGTGCAAGAAAAACCTCCAAGCCTCCAGGGGCCAAAATCTCCTAAGAACAATCTTACTCTGTACTGTGGAGGATGCTGAGCTCCTTGCACTCACACAGGATATTTTGAACTTCAAGTACCTCCCAAGAAGAGGAAATGGTGCTGCAGCCCTGAAACCCAATGCATTCTGCTTATGTTCCCCTCTATTTAGTTAGAGAAGTGGTAAACATTGCAGAGCTTAACCTTGTAACCTCAGTCAATTCACATTAAGTTTGTAAAATGGAGCAGAATCTAGAAACAATCAGCATTTGTGGCTTTCTAGGCTTTTTAAGCTCATTTCTCTGCAATACAAACCTCCCTCTCCAATGATTTGTTCGGCTTAAAGTCCTCTGAATTCCAAGCTTTTATGTTATTACAAGCTGCCTTTTACTGGCTGTGTCTGTGCCAGCAGGTGCATGAACTGGAAGGCCTATGGCAATGTGCATTTTATTACTTCCAAACAGACCATATTTTCTGATTCTTACAAGTTCTGGAGCTATTACTCAATATTTGGCTATTAAGGTTACAAGAGCAGAGACACCTCACTTCTGAGCCTGTAGCTATGACTATCAAAAATGCTACTGGGTAATTGCTGTTTGAAATGTGTGTGCCAGCTGGGAAACCTGCACATGTGGAAAAACACGAGAATCAGGAATAAAGAGACATCATAAATTCTGCTAAGAAGCAGCAAGATGCTTCAACCAGGATTTCTGATTGTGTCAGAAGGAAACCATTCTACTGTAATAAAGTGGCAGGGCTATGCTCCTACCAGACCCTACTTAGGAGGGCTCCTGGGCAGCTCCAGCACTGGGGTGAGGAAGGTTGAGGCAGCATCCTGGGGCTGTCATTCAGGAAGCAGCACACTTCTCTCAATCACTTCCAAATGAGCATCCTGCCTTGCTTGCAAGCTGTTTGCTGCCTGTGATGCTGCCTGCTGTTTCTGCCTGCTTCTGGTTAAACGCTCTGATTTTTCTCTGGTAGGAAATGTAAAAGAGTATATATACTATAACAACTCAGCAAAGGTCTTTGAGAGAAATCAAGTCTGGTAACTTCATGAAAAAAAGATGATTTTGTTGGGCTGCCATTAAACTGTGTGTATGCAGCTCTGCTCAGAGCTATTTCTGGTTTCTATTTAAACGTTCCAACAGCAGTGGAAGTCCATTTACAGGAAATCAAATAGCAGACAATAGGGAAATACCTCAGCAGGAAAAAGCATAGGCTTTTATTTACAAGGAACTAATTCTTCCAAACAAGGGAGAGCAGCAGACACAGTGTCAGACTCCCTTTCCCTTCCCAAGCGACTGCTAAAAGGGACAGACACTGCACTTTGACAAAGTGTTTACATGTGGCCTCCCCAGCAGCCAAACTGGGTGTTGCTGAGAGCCAGGAATGAGCAATAAATAATGCCACTGACTTTCACCTTGCTGCAAAAATTTTCATCTTGGAAGACAGGAAACCCTTATGGACACTCTTCACACCTTGAAAAAAAAAGCTTTGCTTTAGTACAGGGAAGCTGGAATGACTTTCAAGAAAGGTGTGATGCACAATGGAACCTAGGCCACCGATCATTTATTTGCATCCTTGCTCAGACAAAGAGACTTGAGGAACATGTTCCTTTATTACAGTGCTCAGCCAGCTTTTGCTTTTGCCTTTTGGAAAAGGACACTCCCAGGGAGAGGGTTGTGATTCATTTTGTGCCTGCTTTGAAGAGACTGTTTTGGGGAAAAATACATTTCTATTTTTCTGCAAGTTGTTAAAATTGGGAATTGTAAGCAATGGCCTTGCTGACACTCATGTAGATTTTGTAGCCTGTCAGTGCTCTTAGCAGGCTGAGAGAGTACTGGTTATTTTCTGCAGGCACTTGTCCTTGACCAAACCTTTAAATAAAAGCATTCCTACACCCACTTGTTCTCCTGAGTCCCTTTTCAACAGCTCTCTTGCCTTCAGGCTTTTATAGCCTGTGGTCTGTTTATGGGTTTAACTTTATAGCCAGTCTAATTAGTTGCTGTGATAAGGATAATTAGGTAATTAGGATAATTTGGATAGCACACTGTGAGGCTTTTCAAATCTCTTTTCTGGAGAGCTTTGTCTGCCAGAGTGTAGTCAGTGACACTTGTCTGATCTAATGGAAAACAAAAAGCCCAAATATCTCTGAACATGATTGATGGCAGAGAGTTAACATCCAAGCCAGAGGGCTGAGAATGAGTAACTTGGAGCCACACTCTGGGGGCTGAACTCACACAGTCACAGCTGAAAACACACACATGATGGCTCACGGGATCTTTAATGTTCCAAAATGAGCACTCAGATCCCTCTGTTCCTCACCTGCTGAGTTTTGATAGAGACAATGGTAAAGCACTATAAAAAATGGTAAAGAAAGCAGAGAATTTCCCCTCCCTTCATACCCTCAAATCCAAATGGAATGATTTCCTGAATGGTACGCTCCAGCCAAATACAAGGTATACTAGGAATGACTAGAGATTTTCTTGTTTCTCAGAGGGTGAGTCTGCAAGATCCTGAGCCTCTCTTCTCTAAATGCCTGCAACTTGATGGATTTTCTCTTGTAACCCCTTTTTCTCATACCCTTTTCTCTTTAGTTCCTAATTTATCTGTTGTGAGCATGGAAGTAGGAATGTCAGTGGGATCATACTTGCAAAGAGAGAGCCTTAGGTAGAAAAGTTTGGAAGCACTTCCCTGTTCTTAATTGCAACTGGTGACCAGTTTGCAATATCACAAATTGTTTCAAGAGGTGAAGTGTTGTCCAAAGATCATGGAGGACTGAAAAGCAAGACACAAACTAGGAATAAACAGGAAATTTGCAAATAACAAAGCGAGGGAGAATGGACATTAAACACCCAGTTCAATTTCCAGCATTCATTAGAAGGAAACAACTGATCAACCATTGGAATTTAAGCTGAGGAAGAAGATACAATATCTATTAAACACGCTGCATGTTAATGGAGAAAGAAATGTGAAGGCTGATCACTTATGAAATTCCTAGTTCATGACAACAAATTATTCAGCATGGAGAAGAGATTCCCTGAGCTGCTCCCAGAAACTTTCCCCTCTGTGTCATGCTGGAAACAAGAAAACGCTGACCAAGGGGAGCTGAAGGGGGTCCCAGCCCCACATGGGCACACCCAGGGACAGGCACAGATGCAGGGCACGGCCCTTCTCTGCTCTGTGATGTGCAGGCCACATCTGGAGACAGAGCAGTGTCAGAGGGGTCACAGCTGGCAGCTAACACTGTGCAGCTCCTCCAGCAGTTGGCCAGAGATCAGTCCCAAGAGCTGAGCTACAGAGAAGATCCGAGGTGAAGCTGAAACACCAGGAAGTGTCGTGAGAGCCTGCTCTTCGTGTAATCCCAGCACAGAGAGAAAGAGATTTCCTGAGGAATTGGTTTAGCAAAGTTTTAAACTGGAGACAGGCAAGGACCCATTCTATATGGGGAAAATATGCAAGATCCCTGCCAAGTACAAGCTGAATTACAAGAAACTGTGGGCTGGAGCTCCTCTAACCTGCAATGCATTAGACTGGAGTGGTTCAGGCAATACTGGTGGGGGTGGGGGGTAGAAGTCTCCTGACTTGTGCATGAGGGCTGGTCTTAGACAAGTATCATTCCTGATGGAGAAAAACCTGCATTCCCTCTCATGTCTGCAAAGCAGATGAACCAGGAATTTCCTGGTTAGGGAAGACCAGGCACTCTTCAATACAAACAGAAATTTTACAGCGAGGCTAAAAGCCAAATTGGTTCTAAATTTCTTCCAGTAGTCTCCTGGGTTCTTCAGAGTTACTAGCCTTTGTAAATATATGCTACAATTAGCTGGATTGATTGCCCAAACATATATTGACTAGAGCTGCTCAGGACATTTTTGCTAAAGTGATTGAATAAATATTTTTTTCCACAGTAATCTGTTGTGATGATGACTGTTCTCATCAATATTTATAACCTTTTTAACATAAAAAAATGTTTATTTACTTTTCTCTGGTTTTAATTATTTGTTGACTGTGTCATTCAGTCTTCCAACTAGCATGCCATAACCTATTGTAGAGGAGTTGTGGCAGTTATATTTTGGGATGAAAAAGAAGGATGTGTGCAGCAAAGGGGAAAGTGGCCACAGGCACACAGCGTGTTTATCAAGTGAGATGATATAGGACATAAGAGACAGCACAGGATGTGATAGTTATGTTATAATACCTGCTGTAATAACCATTATTTAATTTTTTTTTCTGTAATAAATAGGGGCAGCTGCTACTTCAATGACAGAAACATCCTGTCTTTTCTGGATTATGTCTCCTACCAGTGTTAGTGTATCCTAGCATTCAGAACAAAGAAGAAGTCATAAATTGGATGAGCAGCTATTGTTTAAAATATTTTAACATGATTCCCAGCGAAGACTATGGCTATGTCTCAAAAAATGATGTAAAACTAATAAAAGTAACAGAAGAATAAATATATATGAGATCTTTTTTCCCCCAAAAAGGACATTTTTTTTTCTGAGTGTTTGGAATAAAATATTCAGTGTGGTTTTTTTCATTTTGGCTCAGGATGAAAGGAGATTTTCAAATTTTGCAATAATAGCAGTACCCATACATAGAAATTCCATGTTCATAGACAAGTGCAATGATTTGTTGCTTTTTTTTGACCACTGTCCTCTTTATGCAGCTCCCTGACTGAAGCAAACCTATTGTACCCAAGCTTTGTGTCCCCAGCAACAGCCAGGACCTATTTCTCCTACTTCTCCTTAGCACTTAGTGTTCTTTAACCTTCTTTCTTTCAGGCTGGATGTTCCTTTCGAAAAATATGTTATCAATACTTATGATGGATTTAAGTATTAGTGTTATCTCTATAAATGTCCATTCTGTTTCTGAGTTCTCTCCCTCAGTGACATTGTCTGGCAGCAAATTACACTATGAAAAATGCAATTAAATTGAGTAATATTACCTTTGCTGGCTTTGAATTTGGTTCACTGAACTATCATTTATTTGGTTGAGGATTTTTATATTGTAAGCCAAGGAGAGCTATATTTCCCTGTGTCTGTTCCCTGGCACTTTTATCATTTATACAGTTTATCATGTATATTCTCCTTCTCTCCTGCTTGGCATTTAGCAATCTCTTCTCAGAGATTTCTCTTCTAGGTTCTTTGTTATGTTCATTGCCATTCTCCAAAGCCTGTGTAGAGAGGATTCTCTGTGAGACAAGTAATTGGAAATGCATACTAGAACTGGCTGGAATTTGCTGTTTTCATCAGAACAAGAAAAAGTATTTATGCTGGAACAACTTTTGGTGAAAGATACACATTCATTTATTTTAAATTGTAACACCTGAAAAAAAATCAATAGAGCAACATTTTTTCACTTGAAAAAAAGTTGAAAAATACTTTTCTTTCATGTATTAAATACATTATATCCATGTTTGCAAAATAATTAAACATTCCAGGATGACCAAAAATAGTTTTGGGAATTTACATGCAGATATTTCTGGACAATATTTTGGGATAAAGACTATACACTAAAATTCCTTGTCCATATCACATTCATCTCAACAAGTCCAGCAAACACCATGGTATTGAGATCGTCTACCTTACAGCAACTAAATGCTATTAACTTTTTGGGAAAAAAATGAGAGATCTTGGTCTGTCAGATATTTCAGATAATGCAACAGATGTATGGATAAAGGTATCAGAAAATACATCAAAAAATCAAGGCCCTAAAGCTATGAAGCATCTTGTGTTCGAAGCTTCTACGGCTTTTGGAAGGAGTTTTGTCCAGAGCACAGTGAAATTTGACCAGAATGGACAATTTTAGGAGGTTAGACAGCCTTTGCCAAGCTATTCCCCTTGAGCTGTCAGACCAGTAGGGTTCTCCAGGTGTTATTAATGCTGAAAGCTTTTTGCTTGGACTAGCATGGAGAGATAGGGCTGTCTCCCGGGAAGTTAAAAGGCTGCTTTGCACATAATAAAAGATGCCTTAATACCATCCCATGGAGATTCATCTTGTTTCTAATCTATCAAAACTTAATTTGTGCCTCAGGGGCCTTTGGACTACTGCCCAATTTGCCTTGCCCATTTCTCATAAAAAAACCCAGGAAAGTTTGGCAGCATCATCATTTCATGAATGAAGCAGATTGATGTAAACAATGTTGTAATTTTAATGGGGTCTATACTTACAGGCATTAGTCCCACTCTGACCCCATACTCTAGACTCCTGCTGACCTGGGGGTTAGGCTCGTCTGAAGATAACATGGGTTTCTGTACCAGTCCCCAGATTTATTCAAGCTTGTGTTGACTTTCAGCCTGTCTGCCTAAAATATACATGGGGAAGGACAGCTTGCTTTCTGCACCAAGTGCTGTCTAAGGGAAGTGTCTGCTGAGTTTTTGGTTCTGGGCCAAGTTTCCTGCTGTCTAGCATTAGGGCTTTGGCAAGGCAGCCTAGGCCCTGTCACAAAGAGAATCTATAAAAAAGGTTTTTCTCTGTCATCACACATAATTAAGGACAACATTTTAATCAAGCTGCTCCCACTTAATTGCAGTGCTTTGCATAGCTACCCTGGACGTGCTGTTTTAAATAGATTCAGTGCATTTGTCAGGCTGGGTCAGGCTGGGAAGATGAAACCTCATTGGAGATATAGAGAAGTAAATTATTTTGTAAGGAAGGAATGTGCTCATGTCATGGTGTGTTACAAAATAACCATGGTTAGATGCAGTGGGGACTGATTGCTGGGGTACTGTGAGCAGTCAGCTCTAACTCTGGTAACTTGCTGTGGTTTAAGAGACCACATGGAGAGTTGAATCTTTCAGAATCAAACCTCAGGGCTGAGCAGGCAATTTTGATTGACTGATAATTTTACTTTTTTTTAAATAATAGACAGAACAATGAAAAGAATTTTTAGGTGCCTCACACATGGCAAAATATTCCTAAAAGCTCAAAACCTGTTTTTATTTTAAAAAGAAACCAAAGAAGAATTCAACCAGGAAGCCATGACTGGTAACCTTTTGACCATTCACAGCCCAATTACTCCAAAACCTCTTTTCTGAAAGTTGTTTTTATTCTGCAGTATGCCTAGGAAGTCATCATTTTTAGACCCTATCAACTCAAGGTATAGGAGAGAAGAACATTTGCCAGACTTGTGGAGGCTTAAAAACTGTTTGGTATATAGCCAGAAGTATCCCACAGGAGCACTCAAGGAAAGGAAACTCATGAAAGGAGACAATCCTTTCATTGCTGAGCCCTGGTGATCTCTTGCTCTAAGTGCTGCAGAGAAGGCAATGGGCAGAACTCATATCCTGAGTGCACAGTGCTATGATCCACCAATCCTTCATGCATTTTGCTCCAGGTTCAGCTTGTGAACTGCAGCTCAGTATGGGAAAAACAAAGCCAACGTCATCCTGGTTTTCAAAAAGGGCAGGAAGGAGGACATAAGGAGCTATGAGCCAGTCAGCTTCAGGTCAGTCTCTGAAAAGATGATGGAGTGCCTTGTTCTGTAGAAGATCTCCATCCATAGGGATGACAAGAAGATCAGGAACAGTCAGCATGAATGCACTAAAGGTAAATTGTGCTTGACCAACCTGATTGCCTTCCACAATGAAGCAGCTACCTGCACTCCAGCATGAATGTATGCACTGTAACATTTATTGAGCAGCTTTTGAAGACAGCTGGAGCTGCAGCTCCAGGTTTGACCCCTGGAGGAGCATTGCCAGAGGATCTGATACGCAGATGGGTTGAAGGCACTGCTAGAAGTAGAGCACAGACATCCTAAGAGTCTGGACCATCTTAGCTTTATGTCCCAATGATAATCAACTAGATTTTCTACAATCTGAATGAATACTGTCTGAATAGCCCAAAAGGCTCTATGGCAGCCCAACAAGTCCCATGCAGGAGCATAAGATCTGCTGCTGCTGGCATATCTGTGTGAATGTTTACAGCTGCAAATTCTGGGCTGAACCCAACACACAGGTAACTTAATTTAACAAATCAGCCTCAGTAACCAGAAGGTAAGAGATAAGTCCTTTCACCTACAGCTATTGTTTTGTTTCTCTTCCTATGAGATGGCACGGGCTGTGCTGCTGTACACATACGGGTATTCAGCAAAGGACTGGCCCTAGCTGTGATCTTCCCCATAAGACCTATGCAGACCTCAGCAGCTCTTTGAGAGTCAGAGAGCTGGTGGGGAAGAGAAGCTACACTGGCCTCTGTGCTGCCTGGCTTGGCTGGTGGTCCGCAGTGCAGTTCCAGGCCACAGAACTGTCTCACATGAGCTTGCCTAGAAGAGGCATACAATGTCCAGCATGATGGAACCTGCAAGAGTTTCAGAAATACCCTGCCCTGGGATTCTTCGTTCTCCCCTTTGTGGTCAGTTCAGGTTACTAAAAAGTCAGCCCTGCCAGCATTGTTGGTTTCTTCTCGATGATTTTGGCCATCACCCACTAAAAATCACTTTCCTAATTCCTACTCCAACCACAGATATTCACAGCAGGGGAATAAATAACTGGATTGACCAGAAATAGGAGATTGGGAAGTCAGTGGTGGAAATCCCCTTTTGGCAACTGCTCCATCTGTGGATAAATGCTGAAGGAGAATTGTGCAAAAGGGACATCACTGCTGCCAGCACTGGCCTCCGCCGGACAATCTGTACTGGATCGTATGTCAAGGACATCTGTAAACATCACCCTCTTTCCATCATGTCAGGTGCTTTACAGGACTAGAGAGGATTTACAGCTAGGCAGCATGGGAAGGATCAGCTGAGGAGATGGTCCTCTTCTCATTCCAGGATGGCTTTCCAGCAGGTTAGCAGTCTTACAGCCCAAGCCTTCACAATCCCCCATTTTCCTAATATTTAACAGCACAAAATCACCTTGTGCACACATTTGTTTTTGCAATGAAACACAATGGAAACACTTGCAAAATCTGTTATGGAATCTCAACAGCAATGAAAACTATTCCCTGTAGTATTTCCTCAGTGGAAAGAAGGAACAGGTGGGCCAGTAACTTCATCTGCCATGCCAGCTGTATGCTCGGAAGGACCTGACTTGGCTAAAAGTTTTGGATCTCAGCAGAAGCAGCCTGCACAAAATGCAGATGAACATCCAGAATCCCAGGCACCAAAAACACAATTACAAAGGACATTTGATTGCCTCACTGATCACTGAACACTTCTTGTTGCCATGGAGTTTTTGAGCTCGGCTCACAATCAGCTGTTCTGAAAGTAAACACCTGATTGCAGTGAGGGAAGTGCAGTGACAACAGCAGGGAGCAGCAGGCTTCAGGTGTTAGCATTCTGCTAATTGCAATTAGTTACCCAGAACATGGGGTGGAGCTATGAGGTCTGTACTCTCTTTCTGCCTTTACTTTTATGTGCTCTATAATCTGTGGCAAGCCACTTATTTGTCCATTTCTCTGTTTCCCTTCATCTTCCCTAAGATGTTAAGCTTTCCCAGCCATGGACCTGTATCTTATTCAGGGCCTTTAGGTGCTACTGAAATACAAAAATACAGCAATACAAAAACTCCTTTGAGACTTTACTCTTTGCAGAACAAGGCAGTCACACCTCATCATAGCCATGTGGATAAGGTTTGGATAATGTGACACATCTTACATACTTCCTTTTGAGCAGGGTGTTTAAGAGGCGCAGTATATTTATTTAATGAGATGTTAATTTACTGTACACAAGCTTTATGGCTCTGGACAAAGGTGTCTTTCGCATTCCCGAACTTCTTAAATAAGGAAAGTTTCCTCAGGGCTGCCTTAGCTTCAACCCCTGGTAGGAGATGACCATAGAAACAAGTGGTGAAATGAGCTATGGTCTAGTGAGGGACAGCTGCTCCATCAGATCCCCCCTCTTATGTACAGGATTGACAGAATTGCCCTGCCTAGCAAACTGCTGTGCCATGCTGCTGTTTGCCACGCTCCCTGGAGGCCTCTTTCAATCAGCCTGCTACCCAGAGATGGAGGAAGCCCTGCCCCAAGCCTTGTGACCCTCAAGCACAAAGAGCACACCTGCTCAGCATTCTCACAACCAGGCGCTCAGCAACGGAGGAAGCCCCAGTCCGGTCCTGTGTGACCCTCAAGCACAAGCTTTAGGGTTAGGGTTAGATTTAGAATTTAGGGTTTAGGGTTAGAGTTAGGGTTAGTGTTAAGGTTACATACCTGGCATTGTACTCAGAATTTGTTTTTGCCTTCCAGTGACTTGGAATTAAAAATGACATCCTTGGAGAGAAGCACACAGCTGACACCAGCAGTTATGCTCCTGGTTTCTATAGCACTACAGGTTCATGCTTATCTGCTGCCCCTATGCCATCAGTCTCCTGATGCTAGTGGAATGCTTGTCTGTGTGTCACTTGGCCTGTGCTGTTACCAGTTCCTGGGAATTCTACTTTTGTTTGATGCAACTTTTGAGGAAAGAGTAGCAGTTTTATACCTGCTGGTCCTAAGAAGTCCTCAGTGGTTGTGTTGGAGAGCAAACTAACAATATGAATGTACTGCTGAGCCATAGAACACAAAGAATTTGGCCCGGGTCAGCATGTTTCATGTTGCCATCCAACTCTTCAAGCCAGCAGCTGATTTCTTGGCTCTGAAAACTCTAGGGTTATTCAATATATAACTATCTCTTCAGATTTGTTTTTCTAGCAACAAGTCAAAATATGGTTTAAATTTGATCAAAAAAAAGTCCTGTTTATACAAGTGTTTGCAGTGGAGTTTTGTGCACTTTTCCCAGTTGGATCAGACCATTACATCGCTCTCAGCCAAAGTTTGTGCTGGGTGTGCTGAAGCCAATGCTGATGGGGTGAATGTACCTTACATTCAGCACAGCTCTCTTCCTTTTTCTTCTTCATTATCACTGAGGGAAATAATTGAGGAAAAGCCAGGAAGACTCCTTAAGGCACATTTCCAAGTCAGGACCTGGGATGTGGCCAGGTAGTTTTCAATAACATAACAGGGCGCCAGTTTCCCACAAAGCATTTCAAGAACGCACCCTCCATCTTCACAGGCCAGTTTCATCATAAATACTGAGGATTCACACACAAAGAACAAAGTAGAAGAACACATGGCAAAGCAATCAAATATAAAATACTGGCATTCTTGAATTTCATTTTACCTCAGTGTTTTGGACTCTTCCCTTTAGAGAATTCACTTGATCAGATGCATACAGTTGTTGAGTTACTATCCTGGACAGACTTAGCCTGTGATCAACACAGTGCTGTCTGCCTCTTCTTTCTTTTTTTTCCTTCTTTTTTTTTTCTTTTTCTTTTTTTCTTTTTTGCCTTTTCCCACCACTAGGATGGGTTTTTATTTACCTACCAGCTAGTGAGATGGGAATTTCCACTGGAGCTCATCAATTACTCCCTTCACTTCTCCAGTTCCCCTTATCAGCAAACAAAAACAATTTCATGGAATTAAGTACAGTGAGAGAGCCACTGAATGTGCAAACACTATTTTTGCTCCCAGATTTGTGCACAGGGCAATAAAAATAACATTTCAACAAATGGGAAACCTTTCACCAAAGCAGTCTCCATAACTGTAGCACTACCTACCCAGGTAAATAGCTGCTGGCTGAAAATGCACAGCTCCAAGAAAATCAAATATTTCAAATTGATATTGAAAAACACATTATGAGTGTTTATTTGATTAGGAAATAGTCTCCAAAAATAGAACAAAATTCCCTTCACAGTCTAGTCACAAATGGTAACTTGCCCATCTCTCCTTCTCAGTGGAATGTCAACACAAACTGCACAGCAGACTGTAAAACTGATCCAAAATTCAACAGGTTTGCTCCTTGGAACACACTCCAAACCAAATGGTGCCTTAAATCCTTTCAGCATCCCCCTTATGAAAATAAGAATATCAGTTTCTTAGTTGGCTGGCCAAAGAAAAAAATATGTTTTCAAATCACATTGAAATGCTTATGATTATTTGTAGCTTTTCTACTATAAGATGTAAATTTATCTTCTTTCTTTTTTCCCCTGAATTTTTCTTTTATAATAGTTGATAATAATTTATAAAAAATTGATTAACCAATTTCATTGGTAGGGACCATTAACAATTTTTAAAAGTAAATATCTGTATTTTACACTATATTACTGCAAAATTTTACTCTTTCTCGAGTTTTTCTTTCTTAAAATGTACTTAATATATAAATTTGTTCAGTTTTTGTCATCTCAAGCACATATTTTTCAGTGGAAATTGGTTTGCCTGAGATGACATATATTGCTCAGCATCCATGATGTGGAGGAAGCAGAGAGAATATTCTGAGGACTTAAAGATTTTGATATCAAAAAACCTGTTTCACTTAAAGTTTTTCTAATAATGTATTTTAGTTCCTCAGGTTAATTTCAGGAGTCAGTTCAGTGCAGCCATCAAAGGTTAATTTAACCATGATTTAAGCATGACTTTACTCACAAATCCAATCCATTGCTGTGTCAGAATAAACACAAAGCTCAGCAGCACAATTTTGGTATCCACATTTCTCTGAGCCACAGCCCTCACTAAAATATATTACTCCCTATATAAATGGCAACAGTTAGAATTTTTTAACCTCAATTAAAATGCAAAAGCAAAGCAGGAATCCCTTTTCCAGTCATTACCCTGTTAGATTTATGATCAAAAATACAATGTGTCTCTCAACATGGGGAGGTCACAGAATGGTTTCAGCTAATATTGGAGCCTGTGAAAAAATGCATTGTTGTTTGGTTAACCAGTGTCAGACAATTAGGCAATGCTCAAAAATCAATTAGTTATACGCTATAGCCAAAATTACTTGTTTTCCTAGCTGTGGTATAATTTATTTCCTCTTGAAGCCCTGATAACAATTCTAACCAAGATATTTTTAAGTCTTGTATTTCTTGAAAATGACGGTTTCTTAGGAAAAAAAAAGTTTTTCAAATCTGGAAATTATAGAGTTCCCAAAACATCCAGAACAGCTTTAGAACAATTACTTTTGTCTGGCCTGGTGTGCATTTTCAAAAGCTTTTAGGTCAGTTTGTCTTTCTTCTTTTTAGTCTTTTTTTTTTTCCCCTTTTTAATTTAACTAAGATGCAGCTGTGAAAACTGGGTTCTTCTTTTGAACTCCTGTATTTACGTTTGCTTCTGGCAGCCCTGAGGAAATGTGATTGTTTTAGAGCTTGCTGAAGAGTTTAAAAGGTTTTAATATGGGAGGCCAAAAGTGACATGTTACACAGTTTAGTGGATTTAGAGGTCCACACTGCCTCAACCTCTGTCTGTGGTGATCACGTAAGCTGGGGTGCAACTGCAGCATAGGTATGCTGGTGACTTCTAGTGATTAAGGCAACTAATAAAAAGATTAAGGAGTGAAATTGTTCTGAGCTTGACCAGACTTTCCCCAAGGTCAGGACCATTTGTGCTCAAGGCAATGCTTCTGATCTGTCTCAAAGGAAAACATAGAAGGTTCTGCTAGATACTGCCTCTACATAATTAGCTTACATTTGAAGAAAAATGGAAACCAAGATATACCAACAAACACACTGGTCAGCATAGTGCATAAAATGGGATTCCTGGCACAGGCAATCCTTTCTGCAGAAGTGTCACTGCCACAGAGCAAACTGGTCACACTTGTGGCATTAAAGTCAGCAGCCACTGGTCCCAGGTAAGTGTGTGCCACCCCAGGAGCAGTGAGTGTCAGCCTGCCAGATGGTTTCCTTTGGGAACTGGAGCAGCCCTGTGGGTTTTTGTGTGTGTCATGCATGGAGATGGAGCTAAAAGCCAAACCTTAAATCTTTGAGCAAAAATTAGTCTCACTCATAATCTCAATCCTAATTAAAGAAATGTTTAAATTGAGTTTTAGTCTGCTAGTTAGTGAGAGTTATCATTGATTAATTTAAATACTATCACCATATCAAAATGAGAACTAAAGGCCTTAGGTTTGCTTCAGAGAAATACTTAGGCAGGCCTCTTCATATACATGTGTAAGCAGTCCTGCTAAAATCAGTGGGACTGCTCATCCAGCAGGAATGTCCCTTTGGTACACTGCTGGATCAAGATAACGAGTGATATATGGCTGGTGATAAGTTTTATGTTTCAGCCAACACAGATGGTGTCACAGGCAAACTCCTATTGTATTTTGATCACCTAAGCTTTGATCCTGCTTCAACTGCATCTGGAAATCAGCATTACTTGGCTTCACGTGTGTGAGTGC
Source organism: Chloebia gouldiae (assembly GCA_003676055.1). Lineage (NCBI taxonomy): Eukaryota > Metazoa > Chordata > Aves > Passeriformes > Passeridae > Chloebia > Chloebia gouldiae. Next base: position 3,001,671 of record QUSF01000014.1, read on the forward strand.
AGGGGCTGCTCTGCTGTGAGGTGGTGGGAAACTTTGCTGCAGAATCTACAGCTGCTGCCTCCAGAAGGAGTCCCTGGGACCAACATTCAAAAAGCACTACACTGGTAATACAGTAAAGAAGGACAGGAAGATGTTATAAACATCTCTTCTGTAACATTCAATTAATTAAATTACTGTCTGTATCCAGATCAGTTTTCTCAAATGTTTTGCTTTAATTCTAATAGGAAGAGATTGCATGCCATGCTCTCTTTCTTTTTAGTCTTTAGCCTGGGGGTACAAAGAAAATCTGATGGCCAGAACAAAAATTGTGTTGGCCATTGTTGCAGCCTAGGCAAGGGACTCCTCTAAATAGGCTTTTTTAATACTACATACAAGTGGTCCCCAAAGCATGGAAATTCATGAGGAAGAGCTCTGTTCTAATTAATCCCAACATTATGTCCTCAGGTTCAACTCCATGTGCTAGAGAGAAAGTGAAAAGGACCATGTCACCAACCAGGGTGAGATGGCTGTCACTTAAATACAGTTTTTTCTATATATTGATGTCAATGATGTAGATAAACCATATTCAGTGAGGACTCAGCAGCCTTTTCATCAGTATGACTTCAGAAGTTGTGTAAATTTTACACAGAAGAGTTACTCTGATGAAATTTTCATGCAATAGTATTCTTTTTACTTAGAGTTAAAACTGCTTCTTTGCCTAAATTTTGATGCTGGGAGTGGGAAAAGTGCCCAGTTATGTCAGGATGCATGTTAAGTCTCCTCAGTACAGTATGTGCCTGGCTCTGCTGGCCTGAGTGTCACTGAGGAGGAATGTGTGTGGGCCATGGACTGCTTTCATCAGCAATATTTGCTGATCACTGCAGTGCTTACAGTGGCAGGAGATCACAGCCCTGTTGCTTTTGGGGATACGTCAAGGAGAATTTGGGAGGTAACTGTCCAAAACGACATGCTCTGGTGTGTGGAAGGTCAGGGGAGGAAGCTGAGTTACTACCAGCCCCCTTTAGTAAAGGCAAAAGCAGGTTTTCACAAAAAATACAGTAGTTGTTCCAGGGAGGAAGAGATGTCTGAGAAGCCATGGTCTCTTTCTGAGGAGGATCATGCTGCTTAGATGGTTGTGTCAAAGAGTAAAGCATCACCCTGGCACCACGAGATCTCGATCTGGAAGGACTCAGGCTGCATATTTCAGAGGTTAAAATACAATTTCTTAATCCAGTGATGGTGAAAGGCTGAGAAAAATCTCTGTAATATTCAATAGAAAATGGGCAGGGAATATCATTTATGAAGTATGATAGAACTGAGTCCACAGTCAGCATTAATGCTTGAGAACTTGAGAATATGAAATGGAAATATTAGGTTCTTGGATGGAAATATTTGTTCTTCAGAGACATTTATTTGTTTAAAATTTCCTAAATCTAGAAGGAAATAAGGACACTAAACAGATGGGACACCAGCTCCACACCACAGCTCCACTGTGTATCCCTCTCTCCCTGCTAGGAGATCTGTAATCAGACAGTAGTGACAAGAAGCCCACACCTGGGATAGAGAATTTCTGGCTCAGACAGCTGCCTGGAGATGTGTGTTTTGCTCACAAAGGGTGGCTGTGCAGAGGTCATTGATATCCCAGTCCTCCTCCAGAAGTGGGGTTACTAAACCTTTGCCTTCTGGCCAGTATGCAAGAGGCCTGTTTGATCTCTTGTTTGTACATGATTTCTACTCATCCCCTTCCAGAGGAACTCGCTGTCCTGTTGAAGAAAGCCCTCCCTCCTGAGACACAGCACAGACCCTTGGTGGGTGATCCTCTGCACACATGTTTCTAGATAGCAAGTTTGCCAAGGAGAAGTGCATGTCCCTTCCCACTGTGTGCTGTGCTGGGGGCTTTGACAGCTGCACTGCAAGTTCCTGTCATTGGTGGGGAGGGAGGAGGGACTGACAGAGAACAGAAGTTTCCATCTTGGATAGATCATTTCTCTTCCCTTTAAAATATGCAAAATAGTCACCTTAAACTAGACATGAGTCAGAGATGGATGCTTAAGATCCAGATTTTGGCTGTCCTCTGGAGTTTGAACCATTAGTTCAGGCTGGTTTGCTAGCAAGGCTAGACCTGGAGTCAGGACACCCAAGGAGTTTGCAGCCCAGCCCTGGCCAAACTTCGCTGTCTCTGGGTCAGTGACTGGGACATGACGTGTGGGTCTCTTGCAAATCACTCATCACTTTTCATCACCTCCCTACTGGTTCCTGATATTCCCTTTCCTTCCTACAGTGAAGGATCTCTTGAGTCCTCCAGAGGACATTCAGAGACTCTGGGACATTATTCATTGTCAATTTCTCCTTATTTCTCTTAATTTCTCCTTTTCTCCTCATTAGCCTTTAACGTTTTGCTACTTACTTTCAGTTTTGTGAGACACATTTTCGCCAGCTGATCTCAGGGAAATAACAGAGAAACAAGACTTCCTTGATTTTCTGCCTTAACTGTCAATTACTTAATTCTTTCTACTGATCCTAACTTGACACCATGAGAGAACTCCAAATAATTTACTTTCCTCCTGCAGTATCTCTCCTCCAGACACCCAATGATGCTCTTGTGTCTCCACAGATCATCCTTTCTCTTTTTCATTTTGGCCAAAACAGAACTCAAAATTCTTTTGATATAACCCCACATAAATCAGTCTCTCTAGCCACTCCATCATTTTGCTGTGCTTCTCTGAATTCCTTCCAATTTGTTCTCACTACTGTTACTGAGCTGTCCAGAACTGAATGCAGTATTAATATTCCACACACTGTATATAGTGCCTGTCAGGCAAAGATTAGGAGTTTTATGAAGATTGATTACTTAAAACTTCCAATACCACCAGTGATCATGGAGTCACTGACTATTATTACCCCAAACCTGAAAAATTCCATTCATCCACTTATCAAGGTCAATTCATGTTTCTGATGGTTGAGTGAAATGTTAGCTTTTCTTATCCTCACTACAGTGAGGGGTAAGCCAGTAGACTTTGGCATCCAGCCACAAAAAGCCTCATATCGTAACAACTTCATGGTGTTTGCAGGCTGGAGCTGCCAGCCCCAGGTTCAGTGAGAGCTCTGCCTGCCCACTGGAACAGACATGTCGAGGAGTCGGCCTCAAGCCAGCACACTGGGGGAGGAGTGGCTCAGCAAGCACACAAAAAATGCTGAAGAGAAAGGTGGGTTTCAAATCCAATAGACTGGAATCTATGTCCACTCTTTACTCCCCAGAACAGAAATGGGACATGGGGGAAAAGGGCATTTCACACAACCTTTCTGAGGTCAACAATCATTTTTTGTCTACATCAAACAGCTTAAGACATCTCTTCAGCCTTTCCAGGCCAATGCTCGGGTTTAAGGACCTGCAGTACTTCTGTTTCCAGATGTGGATTTATATTGAGTAAAGTACTCTGTAAGGAAGGAAACTAAAATGTGTCAAATTTGGATGTCAAAACCTGTGTACAAAACTGATTGTATTAAGATCAGCATTTTATTGTGGAAAATGTTGAATTAGTAGAGATGGGAAGCTTTTTGTTGCTCCTGCAAACAAGTAGAGAAGGCTTCAAGTTTTGCTTATATGAAACCTTGAAACATTCCAGAAGAAAAGAAAATACCTATGTGTAGTGTGTGTTGTAAATATTTCCAGGAACCATAGTTATGTTATCTCCTTTTTCCAAATGCTGGGCTTCTGAGGGCTATGTCCCATGAAGGACCAGCCAGCCCTTTGTGCAGTAACACAGGAACGCATCACGATCTTGCCATAGAAAATGCGGGATGTAAGCCCTATTCCGTACACCCTTGTCTTCTGCATGAGATGCAGCAGAGATGGAATGAGAATTGGCAGTGTTCTGTTTTCATAAAAGTAAATTACCAAAAAATAACCAAACAAACCACTTTTGCACAGAGAATTTAAACAAAAACATATGTTTCTTCAATTCTGCAGAAAGTGGAGTTCATATTTCAATGAAAGAATCCTGTCCTACCTGTAGGCTTGCTTGGACAAAACCCTGATTCCATCATATACTCTGTAATAGTTCCCTGCACATTTTCAGTAAGGGGTCAGCAGTATCTACAGCTTATTTGTTTCCTTGTCATTGGCAGATGAATGAGACTTTTCAGACGTGGCTATGCTTGGGAGCTTTTCCTGCTGTTGTCTGCCATAGACTTAGGCACCATCCCAAACTGCCTGATAACTACTGCCACACAATCTGATGAGATGGTGAATCCCACTGTGGGATCAGTCAGATACATTTAAGTCTGACCCAGTACTTGAGCTTATCAGACACTGTAGTGTAGAAGGGGGATTGACCAGAAAAAAATGTAGATGATTTTCTGAAAATTCACAGAAAAGTTTGCCATGACAGTGCAAGCAAAAAGCAGCTTAACCACTTCCCAGTTTTCCTCAGCATCTTTGTGGTGATGAGTGAAAGTAATGAGAGACCAAGTATTGTGAAGTCATTTCCTTTATTGCTAATGTTCACTTGCTGATACTCAAGACAGCAACTTGTAATACTTAAATCTTTGTACTTGAATGTGGAGTCACTGATCACTGTGGTAGGAGGCTGTAAATTAGGATGGTGGCTCAGGAGTGTCTGCTCTGAGATTCTAGTGGTGCTGGAGGATGTGTGCTACACGGGGGGAACAGGACTGTTCTGAAGCACGTCCAAGTTCAAAATCAAGTTTCTGTTCTGAAGGAAGTAATAAGTGATAAGTGTGAGATATGAGACTGAAATTATGGGCTGCTAATAACTCTCAAAGGCTTCTAGATTTAGTTCCTGGAGCTATCCTGGGCCAGAGTTTCATGCCAACAAGTTTCCTGAGGAAAATATATCTGTTCTACACACACTGATGAGGGAGCACTGCAGAGTTGCCATGGACATATGGAGTTGCCATGGACTCCACATGGAGTGCTTTCCAATGGTTTTTAAAGTTAGTGGAAAGGACCCAGTGGTTTAATTGTGCATAGTACATCACCCCTCTCTGAAAGGTTGCCTGGCTCTGCTAAGCTCATGAAAAGGACTAAATCAAATTCTCCTAAACTTGCAATTCTTAATGTGGAGCAGGAAGTTCCCAGTAAACCTCTGGTCTATTTCCAGCTGCTCTTAATCACAATTCTATCACTAAATTTCTGATCTAATGACGTATTCAGAACATCTTTTATCACATTGTTATGCATGCTGGAAGGTAACGCTGGCTTTGTGCAGCCTGTGTAGGCTGTTTTAGATGTGAACAGTGGTACCAGCTTACTTCAGATTCACAAATTGCAGAAGGAGAAATTGTTGACAGAACTTCTTCATCATTAATTTCTAGAGACATATTAACATTAATTTGATTTTTCCTCCACAGTTCTCATGGCAGGAGGGCTAAGTAACTTTTTCCCACAGGAAAAAAATTTGAGAATATCTGAGGGAAATTTTGGGATTTCATTTTTAACCAAACTGTCCTACAGTTACACCAATGGCCGTAGTCCATTCTTATGTGTGATTTTGGCATTTTTTGAGGATGTAATCTGTACACTATCTGTGCCAGCTAAGGATTTTGGCATTTTCACACAGCTGCTGCCAAAATGTAGCTGTCTGCATATGATATTTTGCAGGCACAACAAAATTTACATGCACTGGCCTTTAAGTATAAACTGGGATATTAAAGAGTAATAGCAGCTAGCAAATGTAACAACATCAGCGTGAAGAGATCTGCCTTCAGGATATTATTTCTGTACACAGAGCATTAGTGTTTGGAGCACTCTGCAGTCCATGACTGAGGAACTCTCACCTCACTGGTTAGTTTTTGATGTCTCAATGAGGCATGAAGACAGCAAATCCCTTGGTGGTTGGCAGGAGACATTGATTCATTTCATGGGTCTCAAGAGGGCAAAGACCAAACTTAATAACCTGAGAAGTGAACGTTTTGAGAAGTCTGATATGGAGTCAGGCCTCCTATTTGAGCTCCTGACGCTTACTCAGCTGAAAGTTGTTCTCTTTGTGGAAATTTCTGAGAAGGCCAAAAATAACAGCATTCTGTTCCTCTTAGTAATTCCCTATCCCTGTCCTTCCATTCAGGAATTCAGGGTGCTAAATGAAGGGCTCAACTTCTGCTCCTTCCCTTCACCCCTTGGCTGCTTGCAAGGATGTCAGGGGAGGTGAATCACAAGCACAGCAGGGAGGTAGTCTGTGTTTCATCATGGGAAAGGGTCACTCCATGAACCACGTGCAGTGTGACCCCTCCTTGATTAGCTCCTGGTCCTGGCAAAGGCCACTGGCTCTCCCTTCCCCATGGCCAGTGGTACACAACTTTCGGGATGTTGAGGACTACTGCTCCCATCAGGTCATCCTCCCTTTTTCAGGGAAAGCAGTAAACAGAAAGAGAAAGAAGGATCAGAGTTTTTGTGGCAATCTTCAATAAATTAATTTGAAGTTTCAGTAGAAAATAACAATTATTTATTAAAAAGAACTGCAGGTATCTTCCAAGCAGGAGTAGGGTGTTTCATATTTCTACCCTAGCAAGAGGAATTAAAAATCACTAGAGGAAAGCAGATATTCTAAAGAAATCTTTAATTAATCAAAGATTTCTCCCCAAATTCCACCCAAGCTTCTCAGCCCTCAGGTTTCTATAGACAAAGTACTTCAGAAGGACCAGAGAAAGCTGGTAGAAAAACTACTAAAACCTGAAAAATCAGATGGAATATGGGCCATGTGAATCTGAGCTATAACAGCTTAAAGTAAGACTGTCAAAGCGAGCAGAGATTTTTTGCTTGCAGAGCTCTTAAAGGTAGCCCCAAAAGTCAGGAAATAGTCATTCTTTGATGTCTAAACTTTCCCTCAGTTCCCATACTTTTTTATTTGGTGTCTTCAGTTTATATTTGTCCAACTGAACCATCTTATTTCGGTTTGACACACACTGCTGTGGTGCAGGTAGGAATGCAGCAGATGTGTAGAAAAATTAAAGCACACTAAAAGAGAAAAAAAGCATTTTGAATAGAGGCTTTGGGAGGTGTTTAAAGCTATGCTTACAGTGGTTCAATGAAGTTTAGGGCAGTGGAGTGACTGCTATTAAATCCTACAGAAGAATATAATGTCCTTCCCATGGGAAAAATGTAATTTCACCACTAAGGACAAACAAACATTTGGGACAAGCAGTTGAAATAAAATTTAACTGAGTTTGTTTTTCAGATGAAACCATGGGTTTAGAAATGCTGAAAAGCTGCCTTCAGTTTTTGGTTTGGCCTTGCTCTGGGCATGGCCTTTTCCCACAAGTGCCTGTTGTGCCCCATGGTCCATGAGGCCACCCCATGGACGCCTCATGGCCACCCCATGGCCACCCCATGGCCACCCCATGGATGCTCCATGGCCACTCCATGGATGCCCCATGGCCACCCCATGGCCACCCCATGGACGCCTCATGGCCACCCCATGGATGCCCCATGGCGACTCCATGGCCACCCCATGGACCCCCATGGCCACCCCGTGCCACCACGGCTCGGGCCATGCAGGGCAGGGCTGCAGAGCCCAGCCTGTGTGGGCCCCCTGTGGCACCGTGCAGTCACCAGGCATCGTGTCAGCCTTGCACAGAGTCCTGCGGGTCCTCTGCTCCTCCTTTAGTGACTTCTGTGGAAAATTCCACTGGAAGAGATCCATTCAAATGGAAAATGTTTATAATATTCAAACAGACCCATTTTTGATAAGATAAAGTGTGGGGGTGGAGGGATGCTCTGCTCAAAATACTTCAGTTAACTCTTCCTAACAGAATAACTACTCATCTGTTTGTCTAAAAACAACAGATTTACTATATTTGTTGTTAAATAGAGTTCCAGGGAAAAATACCCAATAATGAAGCAGGAACAAAACTCAGCTTGCTTTTGTTTTTCATGCAAAAATAGCCAGTAAGTTTTAAAACAATGAGCTATACTGCTGGAAAGCTCTAATTGTTCTTTGTTTTGCTTCAAAATCATATGTTGCTAGGAAGTTAAATGACCTGCATCAGAAGAACTCAGCTTCTTAAATACTTCAAGGTGATCAAAGTGTTTAAGGTTAATCCACAGTAATTCTTTCACTATGTCTTGCTTTTCTGAAAAATTCAGAAATGTTTTTTGGCAAAGCCCTGTTAGTATAACTCTAATGATTGTAATTTATTGCAATTTATAATGTACTTAAGGAAACATAGCTTATCAATTTTAATAAGACTTCACACCCTGTGGAATGAAATATCTGAAGTCACACCTGGAAACAAGATTCCAACTCTCTTGGATAATTCCAGAAATCTTACATTTCTACATATATTTCCTGCAAGGCAGGCTGAGGATTTTGCACACTCTATTAGAAATGCATGATCAGAGCACACACAGCTCAGCAATGGCATATTAACTTCTCCTGAAAGACCTAAATGAGATCTGCTATTCCTGATCACAACAGGCCACAGTGTGTGGGTCGTTCATACTCGCTCAGTGACTGACTGAGCAAATGATGTGAAATGATCCATTCCTGCAGCTCTGACCTCATGGTACTGTGAGGGGCCCAAAAGGAGACGGAGCTCACTGAGACATCTTTTCAAAGTTTATTTCAGATTTGGTGGAGCATGAGTTCTTCTGTTTAGAATGATACTATCTAATCTGGTCTCTAACATGTTGCTTTATAAACAACTCATCTTCTGTTTCCAGACACAGAAATGTCCTCTATTCCCTCACCTTTGTACAATGCATTCCAGCCACAAACATTGTTTTTTCACTACCCCTGACATCCTGTTTAGAATGAAGAATGACTCTGTTTGGCCAGGGTATGGGTTTTTACAAGTGTTTGTAAAATGTCTAGGACCTAAAAGGAAAGGGGATAAAAAAGGCCAAAGGGACTGAAAGTGGGGAAGGACCATTAGCAATTGTTTGTTTTATTAAAACTAAAAGTTCATTCTAGTGCTGTTTAAAAAAAATAAACCCACATATTTTATTGCATGTGCTTGGGCCCGGCACAGGCTGTTTTGGCCTGAGGACTGCAGTGAAAGGTGGGATATCGTGCAGGGTCCAATTGAGAGAGTAATGCTTACAGGATTCATCACAGCTCAGCAATACATGGACTTGCATTGACCTGTCATGTTTAATTTGTGTTTCTTTCAGTGAAATCTGTAAATGATGGAGCTTGTGCATGTGCCAGCCCCAGCTAGTCCTATGCCAGAGGTTTTGATCTGGACAGTGAGGTTTGGGCAGCAGAGCCAGGCTGAAAGTCTGTGTCCTTCCTCCCTCACTGCTACCCCATTAAAATCCTGAGCAAAAACCCCCTCTTGAAATACTCCGTCTTTCGAATTTTTACAGCTTTCTCACAGAAATGTGTACTTGCTTTTCACTTTCGAAGGTGGTCTGAAAATAATTTCTAGGTCCTCTTAATCAAGAAGTCCACAGCATTTGTTAATTTACCCAATTTTGTGATCAGACCAGTCATTAAATTCTCTTTTTATTCTGTGACTTTAGGGTCCTCCAGCCTTTCTATAACATTTCAGCTGCTTAGATCTCTCTGCTTGCTGTCTAGTACTGGTCTTTGTTCAGACACTTCCCTGTCTTCTGAGTCTCTCCTTCTAGGAAACAGTAGGTATTTACTCATGAGTTTTCCCCATCTTCACTCGTTTGTGCTCTTTGTCCTCTTTGGGTGATGGAGAAGGCAGGGAAGAGACCAAACATGTGGGGAAGGAGGAAAAGTGAAACTCTGCCTGCTCTAAACTTTTCCTTCAGTTAAAGCTCAAGTTCCAGATATGGGGCCAGAAGCACATATGTCTCAGTCAAAAATTAGCACTAACTTGGTTTTCCAACATACAGTTTCTCTTCTCGGTTTCCATCTGGAAAATTTAACTTTCCTAACATTTGATATGTTCAGAAAGCTTCTGGTTTTGATAAGGTTGTGTTTTCTGTCAGGAGAATTTTTCAGTTTCGCACTTTTGATCAGATCCAGCATTGCACACACTCCACTCTGCTCCTATGCTTTAGGCAACTTACATATTCAACACAACCAAGAGTCTTTTGTAGTTTTCAGCTAACTGAAAGGTTTGTTTTTTTTTTCTTTTTGACAGGAGGAAGATACCAGAACACAGTGACCCTTTCCTTGTTTTTGTTAGACTTTTTGTACTGGGTACTGATATCTTCTAATGAGTCAAGAAAATATTTCTGTTCATGGTACAGTCCTGCACAGCCACTCTCAATCTTATCATCTTGCAGCCCCATCCCACTGTTGCCTACAAAAGTGTGTGTGTGTGTGTGTGTGTGTGTGTGTGTGGTATTTCTGCTTCATTATTCCTATTATTCCTTTGAGGCAGAGGATCCATGATCAGAGTCAGTAAACGGGATTTATTGAGTAAAAACCAGAATTAATGCTACTACAGAAAGCCATATCAGCTATTTAAGAAGGACAAGCTATGGAATTTACTGAGCTATACCTGTTATAACCCTGCTGCAGTCTGACCATGGAGATTGCTGGTAGGCTTCCAGATATTATATAGGCCAAATCCACTTAATTTGCAAGACAAAACAAAAAAAGCCAAGAGTTTTGTGTGTGTGGTCTGATTGAGGAGCACTGTTTTCTTTGTTATTTCATTTGGAGAGAGGAAAGCATATTATGGGTCAGTTTATTTTATTTTATAATTTCTACTCAGCAGAGAAAAGAAATGCCTTCAGGGCCCCAATTTGCATGTACCAGCATCACTTGGAGACTACAATGTGCAGGACAGAAGCAAAAACTTTCCACTCTAGCAATAAGAAGTTCCCATCAGAGAGGAGCACCTAATCTGGGGCTGCCAAATGTCACCCCAGGAGCTGTGCATGGCCTTGGTTTTAATTTTTCACTATGTGATGTTCAGAGAGTCTTAGTTTAGGCTCATTACGCTGCGTGTTGAATCAACAAACAATGCTTGATAAACAAGAAGAAGATTGATAGTATTGACATATTGTTTGGGACAAATCCATTTCCACCGACTTCCTTCAGTCCTGTGGGTCTGTTGTAGAACATGTCTCCTGAGGTGGGGAACTGCTGCCTTTGCCCAAAAAAAAAAATAAAAAAGAAAAATTGGAATTGTTCATCACCTGCTTAGCAGTTACTACATACACACAGGGTACGTGGGTCACATGAATGATCAGGATACTGAGTTTTATAATGACCTTTCCCTTGTCTGGAGCTGATGCACAGAGGGGATTAATCCTGGTTTTGTTGGTACTTGTCAGTGAACTGGGTTTTCACTGAACCAATATTTTGCATCTGGTGCTCTAAATTCTTTATGGATATTTTGCTTCCAAAATTGCTCTTGGAGGTTTTATGGTATCATTTCCTTATTGCACCACAGCCCCAGTGTGAATGCAGTGAGAGGAGAGAAAGAACCAGGAATAAAGGATGGGGGAGGCAAAGGAAACATCAGTTGGGTTCTTGGAGTTCCTGACTGATTACAGTGTCCCCAGGAGGCAGCTTGGTCACTCTCTGTGAGGCTGCCACAGCCAGTCCTGTCCCTTGGGTCTGCCCAGAGGCATCAAGCCACAGCTAGCAGTAAGTCTGGGATGAGAATTCTTTGAATTCAAGCAGGGTTGTTGCCAAGGCTGAAAAACCTCATCTGTTTGACTCAGAAACAAGAGGAACCACAAACCTTTATAGACATTTTGTACAAACAGTTGTAGACACTCAAATAGTACATGGCACCCTGGGGTTGCTCAGATACCACTCAGGAGAAGAATTACTCAACATGGGCATAAAATTATTCTTGCTTCTGCAGCAGAAAGATTTCATCAAACATGCAGCAAAATCCTTGTGCTCACAGTGGGGACCATTTGGTGGCTGACTTTCCCAACAGACATAGAGTACTGGGAGGGAGACAGTGGCCCAGCAGTGTGATGGCCAGGCAGGGAGAATGCAATGGACCTGCCTGAGACAGCTCTGCTCTCAGTCCCTGCAAGTGAGCTCTTCTGTTGGCTTTATTGTTTCACATGGTACTGCAGGCTCAGGCCAGAAGTGCATCCCTTTAAAACCACTTTAGGGAAGACACAGTTGGCATACGAGGGCTTCCTGTCCATGGGGGGACACTTTCTCTGGAATGCCTCGCTTTTTATGGGTTTTTGGGCTTACTGGACTCAGGCACCTCCAAAGGGAAAGGGAATGTAAGTGATCCTTGCAAAGGGCTGCACTGACTACCTATGGTCTTGTAAAGCCTAGCTTTGCAGGCCCCTAGGGTCCTGGGCATGGCTGGGGCTTGATGTGCAGCTCAGGAGCTCTGCTGGAGGGGAGAGGTGCTACCAAGAGCAGGAAAGTGAAGGAGCAGGGAGGGTGAAGCACTGTAAGCTGGAATCTGGCCACAGGGTTACACAGAGCATTTCTACACTTGCAGAAGTTGCCATGGTATTTTAATAACTGCAGGTGATTTAATGGCTCATCTGGAAGACAGCAGCACTGGTACAGCTGGGTTTGTGCCACACATCACTTCTTACAGTTTTGTAGTGAGGCAGTTTTCTTTTAGAAACCAAGGGGAGCCTATTCCGTGCCTCCTTGTATACCAGCATGTTCACATGTGTTGCCAGGTCTGTCCTTTTTTGTCCGTGGTTACAGATGTGCTGTGTCTCCAGCTTGCAATGTTCTTCACTTATAGCAGTGGACCAGGGCAGATGCAGAGAGAAAGATAACTTGGTACACTTGCAGGACACAGACAAATCCTTCTCTGCCCTTCTGTTTTTCATTCAGCTCAGATGGAGCTGCTCAGCTTTTTGTGAACAGTGCAGAAAATAAGTGCTGTTCCCTCTCTTCACTAGGCCTTTGTAATGGCTAATAGGACTCTTTAAAAGTTCTGTCCTGATGCCCAAAGTCCACTGCCCAATGCCTCTTGGTGGATGTGGTTTTTCTGATATATTTCAAAACTTTTCCACTTCACGCTGGTACAGACTGTACTGAACCATTTCAAGATGCTACCATTGCAAATGTTATGAAGTTGTTTTCTAGTCCTTTTCTCCAATTCCTCTTGCCTTTTGATAGGGACTATCAAGAGACTCAGGAAACAATAAATAGAAATCTTGTTTAAGTTTATCTTAGGAGAATATGGGATGTTGGCTCAAGGAACTTTGCTGATTATCTTGGCTAGCCTTGGACATTTCCTTTGGCATGTCTATAATTGCTTTAAGAAACATGTTCATGCTGAGCCAACTTCTAATACTGTAGATTCAACTACTTGATTTCAGATATATGGCCAAGTTCTGCCCCCTGCCTTACTGGGATTGCCCCAGCATAACAAAAGCCTAATTTGTTCCATGGGTCTCAGGTATGTGATTTCTTCATTGTTACTCACTTATTGCTTTCAGGATATTTGTGTCTTGAATGAAATTTTAAACTTCTGGGAGAGGTAGTTAATAGCTGGGAGAGGGAGAAAAGCAAACTACGCAATATATCTAACAAATATGTGACATCTAATTTAAAAATCTGTTGTTTTCTTTCAACAGAAGGGGAAGAAAGTAATGCAGCCATATTCCCTCCTTCCCCAGGATATTGGCACAAATCCTGGATCCACTGACATTTATAGAGAGATGTAATTAATTAACTTCAAATACCAGATTAGCTCATGGATTCAATATATCTCCATTCTTATGTGGACATAAAAAAGCTTTTGATTAATGATCATAACCTTTCTCAGGAATTTGAGGGCTTTTACTTACTAGTGACAGCTTTTTCTGGGGTTCTATATCATCAGTACACAAAGTGGCTGCAAAGTCAGTGCCTGGTATTCATTACTGTACTGCAAACGAAGCCTACAGGCTGCAGCCTTGGCCCTATTAAGTCACTTGCAGTTTAATCACTGACTTCAGCACCCAGATCTCATTCTGATGCTTCTCTTGATAAACTTTTAACAAATAAACCAGAAAACCCTACATGGCCAAAGACCTGCTGGAAGGACAAGTGAAGTTAGGCAGAAGGCAGTGTCTAGTCTTAAACATCAATAAAAGCCAAAAGGTTAAGGAAAGGAGCAGGTGAGACTGGACACAGAAAGAGGGCAGATGTGTCACCACGCATAAACTATTACTGCCACTCTCCAGACTTCAGGCAGTAGGTTATTGAACTTTGCTGTCTTTCAAATAAATCTTATTTCAGGATGCTCCTATGGTTTCAAATATACCCATGGCTCCTACTCTCACAGAGATTTCAGTGGGACAGGTTTGGAGGCCATTTATACTGCTGTGAATCAAGTGTTTCTGCAATTAAATATACCGCAGATGCAGTTTAGTTCTTCCAAATCACACCTCCAAGATGAGGGAGTGTTCTAGTCCTAAGACCAGAAACACAACTACTCCATCTATAAACAGGCATGGCAAAGCACAGTCCTGTCCAGCCTAGTAATTCACAAGGCCTGAACTAGGACAGCCCACAGAGGCCCCGACTCTGCTTTCTGCACAGGGTCATAGGCCATTTGATGATCAGCCATTTTTTGGCAAGTCTGTAGTGTGCAACTGGATCACACTGTCTTGCCCTCCTTCATCTGCAGGCCAGAGAACATCCAGCAGGAGATCAGAGCCTCCTCTGAGGCCAGCTGCACATACTGCCCTGTTCTGTGCTCTTCAGGAGTGAGGTGTTAATGTTCTGTCTGCTGGCAAAATGTGCCTGAGAAGCTCCTGGTTTGGGCAGGCCTGCTTCACTCCCCTGCCACTGCTCGTGGGCAGGTTTTGCTGCAGCCAAGATAACACCTGATTAGTTTTGGCAACTTGGGCCATTTTACTGATACAAGTGGGAGGTGGCCCTAGCTAAGCACCCCTGGGAAAGCTGAAAAAAGGCTCAGAATCCCTTTACCTCAGTTTTGCAGTCATACCATCAGGAAGGCAGACCTCATGTAGAGCAGATGTGGTTCAGTAAAATGAAGGAGCTTTGGCAGTCAGTAGCTCAGACATGTACAAAAATCTTGTGCTGGTTTCCCTCTTGAGCCGAGTTTCATTCATGGAATAAAATTAGCTGCTTGTGTTCCTGGCTTGTTTTGGCCACAGTGATGTTTTTCATGGGGTTTCCACTGATTAAAACTAATTAATTTCCATTGCAATCAGTTGAGTCCAGACAGGCTCTTCCAGGCTGGTGGGAATGAGTTAGGGAGCAGTGCATATGGTATCTTACATGTTGGTAAAGACCCATTTAAATTAACACTGTGGTCCTGATTTCCTACCCACCTTGGCATAAATTGTGAGAGATCCTATAGAAACAACAGTGTTTCTGTAGAACAGAGAAGGGAGGTCCCTGCTTAGATTTCTCTTTAAATATTGCATCAGTCTTACAATGCAATATACATTTTTACATATGTTAATACAGAGAACAGACACGTCCTTAGGAAGCCCTTTATTTGGCTAATTATATCTCTGAAATAATAAATTCCTTATGTGAAAAACCATGGTCTGATCCTCTGTCAAGCATGAGGAACAGGCTCCCCTTCTGGGTCCAAATGAAATAGCTTAATAGGCTGTTACAGACAGACAGGTGAAGGTATGTGGATTTTTCACTTCAGGCTGCAGTACTTGGGAGAACAATGACTCAGTTCCAATAATACTTTGCAAAATGAGGACTATTGCATAATTCCAGGCCTGAGTTTTCTTGCACTGATGCTAGTTTTAGCTTTGTAATTGCTCCATTCACTTTTACCAGGATTTTAAGTAAGCCAAGTTTTAGGGCTGAAGATGGTGTCAGGTATCCTAGCTGCTCTTTGGAAGGAGCTGTGTAATTTTCTTCTGTGTGTAAATCAGTGGAGTGTTGTGGGAGAGGACCCATCAGCAAAACTTGAAGTCTGTTGATGTCACCGTGTCCTGTCCTGCCCTGATGAATTCCCCTGCTTCAAAACCTGACAGCAGCAAAGCCTTTTACAAAACTTTTGGCAAGGATCAGGGACTACAACAAGTCCTCACATCCTTCCAGGTGAGAACCTGGCTCTGTAAACATATTCTGGGGAACATTTGCAGGAACATTTGTTCTGAAATTTGGAGTAACTTGGCTCTAATACCCATTCATAAATTGTTTCCATCTTCCAGTCCCCTTGCACCAATCACTTAGATCTATTTAATTTTTAAGGATAATTCAATTTTAAAAATAAAATGTAGCATATGAGCAGCTTCCAGCATGTGTCAGGAAGAGATAAGTCACCCAAAGCTGTGATGGCCCACCAGGGTGCCTTCAAGGGATTCAGACTACTGTCTACACAGTCCTTATTAGGATCTTTCTGTCCCTCTCCTTCTCTCTCTCTCACTTCCTTTTGGCACTTGCTCTGTAAACTGAACAGCACCTGAGTCGGCATCATGAACCTCACCAGACTTTGTGGAGTTCAAACTAAGTTCAAGTGTTTTAATTAAAATGTCCCCTTCCTCTCTATCATTAGATAGCTGCAAACAGATGACTGAAGCTTCCTGACTGGAAAGGGTTGGTTCAATGGCCTTATATCCGAGGGGTGAAACCTCTCTACTGGGAAAAAAATCTTGACTTAAATGGCCTGTGTAAGGACATTTGTTAAGTCAGAACAGTGGCAGCTGAGTTAAGACTTGAAATCTTCTCACCATGATCTTGTGGGAAAGAGTTTTGTCCTCAGAACTTTGGTGTATGGGTTTCTGACTCCATGTTCACAGCTGCTCTGTGTGATTGGCTCTTTGCCTCCAAGCACCCAGGATGCTGAGCATACATTAACTGTTGTCTTTTCTTGGAGTGAGATTTGGTCTGTCCATTGGAAAAGCACTGGGAACTGAAGGCAAAGAAGAAGGAAGAGGATCTTTGTGAATAAATGACTTTCTGCTACAGCTGCTAAAGGACTTGGTGTCATCCCAATTTGAAAAATATGCTTTCTGTTTATAAATGTGCTGACCCCCAGTCATATTGCAGTTTCTCTGCCCAGAAGTGATGATTCATTAAGTTTCTGGAACTTTTCTTTCCTTAAAGAAATGAAACATTATTCTCCATGGTCCCAAGTTTACTTTAGAATGGAGAATAAAAACATATTTGCCCTTAATATTTTGAAACCTTCTCATTTCTTTAAGCCAAACCCAATACAGCCTTGCCACTTGCAGTGTTTGCCCTAGCACAGCATTTTCCAGGAAATTATGGTTGCAGCTGAACCTTTGAGACATTCAGAATCTACTCCAGCTTGAGTTTGTGCTGTTTGTATTTCCTAATTGCTTGCTTTTTCAGAGAAGAGATGAATACAAACCTGCCCCATGGATGGGCAAATTCTGGCTCAGGCCCTTTTCCAACTTTAAACTAGCAAAGAAATTGCTGTTGTGCAGTAGAAAGCACAGAGGAACTGTTCCCCATCTAACTCCAGAGGTGTTTGAAAGGCTCTAATGTCAGGCCTGAAGTTCCTGTTTGCTGGTTAAACCACACAGCAGAATCCCCACCATGGCTAACCTACCAAGGCTGCTCGGAGCTCCAATCCTGTGTGGCTAAAAGCTGGCCCATCAGCTACAGCTGTAATGGTCCCATGGCCACTTCTGATTGAGGGGAAGGGCAACTCTGCAGGATGCCCCACAGAAAGCCACTGAGGATATGCCCTTCCCAAGGGATTGCTGTACCCTTTGCAGAGCCCAATTCATTCATCCCCCAAATGGCTGGGGCTAATACTGAAAGCTCCCCGAGCTCCTCTCTGCCCCTCAACTCCTTCTTATGACACCACGAGAGGTGCAACAACAGGAAGCAGAACCACAACATCACTAATGTTTCTTCACTAACCCAGTGCACAGCAGACTAGCTGTGTTTCCTTTGGAATAGGGTTGCCTGAAAGGGCTGTGGAAGGATATTTCCCTGAGGAGGTTTGCCTTCCAGTTGCTGATGCAACCCATTACTAAGGAATCAGAGGCACTTTTTTGCCTGCAAATATTTTTATTGCAGGAGTAACATTGTTGAAGAAGTGATGAAAGGATATAGGCCAGTCAAGGTTTGTAGGGAGAGATAACATCTTTTATTAGAGTAGCTAATACTGTAGGAAAAACCAGACACACTCTTGGAAGCAATATTATCCTTTATTATCTCACTGTTCCCCCTCCCTTGTGACCCCCTACCATCCTTCATCTGAAACAATAAATACTTATGAAGTGGAAGGAAACTTGACCCTCTGGGGCAGGTAAGAAACAAAGGCTTGTGCCTGACTCCTGATCCCTGTACCTCTCCCAGTGGTATGGGTAAGGAATCGCCCAAAGCTCAAGGGCATTGCATGGCCCCCGCCTGCCCTGCTGCTCTGTGCCAGAAACAACAGAGAGAAAACCTTCTCCCAGTGGCGTCAGTGAGGTTCTGATTAGGGTCCCTTGCCTGGCCCCTCTGTCAGCACCTTGTGGGTCAGTAAGGGCCCAACGGCAGCCGAAAGCTGGGGGCTTGTAATATTCTTAGCATGCAGTAAAGGGATTTTAGGTTTGGTATTTGGAAATCTTTAGGGGGCATGGTTACTGACACAGCAAGAAGGATTTGTCTGGGGTCATTGCAGGATCTCCTTTGCTGAAGAGTCTCTAGAGTTTAGAGGAATATCTGTAAAAAATGACATTACATAAAAGTACCTTGTGCTGCTTGGATCAGGGACATGGACCTAGTGAAGGTTATGATGGCACCTTTCCTGAGAGCCCATTCTCATTTTGGGGTTGCCCACAGCTTTGCAGGCCAGTCTCAGCTCTGCAGTCTTGGTCTGTTGATGTGGCACAGGGACTATGGAGCAGATTATTGCTCTGTGAATTTGGGGCTGTGTGCTTACTGTCTCGATGTCCTAGAGGGAAAATCATCACTGAGAAGAACACAGTGTACCATGGCCAGAGCATTTTTTTTCCTTCCTATGGCTGTCACCCTAGTGAGGCATCTTTAGCTCAAGGTTATGTAGGCACCAAGCCTTTCTCTGATGAGTACAGAAGGAGATTTCTCCATAGACCGTGTTCCCCTCACTCTTCATGAATTGCTGAGAGATTTTCAGAAGCACGTCCCAGATCAGCACCTTGTCAGAGGCAGCAATAGGCAGAGGAGGAAGGAGAGAATCATAATGTGGGTTTCAATAATGCTTTTCAACACCAGCAGAAGAGTAAAATAGAGACCAGGCCTTGAGTCATTTGCTTAGACTAGGAATGGCACCTACAGGGGATGGTGCAGAATCTGGATTGACAATTGGATGACAATGGGAATACATCTGGTTTAAATTAAATTTATGCAAGGATTTTGAGAAAGGGGAAGACTTTAGTCTTGTGCTGATGGGAACAAGGGGGCTGCCAAACCTATTCAGAGTGGTTTCTCAGCTGCTTGAATGACCACATGCCATGTTATCTCCATGTTATTTCCCACCACAGTAAGCACCTACACACTGCTGCCGAGGGCAGAAATGACCTGGGAAGGCTGCTCAAATTAGGGAATATTACCTCATTTCAGGAGCCAGGGACAGCAGATATAGATGAGGACAGGCTACCCAAATCTTGTTTGTAAATGAAGCTGGCTGTCACTAAAAGGTTTTCCTTCTCTAGAGAACACGGCTGTCTACAAAATGCTTAGCAGAAAATTTTCTGGTTGGTTCAGAGAAAGGAGGAAGGGGAGGAAGAAGGGAGGCAGTGAACGAGGGGTTGTGAAAACATGTCAGTTTAAACAGAAACTTGTTTGCAATGGTGTCAGAGTTTCTTTTAGGTCTTGTTCTGATTCATATCAGCTTTTTTATTACATTAAAATTCTAGATTAATTTCATATTAGTGTTTTAGGTTAAGTTGGTGTTATTTAATCTGTGCAATGTTTCAAAAGAAAAAAAAAAACCCAACAGCTACTTGCCCTCTCTTGGGATGTTATTGTTACCCTAAATGTTTGCAGTTACTGGTTTTAATTCCTTTCAGGTTAACTAAAATGTTCAGCTTTCCAGGACAATGAGTATAGAACAGCTTGTTTTCCTGCCAGTTCCCTCTTACACACTCTGTAAAACTCAGTCCTATCTGATCCTTCACTTTTGAATTTTCTCAGTGCTCTTCACAAAACAGATAATTTCACTAGAGCCTGTCATCTTGTCCTGCAGGGCCCTGGGGCTGAGCAGATGTTGCTTGTGAAAGGATTTTTAAAGGCTTTTGAATAAAAAGCTAATCCATAAGATAAAATAAGGAAATAAAAATTCAAAATGGATTAGAGGAAACACTTTTTTTAGACAATGTGTGATAAAGCTACAAAACTAATTTCCCATAATATTGTTAGACATAAATAAAAAGAAGAAACTTGGCAAGATCCTAAAAGGAATGGATTTCTCTATAGATAACAAGCATATCCAATGTTGTAAATAATGAAATATTTAAGGGTTTATTAAAACCTCTATTTCAACATTGAGACTAATCTTTAATAGAACATGTAAAGAGACCTTAGAGCAGATAGTTTCGTTGTGTCCTGCTTTGGAAGATGCCTTTCCCAAAAGGACGGGTGCCTACTAGCTATTGTCAGAAAATGAGGAGCCACATTCTGTGAACTTTCTACTTGTGCTGCCTTGTTCATACTCTCTAAAACTGAATAGACATTGAGACAAAACATTTGGCAGTATTTAAGAAGCAGTGGAAAATCTGTAGATAGCAAAAATATTCTGAACCTCATTGAGAGTAAAGCTAAGACATCTCTTCTCAGGGCTGTGATTCTGCACTAGATAAACTAAGATCTTTGGTCTGTAAGTTTGCAGAGCCATGTGATAGTCTATCTTTCCAATATATATAGGGAAAGCAATTGCAGCAAGGACAGTTTGAGATAAAGATGTAAACCTGAAGGAGGATTTAAGTTTTTGCACAATGTATCTCAAACACCAGAAAAACTGAAGGAAAGACTGATTTCTTTCCATGGGTTTTGACCCAATAAAATCAAAATGACCTTCAGGATGTTCCAGCCCATTCTCCCGAATGCTGCATGACCCCTCTGGCAGCAATGCTATTCTGAAAGGCCTTAGATTATTTTATGTTATCTCTAATGTCATCTAGCTGGTGTAATTGGAGCTGACTGGGTCTCTGATCTATTGAGCCTACACATCTCTGTCTTCACACCTCTCTTGGCCACAGTAGCTGCTATAATGAGCCCTGGGGACAACAGACATTCTTGACTGCCAGCCCAAATGTGTCAGCTGGAAGGAAGACTATTTCCCAAATGACATCCCCTCTCCCACAGAGTTTGGCAGTCACCCCAGTGCCATCTCCAGTCAGGAATATCTGGCTGTCAGACCACGCAGAGGCAGAGCTCTCTGTGACCCCTGATCCCGGCTGCCCTGTCCCTGCCCCTAAAGGGGAACTGCCATTGTCTGCCAAGGTGGTCAGTGCCTCAGGCTGGTTCCCATGACCATCCTTCCATCTGGTGCTGGCTGCAAGGTCAGGGGGCTGAGAGGGCCACGGAGCCACCCATGAGGCAGCATCTCCTCCAGGATTCTGTGTCCCCATCCCTGCTTGGTGGGAGTTGTACCCAGCTGATGTGGCAGCCAGATGATCTCAGGGCCTCTTGTCCTGATGGAAAAATCATTGGCCACTTAACACCTTACAGGGGAAATGTGACACTGGGATAAACTGGCTCTTGGTGGTGTTGGCAAAAAGCCAGAGCGACTGCACTAAGGGCATAGGAGTCTGTTCCTGTATGACTGAGAAGCAGGGTTTATATGCCTGGATTTGTGTTCATATCACAGAGAAATTTTTGCTTTGCTTTCCCACCCAGGAATATAAGAAACAAAGGAATTAATGTCACTGTCCAGGTGGCTAACAGAAAGCAAAAATCCCGAGTATATCCCAGCTCGCAGCCAAGCTGCACTTAAGCAGTTATGCAACAGCAAAAAAAGTCTGCTTAGAGTCTACAGCCACAAAGTTTTCCCCAGAGCCCTTTCCATTGTGTGTTGGGAACTCTACACCTCCCCCATCTCCTTGCCTTCATTGAAACTGGAGTTCATCTGCTCTGTCCAGACTGCTGCAGCTTGGGGAATTTCACGTCACTCCTGTCTCAGCTGGTGAAGAGCCTGAGCTACACATTTTTGGATGATTATGCCTGTGCCTGTTTCCCAGTTGTAGATTTATGGGAAGAGTGGGAGTAGAGTTCTCAACTTTTCCCCAGTTCCTCAAAAACAAAAAGCTAGTAAGGATAGTCAGCTGTGCTTGAGGATTGGGCATCAATCCTGGCTCTCTGTGGCCATGGGCTGCTGTGTCATTCCCAGGGAGCTGTGACATTGCAAAAGGTATATGGGGAATGAGGCTTTCCTCACAAAGGGGCAGCTCACAATGGAGGCATCAGCTCTCCTCCACTGCAGTACCTGGGGCTGAGGAGACCAGGAGAGAGGCAGCTGCCCTAGCAGACATCCAGAAAAGCCAGGGTGAGGTGTTGCTATTGGACATGAAATGAGTACACAGAAACTTGGTAAGTTCAAAGAGAATAAGAGCCAATTTTATTTCTGACCTTGCAATATATAGCATTCCAAAAGTTACAGTGGATTGGAGGATGAAATTGCCACCTCTCCAACCACACTGGTCAAACCAACAGTCCATCAATTCTCTCCTCACACAAAGCAGAATAAAAGAAATCATTATTTACATGAACAGTGGGCAAGAACTCCAATAGAAATATGTAAACATTATCAGAAGGTTAAAGAAGTTTTATGAGAACTTTAAAACTTTTAAAAGAACTATAAAAGAAAACACTTTTAAAAACCAGGGCAACAGTGAGGATGGGTGGATGGATGGATGGATGGATGGATGGATGGATGGATGGATGACTCAAGATCCCCTCACAAAGGTTGGAGACAGGCCAGGGAGTCAGTGCCCTCCCTAGTTCCACCAGAAATGGGATGGCAGGGCCATGGGGTTCCCTCCAGACCCCTGTTTCTGATAGCACACCTTCTGCTCACTCCATGGGTTGCTGTCTTCAGAAGGGCATAAAACAGAGGGGAAAATCATTCCAAAGAGTGAATCAGTCCAAGAAACTGCTGCAAAGTAGATGTCTGGGAATCATTAGGAGAACACTCTCAATCTTCCCAGAGCAGCTGAAAGCTTTACTGCCAACAGCACTTGGCTGCCAGTCTCCCATTGCTGTATAAATGATGATAATGGTCTTTGCTACTTCTTCTCCACACATTCTACTCCTCTCTGGGGGGTGGGCTCTCCTTGGCAACCACAAAGCTCTTGTTATATGCAAGGAGCTGTTGGCAGTGAGGACTGGAATTGAACAGGAGAGAGAGGGGTCCCTCCTCAAGTTAATAAACACCAGCAATGGGCCCCTGCTGTGGCACTTTGTGCACATTCCATGGCTACTCTGGTCACCTTTGATAGACAGCACTTGCTTATTAACAGGCACTGAATTTTGACAGGAACGGAAGAGTCAGAAGCCTCCAGTACTTACAGGAGAAAAGCAGTGTACCTCTTTCCTTGTGGTAACACTGACAAAATCCAGTTACTCATCTAGTATGGTCCAGCATTTACCTTTCAAGGACCACATTCCTACAGTCCTCTGGTTACTCACGGCCTGTTTCAACTTCTGCAATGGGTCCCTGCCCCTGGACTTAAATTCATCACTTTCATCATTTTATATTTCTTTTGGTGGTAAATACTTAGCTGAAGCTCAAGTATTAACTCTGCAGCAGCTCTAAAGAGCCCTTTCAATGTGGCACCTTGCTGATGAAGGGCTGTCTGCTCAGCGCTGAGTTCTCTGCAGCACACTGAGTGAGCACTGGTAACACCAACCTACCAAGTCAAGCCTTTGCTGCCTACAAAACAATAAAGCAGAGCTCCTTGTCCTTCAGTGCCTCTTTCTCTGAGAGCACGTAGAATTAAAAAGACACACCAAGCTTCCTAGGGTGAATCTCTCCCTGCAACAATAGTGTTCCCATACTTTCCTGATGTATGAAAATACATCAATGACAATAGACAGCTTTTCCACCTATAGGATTTCATGCTGCAGTGCTTCTATTTCAGATGTGAAACTTGACAAATAATAGCAAGAAATAAAAGCAAGATATAATAAAATGCACAGAGATTTGTGAACATGTTTATATTGTGCCCCAGCTCATGTGCCTGGCAGACCTGGCTCAGTCCAGAGGAATGCATATGACACCTCTTAAGATGTTTTTTTTTCTGTTTCTAATGACTGTATAG
This sequence comes from Chloebia gouldiae, assembly GCA_003676055.1. NCBI lineage: Eukaryota > Metazoa > Chordata > Aves > Passeriformes > Passeridae > Chloebia > Chloebia gouldiae. The sequence goes on from QUSF01000014.1 coordinate 3,025,717, forward strand.
ACACATAATTACCTTCCTTTGAAGTGGATAGGGTAATTTTCTGACTTCCAGATACAAACTCAAGAAATGGATGTTGCAAGTCTGCCATTTTCTTGGAATAAAAAATCCCCGTCTTCTCCAGAAACTTTCAGTGCTCATACACATCTGTTAAGCATGTGTGATAGCTCTAGCATCAACCCTACAGAATATATAGAAAATTAGTATCAGAGCTGCTGAACAGAAACCTGGAAGATCCAGTCATCTCACTGGCAAATCATAAGATAGGGATAAACAAGCAAACCCTAAAGTATCTTTCCTAGTAGCCTTCTCCCTGATTTGCTGGTGGGGTTTTCTGCATGCAGTTTCCTCTATCAGCCACCCAGGCTTGAACATTGGTCCCTGGCTCCCTGTGCGGTGCAAGAATGTTGGATTTCAGTAGACTATGACAGGGATAAAAGGCAAGTGATCCCTCCTTTGACTTACTCAGAAATGGGAAGCAGGCACATGTAGGCTTGCACCAGCCAGGAAACTTTTCTCTGTAAATCTCTCCATGCCTTTTAGTTGGGATTACTGACAGCACAGAACTGTTTTGCAACACAAGTGCTCATGTACTTGTGTTGGCCTCTTCCAAGCACCAAAAACGTGCAGAGAAAAATGGATTTTGTACAATTACTGGTCTTCTTTAAGATCAAAACAGTACAGTACAGCAAACAGATCAACTTTGTGCCAAAGCATTTCCTAAAGAGAGTTTTATTATAGTGAGACTCCACTCTCAGAGGCCTTTCCTGTTATTTATATTACAAAGTCTTGGTCTGACTTTCCCAAAATGACTTGCACTCTAAAACTACACTGCTTCTCTTTTGCTCTTTTGTTCCAAAAAATTTGAGTTTCCTAAATCTCCTTAATGAAAGTTCTCAAGGGGCTGACTGGAGAAGATGAGAGAAGCCAACCAAGTCCAGCATTCCAGGACCAGCTCTCCACACAGGGAAAGACTTGGAAACTGAAGTCAATGGTCTGACTTGGATCTGACAACTAGAGAGCTGTACGACCAAAGGTCTGCAACACCTCACACCCCCTGCTCAACCCCCATGCCAAGTCCATCCTTATTAAGTGCTGACTAGGTTCTGAGCAGAGCATCTTTTCTCTAAAAGCCAAAAAACATAGGTTTTACTGAAGCCATGGGAGGAACTCGTTAATTCATCTTGCATGGGAAATATTTATTTAATGATACACAGGTAAATTAATTGCCCACAAGCAAGACCACTGCTCAGCTTAAAAGCTATCATTCAGCGTCACAGGAGCAGCTGCTAAAATGCTTCAGGCTGCTCCTGTCCTCTTCTTCATGGACCAAGACATGTGGTAGATCACATCCCTCAGAGTCCAAGGTACATGATCTCCCAGCCTCACCAGGGAAGCTGCACAACTGAACATGAGCAGTCTCTCTTGGGTTAATTTCTGAAGACTGAAGGGGCAAAAAAATGCAGGGTGTCAAAGGAAAGGCAGGTGGGTCACAAGCAATGGTGATGATACACCCGTTGTTTTGCCTTCCCATGAAAATCTTCAACTTTTGCTGGAACCTGGAATGGCACAGTACAGCCCAGGAGTAGGAAATAATCTGTTTTTAGATGTCTATGTTTTTCTATTGTTTATTGAGTCTCATTTCCCTTCTCTTGCTGCCTGGACCTAAATAAAGCACATTAAACTACAGACAATGCATGTTACACATGTTGAGGCTGTATTAGATCATCCCATGTGGCTCCAGCACAGAAGAAATGAGGCTGCCTGTCCTGGGGGATCAGCCCCAGGGCTTGCTCCCCCCCTCCACTGCCTCTCCTTGCACTAGCAGTGATGTGCCCCCCTGCACAGTCCTGTGGGTGCCCAGAAAGGCAGATAAATGCACACAAAGAACAGGAAAGGAGAAAGAAACCCCGGGGAATATGCTGGAATACAGAGCTGCCTGACAATCCTTCTGGGGGCTTTAAGTCTTTTGTTTCAAATAGAGGCTTTCTTTGAACGACAATGTCTAGGCCAGTTATCTAATACACAGGTGTAAAAACCTCAGCAAGAACTTATAAGGTATAAAAACCAAGTCCTGTGTCCCTCAGGACTGTGAGTAAGTCTATGACCATCTAAGTCTAAGGCTTTTCTGCTTAGCAACACTAGGGAAAGTCCTGTTTTGTTCAGTGAGGGGAATGCTGGAGGGATGGTTTCCTCACACATCCAGCACACTTTCAGATTTCAGGTGGAATTCACTGACTAGCCTCACCAAACCTGTGAAAAATGCAGCAACAGAAGTGGAGTCCTGAGCTGAAAGATGACAACCAGGGGAATGGCAAAGGGAGAGAGAGGGAGGTTTTGCCAGTGGACATTGGTATGGTTCCTGATATTGCAGTGTGGCACTGCTTTACAGCAGTTGTGGGAGCAGCAGGGATGTGGGAGGGTGCAGTGGGATGCTGGCTTTCCATCTGAGGTTTTAAATGTTTGCGTGCTTTAATTTTTCTGGTGGTGGTAAGTAGGCAGGTTTGGCCTGATTTTTAATGAAATGGTGCACAAAATATTTTTTAAAAACCGAAGAATATAATAAAGCCTGTTTTAAAGGATAATTTCAATCATTTTTTAAAAGAAATCAGACCATTTCAACATGAAAAATCCTTTCACATTACGTCCTGTTTTGAAAATGAAAACAATCATTATGAGTCACCTTTTAGAACTGACCAATTAAGTGAAAATCTTGAAATATTTTCGTACTTCTGAGCATATGTGTTTTGCCTCATGCAGAAATGAGCCAAAAAAATTCCCACTACAGGACTAATCTGTGCATATTTCATAAACAGATCATTCATTTGCTGAAAGTACTGAGAAAACTGAGCAGTCTCCACTAAGACTTAAATGGATATTGCAGAAAAAATAAGGTGTTCCAAGATTGACAGCTCTCACATTAGAACAGCCACTCCAGCCCTCAAGTGTTCAATAGCAGCATCTCACTGCCCCATAACAGTCCAGAAAACAATTGTGCTCATTTCCACACATTGCCTATAGTTTTTTTCTAGCCAGAACATCATTTGTTGCACTCAAGACATGAACAGTTTGATTCATTGCTTCATATTTGTATCTCATTTAACCCTGTTTTTCCCAGCTGACTCCCATACTCAGGTGCTGCAATAGATGCATTATTAAAAATCCACAGTCAGAGAAGGCTGTCAACAAGTCTCAATTCTCTGTGTCCTCAGAAAGCATCGTCCTGCTCCCTGCACTGGGCTCTTACAAGCCTTTATCACTGTTTCAGCACTCCTATATGGTACCTACACTTACCTCCTGTGTTTCTGATCTGATCCCAAAATTTTTACTGCAATCATCTGATCTGCCAAGCACATTCTAAAGTGCTGAGAATCTTTAAAATGTTTCTAGGCCAAAAAGGCCTACATGTTCTCTCATTTAAGTTATCAATGTTCTGTTGTTAAGAGTTTACATTTGGGGGTCTTTTGACCCTCTTTTTGGTTTTATTTATCCTTAGTGCAATTTTTGGTTTCCGGTGAGATTTTAAAATTTTCTTGGCAGTCATAGCTAGAAATTTTTCAGTTACCCGCCCACACTAAAACTCTTGTGACCCAGACACTGATTGGATAGATAATGGCTTTTATTTTGTATTTCAGTGCTCCATTTGTGTAGTGTTGAGAAAAGCAATTCTCTGGCTGGTGGAGAATAATCTGAAAAGCATATTAAGTGTATATAGCCCTTGGTCTGCTTTCTTGTACACACACTCTGTCCTCCCAGTTTACATGTGGCCTCATTAACAACCTTTGCTCAAAATCATATTGTGTGATGTTTTCTAGAGCTGGATCCTGGCCAGATTAATGCTGAACTCAAAGTGTTCAGTGTTTTTTCCTCTTGCCTTGCTCCTCTGCTGCAGGTTTTGCAGGTCAGGCTTTTACTCAAGTGTTTTACCCTGCAGTGCTCATGCCTGGGTCACTAAAGAATCATTGGCACAGACGTCTTGCTGCCTAATGAGAGATCTAATGCTGGAGCACTTGGCATGAGAAGCATTGTCTGGGGAAGGGGACCACACTGGGAATAAGGAAAAACTGTATTCAATTCCTTATGGAGCAGTCACAAACTTCCTTCCTTCAGCTAAATCACTTCAACCGGCGCGTGCTTCAGTTCCCCATCTGTGCAGCGTGGATAATGTTTCCTCCTGCCTCTAAAGAATAGAATCATCAAAAACTTTGCAAGTCTGGGGTATTTTGATGTCACAAGAATGAGGACTAGGACCAGGGGCCTAGAGACCCACACTGTTTTCAATGAAATGCTCTAATAACCTGTAAAATACAGAGCTGATAAATACCACAAAAGGAAGATGCAACTGATAACATAGCACATATGAGTACTGTGCACAAGACAGTATTCAAGTGTGAGAAATTACTAAATATTGCAAAGGAGAGGAATATCTTCATCAGAAAGCAAAGTCTTAATTGAATTTTATATCTGCACTTTCCTGGGGAGACATTTAGCTTAAACAATTGGGTCTGGAGGCACGTGAAAGAAAGAAAAAAATCCACATTAATGCTTGGAACTTAATTTTCACAGTAACTTCTCCCTCTTCTAGAAACACCTAGTCCTTCTAGTTTGTATACATCATGAGTACAATGCATACTCATCACAGCACTCAGTGCTGTGCCCATTTCTCTGGAGAGACTGTATCACTGCTCAATCACCCCCTAGATGAAAAACCCTTTCCTCATTTCTAACCTATGTTCCCCTGACATTGCTTTGTGTCATTCCCTCAGGTCCTGCCACTGGTCCCCGGACAGAAAACATCAGCACCTGACCCCTGTGCCAGTCCAGGATTTTGATGATTCCTATGGGTCACTTCCATCTTAGGAAGTTCTATTCTACAGTAGAATATAATTATCATTCTATGACCATTAATTACCATGTGTTGTTGAAATCACAGTGCTGTGTGAAATATGGAATTTTATAAGAGTGGGACCTGATGTAGGTCCCATTGGGATCAGGAGGATTCAGCTGTTACCTTACACTGTAGGGTATAATTTACTGGGAAGAGATGGTGACATGCTCAGTAAATGGAAGATTGGGGCCCTTCCTAACCAACCCCATCACGTAATCTCTAAATTATTGTTAAGGCTAGTTTTCCATAGTTTCACATCAATAAATATCTCACAACTTCAGACTCTTTCAATAAAGTACACCAAATGCTTCACAGCTTCCTTTGCAGTGATTTGTGATTTTCCTCATAGTGAAATTTCTCCCTTTGTTGTGCCTGTCATGGTTTTGCCTGAACTGCCTGTCAGTTAACAGCGGTGCCTACAAAGAAGGAGTTTTATACATGGAGTTAAAACAGAGCCGTCAGGAGGGGGTTGTTGAATCTCTACTTGAGTTTCCATGCAAGCAACTGTGAGGTGAAAGTGGAAGGAAAGGATGCCCTCATGACAGGGGGTGGGGTGGGCAGCCAAGAGAAAAGCCTTCATTTAACACCATTTAAATGTAAATTGTAGTGAAACATGTTAGTGACAGAAGGGAGGTTATGACTGATCAGATAGGAGGCTTTGAATCTTTGCCAAACAAAACTTCTAGGTATTTTGCTTCTTTCTTGCATTCTTCTCCTCTCACCACTTTTGATCAGTGACATATACAGAGATGGATGCTATCAGGGAGTCAAGTAACAAAACTGTCCAGAGCAGGAGCAGAAATATGGCATTCAAAAGCAAACTCAAGGACAGGGAGAACATCAAGGGTTTCTTTCCAGAGATAATGAGCAGACTAATTCAAAGTGAAACTGAAGATGAGGAAAGAACACAAGAAAGAGATCTGAGAATATTTTGGCAGGGGAGGAAATGAGTTTTGTTGAATGAAAAAAGGATCAAATAACAAAACTTCCACAAGCCTAGGATATAATGCCATTTTCTTCTATTCACTTCTGATGCAGGCTTGGATCTTGGATGAGAGTTTGAGTTAAATTCTGACAGAAAGATGTCCAGGGGGTTCATGCAATAGAGAAATTCTGTTCCACAAAATGAGCTGATGTGCTGATGACACCATGGAGACAAAAAATAATTCAGATTTAGAATTAAAAACTCAGAAAATGCAGTTAGAAATGTCAAGTTCTGAAGAAACTATGGATTGTTTTTTCTTTGTTGTGCCATCATAAATCCTATTGACATTAATAATTCCCTTTGGAAATCCAGAACCTGTTCTTATTTACAGTAGAGGTTTTTTTTCAAAATTAAAATTTTGAAGAGCTCTGCACATAACAAGTGAGATGACCTTCCTAATTTGCACAAGTCACCCTGTCACTGTCCTGTTGCAGAGAACAAGGGCTAAGCTAAAATCATCTGTGTGTAATTAATGCTTTTCGTGTCATTCGCATAAGACATACATCTGAAAAAAAAATGTTAGCTTAGGAGGTAAATATGGATACAAGGTTAAAGGGGAGGATTGGATCTGTATGAATGTAAACATGATTTTGTAAAGTTTTTATTCCTTTATTTACTTGCATTAGAAGATAACAGGCACAATGGAAAAGAGATCTAGGACTTTCTCATCATCTAGTCTAAAAAAGTGAAGTTAAGGAAAATGTAAATGGCAAATCTAATTCAGTGTTCTGGTGAATTGTGTGAAGGGCTCTTCAGACCATTTTGTTAGCAGAGAACTGAAATTTCTCTTACAAAATGGAATAATCCTGTAGACACAACAGATCTGAAAAGTGAGGCCTTCCAGAGTCCATCCGTCTGTCTGTCCTCTTGAGCTACCTGGGGCTCAAGTGGTACCTCATGGGCTCTCCCTGAATTTTCAAAACCAGGACATAAATTCAGGCCCCCAGATAACTCCCTGGAAAACCTGGTTTATCTCATTGTTAACAAAAGGATTCAGGATCTAGAAGTCCTGAATAATAAGCATTCAGTTGCTGTTTCCTTGAACACAGATACCTCTGTGGGAGGTGTCAGGACACTAATCTCTGAGTGCTGATGTTATGCACAGATTTATCTGAAAGGCCTTTGCTTTTGACTCATTCAATAAATAATAAATTACAGCAACAAAACCCAAGAGTCATGGGGTGAATGAGGAGTCACTAAAATCCATGGAATTTTTCCATATTTGTGCATGTACATAAGATCAGGTCTTAGATCTTGAGTACTCTTGGCTAAGCCCTTAAAGTTACTGGCACATTTATCTGCCACAATTTCAATTCAGTTGCCCAGATGCTGATTCATTGCCAGGTTCCTAAATCTCATAGTCACATACTTTTCTGATGATTTCAATTTACATAGCCACCAAAGTCCTGTTACTGAACTGTGCCTTGTGCTCAAATCATGGCTCTAAATCATTAAAAAATTCTAATTGTGATCACACATAAGCTTTTGGGATATTCAGTTAAATGGGACTGTCCCTGAAGAAAACTGATTCTCAACTGCGTATGTTATTTCTGAGGTGGGAAAATGTTCAAACTTCCATTGATCAGTTGTAATAAAATGCAGTATAAGGTAATGTTCTGCAGTCAAAACATGGAACCTGGCACAGAACAATGTAAACCCTACCTACTCCATGAAATAATGCTAAAAACACCTTATCAAATTTTGACCCAGAAACACACATGTAGCAAGATAACAAATACCTTGTTCTTGGAAGAAGGCCAGTACTGATTTATATCTTGCAATTCAAATAAATATAAAAAGCCTGCCAGAGCTGACCATGTAAATTTTAACCACCTCATATGGTTTCATTCTATGAAGTGAAAAATATGAGGAAGAAGGTGTTTTTGCACTGTGAATGAGCTATTCAGGAAAAGTGTTATTTATTGAACTCTATGGGAGGGAAGTTAATTTCAGAAGTTATAAATGTGACGAATTATAGCCAATATCTTGGAGGAATTAAATGGAAATAAAAGGAAAGAAAGTCCCTATTTTCATTTAAATAACAATTGGGACTGGGTAATGTTAAATATAGGCTTACACCTGCCAGCAACTGGCTGACTAAAAATCTCTGAAACCATCACTGACGAATCAGAGTGGATACTGTCCCACAAAACAGTGGCACTCGTGTTTGTGTGTTCATGGGGATCCATGGGACAGTGCTGGGTAACAATTTCAGCCTAGGGGTACCTTGTGACTTATTTGCTTTCACTCCTTGCTATTCCTACAGTGTGGATGATTGCCTAAGAAACCTGGCAGAGACCTTACTCTCGAGGTGAATACTTTCAGGCTAGGAGCTGGAGGGAGGTGGGAGAGGAGAGGTTTCTCTCAGTCTCAGAGCAGTGCAGTTTGGTGCCCTGAATTTGCAATACAGGTCCCAAGGCCATTAGCTTGGGTCACCCCATTTCTGAAATTCCCCTCAGCTCAGACACCTGGTTTAAGACACTTTGGGGACTGGTTTCAAGGGGACTGAGTACTTTTAAGTCCCCACACACATCAGTCTCACAGCCTGAGAAGGGCAAAAGGAGAGACTGGATATCTTGAGAAAGGATTTCACATTAGGAAAGAGGAAAAGAGACATGGAAAAGCAAAGGAAAAGCACTAGAGGAGGGATGTAGGGCAGTATGGGTTGTGTAGCAGGAAAAGATATGGGACATGGAGGATGGTGCTGAAGGTAGGTGGTGTGTGGAGGTAAAACATTGCAGCAGAAAGGTAGAGGATAGCTTGGTGTTGAAGAAAGTCACTGAAAACTCACCTTTTCACTGATTTTGTGAGCTGCTGGTCTTGTATTCAGGCTGGAGCATGTTAGTGTCTCAAATTTACATTCCTTTATCCTTTCACATCACCTTATCTGTGCCCACCACTGGGCACGTGCACAGGTAACTCCCTATTGAGGCATCCCACATGTGCCCTGCACCCATCACTGATGATTCCGTCAGCAGGCACCAAGGTGCAGGCGTTTGTTGTAACTTTACTGCCTTAAACATCAGCTTTTTGTGGCTCCTGACACACAAAGATGTCTCAGCCTCACGTAACCTTGATGTTGTGAGCCTGTGCTAATAAATCTGAATAAGTAATAGACAGATACAAATCTGGGTAATAGAGTTAAATATCCCTTCTTAACTCAAACACAAACCAGATGTTTTCCATCTACCAGCAGGCCTCCACAATTATCCACACTGCCCATGCTGTTCCCCCAGCTCCCTGACGGCCCCTTTCTCCTGGGTGATGAATAAGATGCATCACCATAGCTAACTCAGGGATCAGGTTGCTTTAGTTCAACAGTACTTTATCAGGCAGGTTTTGTGTGTGTTTTTATTCATCTGCTTTAAAGCACCTCTTGTTTTACTCAGCTTTGTTTTATTTTGCTCCGCACAATCACGACCTCCAACAATCACAACCTCTGCCTGGAGTTCCCTGGCTTTGCCGTGGAACTCAGGCCAGCCACACACACAGAGGCTGAAGAAATGTTTTCCACAATGCAGTAAGTGATCCTTGAGAGGGGTGCAGGAGCAGTAGTTAACACTTGACACGTGCTGTGAGGGGGAGCTGGGCCGGCAGGATGGAGGCCGGGCGGCTGCTTTGGGCAGAGCTGGGATCTGGCCCTGTGCTGCCCGGCACAGCCCTTCCTGCCATTCCTGAGCGCGGGAGCTGCCGAGCAGGTGAACACTGACAGGCAGGGGCTCATGTACAGCAGGATCAAAGGCCCCCTGTTTTTACTGTATTACTGGGTTATAATCAACAGTGGGTTCTCATAATGCTCTTATAAACTACCATGCCAAAACCCACTGCTGAGCACCAGCGAACAGCACTCGGGGAGCTTTGGCTGCCCATGGAGCAGCCTCAGGGGCTGGACTTGTGGAGTCTTTCCAGTCAGCTCCTGCCTGAGGCTCGCTGTACTCTCTGAAGAGGAGGAAATTTATTGATCTACCTATGCAGGATTACCAAGATGCAGATGAAAAGGTAATGCTGAGCTAAGCCATAATCAGGATGCTCCTCAAATTAGTCTGATGTATTTGTTTTTAATTAAAAAAACCACTTTTTCTCCTTCCTTTTCCCTATATGGAGCAAATTGAGAGCAGTCCAATCTTGTAATTGTGTTTCCACCACAGCGTGCCAAGGCAATCAGAGTTGTCAGGACTAAGCTGTCTTCTTTAAGAGTTAAATTTTATTAACAAGCTTGCCTGCAAGTCAGCTACATGAACTCCAATTTGTCCCTTGGATCTGCACAGCAGAGCCTCAGCATGAACCTCTTATTTTTTCTACATAGAGAACCCTCCCAGCAGGATGATTAGAATAATGTGTGCAAAGACAGCACCAAAATTCAATTAAAACTGGCAATTTTTGTTGGAAACAGACTAGGGAGAGTATTTCACATCTCAAAAGCCAGCTTGTATCACTGAGCCAGAAAGCACGGGTTTACAGGAAAGGCCTGTTAAGGAGAGTGCATGACTTGGACATTTGACACTGGGAGATATGGGCTCTAAAATCTGGTATACACAGAACATTTGCTACCAAACTAGCTTTTGACTTTCCAACACTTTCGTTGCTTTCTTCCCCTCTTCCCTCCTGAAATTCTTTGGAACTAAAGGACTAATCTTAATTGACCTTTAACCATGAAATATTGGCTGGTAGTACAGCCAATGCCTTCACAAGGTCAAAGTTGGTTGGATACAAACCAGATCTTAGAGCTCTGACCTCGTCATACATAACAATCTCTAAAGACAGTCCAAGAAAAAGTGAAGAGCAAACATGCTCTTCTCCAAATAGAAATTCCCTCCAGGGTAGGATTTAAGAGAAAATTTTCCATTGCTGCAGCCTAAGTTGGACTTGATCAGTGAATATTTAAGAATTCAAGGAAGCTTTCTGACTTCAGTTTGACTGAAGTTTGATCAAGGTTTCTATCCTGGGGATTTCAGAGATTTCTAGCACCAAGTCCAAAGAAATGGATAGCACTCACATTAAAAAAAAAGAAAGAAAAATAAATAAAATAACATGAACATCTGGAAGTCGGCCCTCAAAAATGGCTGTGTATAATCAGGATTAAGCCATTACATGTCTTGCTTCTTAAATGATGGAAAATTGAATTGTTCTGAATTACAGTTCTCTCTGCTAAGAACCTGCTACAGGCAGAAAAGAAAAGCAACCACTGCTTAAATAGCAGCAGTAGAATTCCAGCTTTTGAAAAACTCAGGCTTCCTCTTCACAAACCATTCAAACACTGGAATGTAAAGTAGTGATGAAAAATGAAAACCATGTCAGCCCAGTAAGCGATATATTAAAAGCAAAGTGTTTGGAGTCAAAGGCCATTAAATAAATCTAAAATACATACTTTATTTTAAGCCCTAAATCTTCTGCTGCTAATCCTTATATTTAAAGCCAGAAATCTATTTTCCTGGAAAGCAGCTGAAGCAAGATGGAATTTGACATTGCTAGCACCACACTGTTACTGTCTTCAAAATTTGTGTCCATCATTACCAGCAATATCTCTCTGTTGTATTTCAAAATTACTCTTATACTTAATGTATTCCAACGAGTAGAAAATAACCAAAAACCGAAAGCCCAATTCTCTATTTTCTGCTGCAATAAATACAGAAGTTGTAGGTGGTATCCTAACCTGCTAAACCTCCCCATTTCCTTTGCTGACAGCAGCCAGCATTCACACCTTGTCTTTTCATCAAACTTTGCACACGTTTAATCCTCAGCCAATTGTGGGCCTGGCAAGAATTTTTGTCACCCTTTTAGAGTGCAAGGAACTGGAAGAGGGAGGTTCAATGAGCTGCCCAGGGCCTAGAGGTTTGTGATGCTATAATAAAAGTTAGAAACTGGAGGTGATCTGGTCCCATGGCTATGGCACATGCTCCTGGGAGCCAGGAACTCTGCATTTGGTGTTCTCTGCAGCAGAGAGGTGGGTGGAAGGGATCCTCTGTGATCTCTTCCACCTCTGAACATCAGTTTTAACACTGGCACCTGCTTCTTACAGGAGTCCTTGGACAGAAGGGGTCATAGCACAACGAAACTCCTCTCCAAGTGCCTCTGGGTACTTCTGTGTGCAAAGATGGATGCAGAAGTGAGGATAGATGCAGTAAGAAAGATTTATATATTATTACTCTAATAAAGTTATAAGCATGCTATTACTCAAAGATTTAGAAATTATCTTTTCTAATGTGTGAGAAGCAAGGAGAAAAAAATGACATGTTGCTGTGAGATTCTAGTGCCTGAATTTTGGGCTCTTCTGTGCCAATGAATAAGAGCATTAGCCTTGGGCAGAGCTGCCCATAGCCCTGTGCAGCCCATGGCTAGGGAGGGCAGTGGAAACCCCTCCAGTCCTCAGTGCAAAATAAATACTTGTCTGCCACGTGAGCCTCTGAATAGCATCCAGCAAGAAATATGAATAATAATGAATAACTTGCTCCCAGCAGAGAGGGAGCTTCTAAATTTCTTCTGGCAGGAGCTTTGTGAGGAAGAAGAGCCCAGTCCTTGAGCAAGCACTGCAGGCGCTCCTCCTGCCAGCTAATGCCTCCAGCTTGACCACAGGCTTCAGCCTTGCCAGATCTTTGAATCCCTGTTTCTCCCTTTTTTAATATAAAATCCTATTGGTTTAGGTTAAAATCAGAAAATCCCCTGGGGTTCAGCGGGATGGGACTAATTAGGCGGCATGGACATAATCTGGTCTACACAGGCAGTGACTAACTCCTGACATACTGCTAATGAACAGACCTGACAAATAAATGAAACAGGGCAGAGTTTTCTCCTGCCAAGTAACACATTTTTGTGCCAAATATATTTGAAACAAAATAATCCAAGTAATTCTGTTGCTTTTTAATCCCAGGTTTTGATTTTTCACTTTGTTTTTAAACTTCTCTGATCTTTGTGAAGGGGAGGTGGAGGGACAAAGGCTCATATTTCTATCCTTTTTTTTTTTTTCCACAGACAAAGGAAAGGGAGAGGAGAGAAATGGGAGAAAAATGCTTGTGTTCAGTCTCTCTCCATATCTCCTCAGATATTTTATTTCTCCACTTTTCCGGCTGGGGACTACAGTAAGAGAAAAAGTGGAGGCAATATATGAAGTCAGGAAGGAGTAAAGGTTTCTTTCTTTTATTTATTCTTGTTTGTTTTGTTTTCCCTCTATTTTTTTTTTCACAAGCAGTTAAGAGATTGATGAAATGATACTAAAATTCACCAATTCAAATACTGAAAAGTTTGATCCAATCAAAGACTTGTTGAGCAACACTGAATTAAAAAGTTGAATACTTACAAAAAGTAGCATCATAAAGTTCATATTCCAATGGTAGGAGAATATAACTGATAAAGGAAGAGTATAAATAGAGAATAAACAGGGAAACATAAAATGAAGAAACAAATTATTTCAGGTCTGTGATATTTCCCATAATATGGAGGACATAATAGAAACACCAGTCAGTCTCAACCTTTAAGGCACTGAGTTTTCTTAGCACCTTGTCATTTCCACTGAAGTGTAACATCTTCAGTATCTCACAGTATCTGCCCCCCGCTCCCATATGTCTGGTGTGAAATTTCCCCAGACTGCCTCCATATGGGACTGCTCTGGTCATGGAAAAGCTGCTCCCTGTCTCCAGCCTTGCTGTGTCACTTGCTGTAGTCATGACTTATGGATGAGCTTTATCACTGCATGAGAAACTCAGCCATCCCCAGCCAAGTAGTGAAAACCACAACCCTTGGAATAAAATAAACCAACATACAGTTATTGCCACTGTTGCTTTTGCTATAGTCAAGGGAGCCTTCAAAATATGTTTCCAAGTACATTTCCCAACATCTCACCTCCAGAGCTTTGTTTCACAGGCCTTCCTACAAATCTCAGTCTCCACCCAGGGATGCTGATGGTCTGTTCTATGCTGAGCCTCCATCACTGTGTGACTGAGAGTCTCTGTCACACACCGTGCCAGCAATGCTCTACATACTTAGAGAAGTCTGGGCTGTCCTTTCACATGACCTTGGTCTGACTAAAATTACTCTTCTGTGCTTGAACCATGCTTGCACTGAGCACCTGTCATTCACTCTGGGGCAATAGGAGAGGAGCCAGACTTTCTTCACCACTGCTCCCCAATTTCCTGCCATTCTCTCCCTCATGTTGGACCAAGCACAGTGGCTTTCTGTCTGGGGTCTTTTACTGCCAGTTTGGACTGAGCTGTTTCTTTTTGGGAGGTCTTCATAATCAAGCACCACTAGAGGACTTGAAACAAACCAGAGAGATTTCATGGTTTCCTTTCAAAGGACTCATGTGCCAGGAATCAGCTGAGTCTCTGAGGAGCTGTATTCACAGGGAACTGGGGAGGCCGAGCCCAGGGGACACAGTCTGGGTTTTGTGGATTCTCAGTGGGTATCTGTCCTGCCACTGAGTAAAGGATATGCCTTCCTGTGTGCTGAAAGCAGCAGGAGATCCTGTGTAATGTACAGACAGCTTTCTCCCAGGAGTGCATGACTTGCAGCCCAAGCCTGAGACACCTTCGCAGCACTCCCCGTTTCTGCTGTGTCACTTGGATGCTGCCATGGGGGTCAAGGCTCTGTGGTGCAAACACAGAAGCTATGGAAAAAGTATTCCCTCGTGACCTGTGTGCCAAGGAGAGGCACTGCCTCCCTGTAGCTCTCTGGCAGTGGTGCCAGCTTCTGTGGAGCAGAAATTGCCCTCTGTTCCTGCTTATTCAGATGCTGAGTACCCGAGCTGCCAAGGTGATGCAAGGACTAGCAACTAAGGCACTCTAATGCACTTTAGCACCCCATTTACCTTTCCTAAAATCCAGTTTCCAAAAGATACTGCTATCTTCTTCACTTACCTAGAAGGCCATTTCAGAGACCAGCAGGCCTGTGCCAGCCTCTCTCCATCAGGAGCCTCTCAGAAGAGTCTGTATGGCAGTTCTGGTCCCACTCAACCTACACAACACAAAAGAGAGGGAGGTCTACTTAGATTTTTTTTTTAACAGTAGAAACAAGAAAAAAATCCATACTCTTGGTGAAAACAATGGGAGAAATAAAATTAATGCACATTACTTCACCCCCTTTCCTACCTCCATGCATTCCTGGTCTGAACCAGGAGACTGGGAGAACTAGAACTTAACCTAAATACCCCCACTTTGTTTCACTTCTTTTAGATATTTTTGGAGAGACATGTTGCAGGTGGCCTTCTCAAATACCTTTACTGTGTATAAAGGGGGAAAAGTGGTAAAAGCCATGACTAGAATTTCAGGAATAAATCAGTAGTCCTCTGGAGGCCTGGTATGCTACAGCTGTAAATGTTGCAGCCCTCCAATCAAGATAGAAACAGCAGTGTGTGACTCAGACACCACCATCCTCAGCAGTCAAGGAGGACTTTGTGGGTTAGTGCAGCACAGCTCATTAGAAATGGAGTGTGCTGGCAGCAAGCAGGGTCAGCTCACAAACAGCAAAGGGACAGAAAGGAAATGGTCTCATTTATACCAAATGCCAGGCCTCAGACTGTGCTGTCACTTCCATCTGTGGCATGCACCTGATGATAGAAACACCATCAGTGCTTGGTCAGAGCTCTCACTGAGCAGTGTGGCCCTGTCAGCCAGCCCTGCACAGCCCAGAGCACGGGCTGAAGGTGTGGAACACTGCAAAGCTTCTCAGCATGGCAGCAGAGCCAGGAACATCCTGTCTTTTCCAGCTGCAGCTCTTGCAAATCCGTGGGAAACTTTTCTTCTCAAATATCTCCATTAGTTTGCTATATTCATTCTTGTTGTCTGGCTTGTATTTCTGGGTGCAGATAATTCCAATCAAGTTGCATAAAGCTGTCCTCCATTTTGGTATCAAGCCATATATTTTCAACTCTATAATATTTGTCACTAATATAAGCATATATTTATATGTGTTAAATGCCAAATTGGCATATGATCTCTTGGCTAAGACAGGGCCTGGAGACTTCTCCACATGGCATCCTTCCAGGCTGCAGGGATTGCTTCCACTTCAAATAACTACTTTTCCTTGAAAGCTTCTGTGGCACCTGTGTTAACAACAGCAAAAGACCCTCAGGACCATGTCAAAGCACACTTGGCAGCTGCACAGCAGGGAGGGAGCACTGACTTTTGTCCCCTTGTCCCTTGAACCTCCCTGTGCTGTGAAAGCAGAGCCGTGTGTGCAGCCCATTGGCAAAGCCTTCCCATGTCACAGGCTCCTTTTCACTGCAGCTGAGCTCCCAAACCCCCATCACCTCCCATCTGCAAGGTATTCTCACTTCCAAGCCCAGAATAGCTCTGCCTATGCTGGGATGCTGCTTCAGCACTCAAAACAGACTCATCTTTTTATCTCTCCCTCTTTCTTTATCAGTCCTGCTCTGGCTTCCCCAGTTAAACTGTCCAGGCACCTCTCAAACCAAAAACTGCCTGAAAAGTCTCCTCCCTGGGGCTGCCTTGGCTGCTGTGTCCACTTTCTCATTTTGTGCTGCTTCTCACACATCATCTCATAGTAGCAGGCTCTCTGAATCCAGCACTCCAGCAGTAAGTGACAAAGAAGTTGATTGCAAACAGATATTTTTGGTATGCATACATGTGAATGCATACTTATGTTCAAGACTGGAAATATTAAAATTGTTTTATTTTCTTGTATTTTTCCCCACTCATTTCATGTTCCATTTTTAGCTATGCTTGCAATTTACTTGGAACCTGCCCTCTTAAGTCAGATGGATGAATTATTGCTTTGCTTTCTCTGGGAAAATAATACTATAGAATGGTCACTCCAGCATACACAAGTATTACTGGCAAGGAATATGTAGGTAGTTTAGATTTATATGGCTGTAAGTGAAAGCAGAACTTGGCTCTGTTCTGCCTGACTGTCATGAAAAGAGATAGTCACAATGGGCTTTAGTATGAACTTGGCTCCTAGAAATTACAGCAATAAAAATAGCAATGCCATCATTTGTTAATTTTAATTATTCCAAAGCTCAGACATTCAATCCTGTTCTTAAAGGGATGTGCTGAACAGAAACACCAAAAAGAAAGCAGTAGTTCTTTAACCAGCACAATACAGACAACATAAAGCCCTCCAGGAATCAGCACATGGTTTGAATACTACAGGTTCTTCTATACAGAAACAAAAATCTTTTCCATCTTTTCCAACATCCTTTTTTTTTTCCATGTTTGTAGAGTTTCTGAAGCAAGTTTCTCTTACTGGGGTGAATTCTGTGCAAATGTAGAGGCACATTATGGTGGCTGACCCATGCCTTGGACACCTGCATGCAGAAATGCCACCAGCCAGGCTGTGAGCCTCATGTCTTAACAAAAGATGGTCAGGAGACTACAACCAACAGGAATCAGAAGGAAGAAAGCAGTTATATTTTATTTTCTTTTTTTTTTTTTTAGTTAGAATTTTTCCACAGGGTTTTGGGACTATTCTCAAAGCTCTGATGATTGTCCAAGCCTTATCCATGTTCTTATTGTCTTACAGATGGTAATGGTACTGATTTACCTTTTTGTATCTGTAATATCCAATTAACAGCATTTGAGAGCTAAGCAATTCCAAGCAGATCCCGCTGCACATTCTGTGCACTAAAAGCTCAGAAACAAAAGGTTCCACTCAAATGTCACATGCAACTTTGATATCTTGTTTGTTTCTTGAATGGATATGCTTGCTTTCAAGTTCATTTAGGGCTGATGACAAGTGCCATACTGACAAGACCAAATTTTTCCACAAATTCTTCATATCTTCATGGTATTGGAACCTGAGTATCTTCCAGTTGTCCATGAATTTGTGCAGCACATCCATCCCATGTGAGGTATCTTCCTTCACATCCTCTTTCTGGTGAAAGTTGTGCATGCAAAGCCAACATGTTTGGGTAGTATTTTTCTGAAGAAGTGAAATTTTGTAGCCAATTGTGCCGCACAGCTGTCACAATGCATGTGCTGTTAGTTCCTTCCTGCTTCACTTGCAAACTTCCCTACAGTTTCTGAATCCACTGGACACTTCCAGGCACACTGGAAAAATGAAGGGGCTGTCAAAGTTAAGAAGTTCCTAAAAAGCAGTGAAAACCAGGACTTGGATAGAGGATGGAGACCCCTGTGAGCATTCTGAGTGAGGGAAGGACTGCAAGGTGAGAGAAGTTTGAACCTATCCTGTTTGATTGCCAGCTGGGAAGGAGCAAACATATTTTGAGAGCCAAGGCAGTACCATATGACTCAGACCAGGCTATGGCTCATGTTGCTTTTGGTTTCCCTGGAGTCAGAGGCTCACTGGAGAAGAGATGAGAGTCTGTGACGTATTTCAGGTAGTGCATGGAAAAGTGAGGTAATGGGAAATACTTGCATTGGTTGTCATTATGCTGATGACATCCAGAGATCCCATAGAAAAACATGCTGCATCAATTTGCATGATCAGGAAATAACTTGTTTTAATATTTGCCTGCTCATTGTTCCCTGCAGAAGAAATGGATTATGCCAAAAGCCTGGCACTGTGACACAGAAAATTCTGAGCTGCAGGATGTCCCCAGAGGCTGGTGGAGAACAGTTTGTCCTCTGTGCCAATGTGTTTCCATGGGCAGAGCTGTCACAAACCTCAGATTCCCCTGCAGATACAGGCAAATGAAATTAGTTTAGCTCCTAAGACAGAAAACTCACTTAAATTACCTTCTAATGTATCAAACAGAGCACATGTCCACAAGCTGCTGCTGCAGACAAAGTTTTGTTAACCTGCAGTCGGTGAGTTACTCTAACTTCACTGTGATGCTGCAAGACAGAGATGAGATTAACTAGAATGGAAGTTTAGCAAAAACCACACATCTGCAGGACCATTAGTAATGATAACATTGCATCTTTTTCTGTACAAAAGTATTCCCAGTAATGACACATCCTTTTCCTGATGTGCTTAGCTTGTTTTTCCTCTTACATTTCCCCATGCAAAGAGTAGCAATTGCAATTAAATGAAGGGAGAATCAGAAGAGGAGGATGAGAGTACCAGTAGATATATATGCACTGTGACAGTATGTCTTTCATCAAACGAAACAAAACTTCCCCTAAAGTAATCACGCTGTGTTCAGGAACACATGTTGCCCCTTCATGGAGTCCTTCAGACTGATCATTAGTCAAAATCAGAGCTCTTTCCTTTTCTGCCTGTGCTTCTACACAGAGCATACACATTGGTAATGAAGATGACTGCCTGCATGGGCTTTGCACGTGACCTTTCTCCAAAAGCAATTCTTTCACATCAGTTTTCCATCAAAATCCTCCTGTTCAGCTAATTCCTATGAGGCATCCTTAGGCCTCCCAGCTGGATGGACCTATTCCCTGACCTTGGCATACATTTTATAGTTAAACTTGCAAAAGCAAGCAATTTTTCAGACTGCCAGTCCAGGCAAGAAACCTGGGTTCCAAGAAGCCACACACTATGCACATGTTTTGTTTTACTGAGATCACTGGATTTGGCCAGCTGCTGACTCCTGGATTAATGACCAATACCTCCTCCCCTCAGGTGTCCCACTTAGGTTTTCCCTGGAGAAATGGGGCATCCATCAGACCTGCTGGGATTTGAATCCCAAATTACTTTGGACATTGACCTTTCCAACACTGCATGAATTTTTTTAAACAGTTACTGAAATCTCAATTAATGATTTATTTATTTTATAATTAATCAGCCCAATGGAGGAAAAAGGGATAGACTCTGACAGCTCCTTATTCCCAGAGCTGCTTATCAGCATGTACAGTAAACAGGGAGAAAAATCATAAATATTTAATTATTCCCCAAGATAAGGGATTTCAGAGTGAAGAATTGCTTCCCAGCAGCAGACTTCAGCGCAATGTAACGAAAATGGGTCACAGATTCCTACATTGTAAAGTATTCCCTGGAGCAAAGGATTTTGTCCCACTCCCACACAGCTCCCAGGGGTCCCAGGCAGCTCCACCTCAGCATGGAAAGCCAGGGCTGCACCTGAGCATGTCTGCATTATCACCTGCATTCCTGACCTTGAGGAATGGACTGGAACCACATTTGGTTTCTCATTTCAGAGGAACATAGATTTTTCCAGCACCACAACTGCTGTTTAGGTCTCTTGCCAGTGTAGAGATGAGGTATTTTTTTTGCTTGCTTTGGGAACAGTTGCAGGCTGAAGGAACCATGCTCCCCACAGCCCATGCAGCCTCTGACTCTGCCCGGGGCTCACTCCAGCAGCAGCCACTGCAGTGGGAACTCAGCAAAGCCTGGACCAACCCCACGAAACTCAGCCAGCTGGGACAGAGGAGTCTCCAAGCCCATCCCACCACGGGGCCCTCTGGGCAGGGATCCTGGAGCTGACAACAGGAGGTGGGTGATGGACTCCTTCTGAAAGAGAAATGATGTTCCCCCATCCCTGCAGGAAGCTGTTCTGGTTCCTGGCTCTATTTAGCATTCACAGCGATGACTTGGCATGTTCTCTACATAAATCCTGATAAACTCCGAACCTCAAAAACATCCTGTAACTAGGGGTTGCCATGTCTAGTTGCCATATGGTGTGAAAAAGTACTTCCCTTTATCACTATTACATTTGCTCCTGCGGCTGAGTTTCACTGAACCACTTATTTTAAAGACAATGTGAATATTGATTCTTCCCTCTCTTATCTATCCCACCCACCCTCTACATACATTTCTCATGTCCACTCTTATTAATCTCCCCTTCAATGTGAATTCCTCCAACTGTTTTTAGTTTCTGAGGAAGAAAGTTTTGCTTGTCCACATCAGTAATGGCATCAGTCATTACCTGCCTACCTTGAATACAGACCAGAAGAATAGCAGCCAGAAGATCAAGGCAAATGTAACCCATTATTCAAAAATTATGTCAAGCACCACTTCTTTTAATATAGCTACAGAAATAGCTTAAGGCTTCACAACAACATCTTTTGTCTCTGTTTGTGGTATTATTTTACTATTATTATATTCTCTACAGTAGGACATATGTTTTATTAATTTTCAAAAGCATAAACAGCTTTTTAAGCTTCTATTTAAAGAGCTCTTGGCAAACTGTGTAAGGGCTAAAAGTACACGATCTTTTTTTAATCCCTTTTTAATCCCGTCCCTAAACAAATAATCTGATTTGAATATTTTACATTTTGAAGGCACTCGGTTTTTTGATGTTCTATGTGATGCTCAGTTAATGGTACACATCACACCTTTGTGATATTTATATTAGCTGTTTTCTATAAGTGTGCCACATCACTTATAGAGGACACAACATTTTTTTTTAATACTTCTAGTGCAATTGCAATAACCAAAGTCTAGTCTGATATTAAAGACTGGTCCTTCCAGTCTTTATTCTAAGTGCCCTGGTATAATTTAAGTATCTATTAATTCTCCTAATATTCAGCCTGACTGTGAAGCAGTCTGTGCAGCTACTTTACAAAAAGCCTGCATTCCAGCCTTCTAATGGTAAAAGTTATATGCCTGAACCACAACTTTAGTTTGCAGAGCCACCTTATCCGTTCCCCTATAACCCTACCCTAAAGCTCCCCCTTTAGGGAGGGAGAGAGGAATCTGAGGAAATTGTTACTGTTATTCTCTCTTCATTATAAAAAAAAGAGTCCCCCTTCCTCCTCCATCCCTTCCAGTCCTTTCCCAGCATAAACATCTCTTCCACTATAAAGATATTACACAGGGCATAAGACCCTCAGTTTATGTGTGATCATCAACTGCAATGAGACAGTGTAGTTTAATGATGAAAAGGAAAATTAAATATTTATAGGTTTTTGCAGGATGCTCAATGTTAGTTCTTCAGTGAGGAAGAACCCTTGAATGTCTTAATTGTCCTCTCAAAAATAACCTTCTTACCTCTAAAATAATGGTCCTTGTGAATTCCTGGTAAGAGTATTTTCATTCCCAGAAGTCACACCAGGACTACAGCTGTTAATCAAAAAGTTTCTAGTCAAAGCTGTCACCTTGAAATCCATGTTTTTATCAGTGTCAGTACTGAAAATAAAAGCAGTCCCTTGGCCTGATTGTGTTGATCCACATTCTAAGACCCAAGGGAGTTTATTTTTATTGTTTCTCTAAAATATAAAAAAGTACAATTAAAAATAATTATACATGAACACACAAGCAAAGAGGAAATGAATAAGCACTAAGCTCAGAACAATGGGATGGGTCACAAATGACACGCCAGGCCAAATGAGAACTGTAGCCTCAGCTCCAGCCCTGCAACAGCTTCTGAATGTCCTTAACTCTATTTCCCCATGCCTGGTCCTGTGCTGATTATGTCATTAGGGCCCCAAGGTCAGTAAGAACAAGGGCAAGCCCTAAAGAAGCCTTCTTGCCCAGGCATGTCTGTAACTGGAGGAGAAGAATGGTACCTCTGAAGTCATGCTGGTGTTGTGCTGAGGGAGAATTTGTTTCTCTGTGGGCTTAGTGATGATTTGGGAGAGAAAGGTTCTGAAAAAGGGTCTGAGAAAGGGTCCAGGAAGGGTCTGGTGGAGGTGAGGTGGTCACTGTTTCTCTCTGAGATCAAAAAGAGTTAATGTTCCATCAGAGCATTAGGACACATCATGATGGGTGTCAGCTCTTCCTGCATCATGGTGTCTGCATGTTTTTGTTTAAAGTAAGACTGCTCTGTGCTGCAGTGGGGTGCTCTTTGGTTTATCAGCAGACGTGTTACATCCCTCTCTAGGAGTCTGTTTATCTTGTTACATTTTCAGAAGGCATTTGTCCAATCTACCCTCCCCTCATTCAGGCTGAACTTCACACTGAATCAAAATATCCCCACAGAGGTGTGGAGGAATGCCTGTGGCTGAGATTGTACCACATTTGGGTCAAGTTATCCCGAGCTATTAAATAATCTGGCAGTGGTCTCTTAAGCAGACCCAGAGCAGTGTGGTTAAAGAAGCCTGCAGCTCACTGAGAAATGTGTTGTCTTTAGCTGCAGCCTGTGAATTGGAAACATTAGTTATAAAGTAGACAAAAATATAAACAGAGGAGCGATGTGTTGACCACTGCAGGCAAACACAAGGAGCCAGGGGATCAGAAAGAACTGTAAGTCTTTGTTCAGATGCTGTGACACAGCTGACCCCAGGGTGGCTAAGGACAGAGATCTACTACAGGCTGTCCAATAACTCATAGGAAGTAGAAGGGATTTTAACAAACATTTTCACAAATATCCATACAAGGAGATATGGTGGCAATAGGAGATTTTAGTTACCCAAAACTGTGTTGAAAAACAATAGAGTAACTTAAAAACTCTAGTACATAACCAAGGTTTTCAGCAGGAGTAGAAGAGTGAAAAGATCCTAAAAGTTTTCTGTGCTAGAATATTAGAGCAATCTACCCCTATGCAGAAGAGCACCAGGCACATGCAGGTACTATTCCAGATGCAGCAACTTCCTGAGCACTTTCAAATTTGTAACCCAAACCCTTAGCTAAGGATAAGTACAAGAGAATAAGACAAACAACGAAGTACAGAAGCAAAGCTGCTACAGCACAGAAGGCACTTCAGCTTAAGAAAGACTTCAACGGGAACTGGGAAAGGTTCTATAAATACATTTTAATTAGAGGAAGAAAAAGGAAAGTCTTGATCCATTGCTAAACAGGAAAAGAGAGCAAGTAACAAATTTTGCAGAGAGGCCTGGCATGTCTCTTTATCCAGCCCTTACTGAAAAAAAAAAAAAAAAGCTGTTTGTGCTCTTTGTGACCAGCTAATTAATGAAATTATTTTTAAAATTAGTAGAACTGCAAGTCAAAACAGGAAAAGACCAAGTTTAAGAATACTTCGATGAGCTAACTGCACACAAATCAGCAGGGCCTCATAGAGTTCACCAGAATTTATTCAAGAAATAAGATTAAGTAATCTGTGAATAACTAAAAATTATTATAAAGGATTCTTATAGAACAGGATCAGCCCTGGAACACAGAAGAAGGGTGACTATAGTGCTGAATTTAAAAAAGGAATAATGAGACCCCAGGAAGCTATAAACCACTCATCCTGGTTTCCCAAAAATCTGGAATGAGTTATTAAACACTCAGTTTGTTAAACACACAGAATTATGGTATGGTGATAAAAAGCAGTCCACTTGAGTTTGTCAAGAACAAA
This sequence comes from Chloebia gouldiae, assembly GCA_003676055.1. Lineage (NCBI taxonomy): Eukaryota > Metazoa > Chordata > Aves > Passeriformes > Passeridae > Chloebia > Chloebia gouldiae. The sequence goes on from QUSF01000014.1 coordinate 3,049,648, forward strand.
TCATGTCAAACCTGTCTATTTCCCCTCTTTCCACCTGAGCATCTGACTTTGTGAATAAAGAGGAGCAAGTGGATGTGAATTATCTCCTGATACGATGGCCTTAGGTATGAGCTACAATGTAGACACAACAAAACGGGTGCACAACTGGGTGAACTTTACTCCAGAGCAACAGCTATCAATTGTTCTATCAAATAGGAAGTTGTTCAAGTGGGATTCCTCTGGGATATTTTCAAGGCCTGTTTCCATTCTTTTCACTAATGATGCAGAGGATGAAATCTGTGGTTATCATTAAAGTTGAAGAGGCTACAAAAGGATCAAAGTCAGAGGATCACAGCACAGAAATTATCTGGAAAGATGGTCCACAGCCAACCTGATTAAGTAACCACTAGGATAAAGTGTTACTTTCAGGGAGAGGAAATCAAATTCCCAACTAAAAAGCTGGAAGAATTTTTTTAAGCAGTGGCATGGCAAAAGAAGGTCTGAGGGATGCAACAAATGACAGGAGCTGGCAGTGCAGTGCCCAGACAAAAAAAATAATATAGGTACCTGAGTTGTATATATGAAGCACCACGCATAAGACTAATAAAGCAATTATTCTGTTCGGAACTTTGGTGTGGAGGTTTCAGGAAAAAAGTTTTTGTGACATTTGGGGCATTTTACTTTACTATATATATAGATATACTGGAGATAGTCCAGAGGAGATCAACAAGTATGATCAGAGATTTGGAAAATGCAGCCAGTGAGATAGAAAGAATTACACTTGTTTAGTCTATAGAAGATTGTTTAGTTTAGAGAAGATGAAGGTGAGGCACAACTAATTCCTAAATGCACAAAAATCTCCAATAAAAATGACAGTAAGAAATTTATTTTTTTTTAAAGAAAGGACAAGAAGACATCACCTAAACACTCAGCAATGGCTGCTAGGAGTGGAGTTTGGTGAAAGCTTTCCTTCCATGGGTGCAGCAGAGCAGATGATTGTCCAAGCTCCTTCACTGGAGAGGCTTAGGTGCAGGGAAATGCCTTCTAGAAAGAGAGAAAATATACTAGTTTGGACCCCAAGAAATCTCTCATTGGAGACCCTTCCCTGCCTGAGGTTCTTGCAGCTTTGGGGCTTAGTAGCTGAGGGTGCAGGTGTGTAATTTCTGGTATTATAATGCAGTGGCTTGGTTAGTGCTTTAATAGCAGTGATTTTATATACTGTAATGATCAGCCTAAACAGCCCTGGTCCCAGCTGCCAAATGTTCTTGCCTATCAAACTTCTGCTGCTGCTGTGGAGGTAAGATACAATGAATTAAGTTAATGTTCACTGGGTTTTTTTAGATTAGCACAAGCTGGTCTTGGCATAAATAAAATTGGTGTTGTACCCTGTATAAGCACTGAGTGTGTCTCCATTTTTATGGTCCCAGACACACAACCTGTCAGTGTGCCAAATCTGTATGAGGGCACAGCCCAGGTACACTTCTGCCTCCACTTTTCCCAAATGCAATAAGACAGATTTGGCTGCATCCTGGCCAAGATTCACAGGATGCTCAGCCAGGGCACCCATCTGCTCCAGCAGGACCACGGGGGAATTGAGGGAAGCACTTGAGTCACATCTGGGTGCGGGGCACATGCAGCAGCCTCTCACATCAGCATCACTCCTCTGAGAGGAAGGGATACTCCCTGGGATCCCATCCCTCCCAGCAGCTGTGTTGCTCAGACCCCACCACTTGGAAGGGCTCCATGCTCCCCAGCCACATGTATACTTTACAGGATGGCACCTTTCCTGCCCAATTAATTGCACCCAGAAGGGTCTAGAAATGAATACCAAATTCCAGGTACTGCAAAAGGGGAAGGGAGATGAAGAGATGTGAGATCCACCTTCAAGAATCTTTAATTAATGCACACAGACAGGCATAATTTGTCTCCACCAACTGTTAATCCCTATGTCAGAAAAGCAGTATTCAGAAAACTTGGGCTAAGTTAAATCCATTAGCTGAAACTGTGTTCTACTTCCTTTTTCAATATGCTTTTATGTATCTCTTTAAAATTTATAACCTAATATCTTTTTTTTTCTTTAATTTTAAAATTTCAGAGGTGGAATTTTGCAGCTCATTTATTTTAGTGCCACATTTTGTTTTCTTAACTGCTGGGGTCTTGCACATCTGGTGAACAAGCAACATTTTGTGGGGGCCCAGCTATTTCCTGTGAGGCTCTGATGTGTTTTGTACTATCACTGCACTGGTCTGCAAGTGACACCAAGTAAAGGTACTCAGGCTGCTTTCCTGTCTTGAATGCTGTAAATCAGTGCCAAAAAAATAAGGGCGTCAGGAAACTAATGAAGAGGAGAAATGGCAGCAGTCATCAGAACAGATGCCTCCAGGTGATGGCCAAAGATAGTATTAGGGAAATGATGGAAATCACTGCAAGGAACTCAAACGGGGCAGTATCATCAGCAGATAATTGAATTTTATAGTTAAAGTAGAGCTGTTCTAATATAAGACATGATTTTGGATTTCACAGTTAAAGCACAGTTCCGTTTTACAATGAAAACAGGAATTCTGCTTCTTTGTTGTGTTTGAAAAATACAGTCTCCTCCTCAAATTGGCAGCACTTATCCCTTTGGGTACAAGATGAGTGGTCTGGTAATTTGTTAGTGTGTGATTTGCAGTTAATTAGAAACTTGGTCCTTTAAGAAATCTGTTCAATTTGTTCCTGTGTTTGAAACATCTCAACAATGAAATAAGGCAGACCACAAAAATGCTCCATCTAGTCAAAATTCCCTGAAACTGCATACAGGCAATAGCTGGATAAATTATTTGCAATTAAAAAAAATTTAAACTAATTGTAGACAGGGAATACTGTGACTTCAGTGAAAGCTCATCCAATCCTCCTGAGAGAATCTACACATGCTAATCCCATTGGCTGTAAGGATTTATGTTCACTAATCCCAATGACTTGGTCATGGGTAAATGTATCAAGAAGGCATTACTTGGACAGTTCTTATAAATATTTGCCTTGTGATTTGGTGCACAAAAGGCTCCCCTCAGCACTGCTGATCCAGTGCCTATTCAAGAGATATTGCTGAAGAACCTGGGACAATAGAACTCTGGAGAATATTGAAGTAGTGGGACCCTGTGCCCCTGTCACTGAAATATCACCCTCAGTTCCATCACTAATGGAGGACAATAAATTGCTGGTTTCAAACTGTGGCCTAGAAATCTCTAAGATGCCTAAGAAACAAAATTTCAAAGGGGTCTCCAAATAGTAACTAAGAATTAACCTATTGCAGATGACCCACATTTTCAACACAGGCGTATATGCTTCCTTTGGAATTTTTGCAGTCGTTCCCAAAGTGAAAAGCAAACTGAAATAAACCAGTAACACATTTGATTAATGTGTCCTCATTATCTGTTGTGTGTAGCTCTGGTTGTCTACATTGACTGTAAAATCCTGGCACAGAGCTAGGTAAAGAAAACAGGAATAAAAAATGGGATATATTAAAAAACCAGCGGTGTACAGGGGATATAAGCAGAAAGAAAATACAAAACAAAAAACAAGATAAATCCCATCATATTATCCCTGGAGAGGAAATTAAATGAGCTCCTTTCATACCAGCTGTGGCTGAAATACCTTCAGGGAAGGACAGGAGTGTCTTTGGAAGCAGAACCCTTCCAGGCCAGTGCAGCCATGAAGATTGTCCCTCTGCCACAAACTTGATGCCAAGGCTAAGACAGTTGCTGTTGCAAGTGCAGGAACACCTCTTCACACCACAGCAATTTATAAATCCAAGAATCAAGGTCTTGCTTGAGTTCTGGTAAGAAAGCTTAACAAAAATTTTAGAAAATCACGAAGATTCTGACTAAATCAAAAAATGGCTCTTTTAGGTGGTTTTATGAAAGCTGTTAACAATATTTCTATTACTGTTGCCAATTTAAAATGAAAATGTAGTTCAGAAGCAAAAGAATGCTTCTGTTTAGAAGAAGATGAAATCAAATATTGTTTAACATTTAAACAGACTCTTTTTTTTTCCTTAAAGAAAACAATCTTTTGCTGTTTATCCCAAATTCATAAATATCTCTCCCTCATTTGAACAGTAGGATGATATCATTTGCCAAAAAAACTTATCTTGCTAAATCTTCAAATGACTAACCTCCAAAAACATCAAACCAAATGGTCTTTCAGACATGAACTACATCCAAAGATTTAACAAAGACCTAATACAGGAATTATCCAATGCCTGGGAAAGCAAGAGGTCACCGGAATGGGGAGGATCCCTGCTGATCCCAAAGCACAAGAGCCCGACAGAGCCTCACCTCAAGCAGCCTGCACGGCCTGGAAACTCCAGCCAGGAGGGGGATTCAGGAGGGAAATGAAGAGCTGCAAACCTCCTGTGAGAGAGGGAAGAATCCCAGAGCTGCTGAAACTGGTGGGGCAGGGGGCACAAAGAGATTTCTCTGCATTATCTGTTAGGAAAACACAGCCCAGAGGGAAGTGTGGAGGAAGCTCTTGCCCCATGGCAGGAGGGATGGAGGCACCATGACGTGGGGATCCTGGTCTCTGGGATGTGGCACTTCAACCCACTGAGGGCTGGCAGAAAGGACAGGGATCGAGAAGTCCAGGTGGCAGAGAGGTGGCATATGCAGGTGAGCAGTAGCTGGGACACAGGGGGACAATCTGCACTGGGAATTGCCACTGTCAGGAGAGCTGTTTAGGGTGTCCTGCACATGGGTGCAGGGATGCAGGAGCACGTTGGGAACCTCAGGAGCCCTCATTTTCTTCCGGTTTAACATTGTTCTGGCAATGTTTATCCTGGGGACTAAAACAAAGAGGTTTATTTTTTCTCCATGCTTCTGTTAGAAATTCCTCTGGATTTCCTATCCAAAAATAATAAGAGGTTACAGAGGATAAGACATGAATGCTCTTTCTGCTCTGAGGCAGAGGTGGAGTGAGCTGACTGAGAGCAGGCAGGAGGTGTGAATCCCCCTAGGGTTTCTTCCCAGCACCTCCTTGATCAGATTCTCCCAGCCCAACTTCCCACTTTTTGGAGGACAAGGCCAAGGCAGGGGTTGCTCAGGTTGTCCCCATGGGAATATGAAGCTGCATCCAAGAGTTGGAGGGGTGATCTAGGCAGTCAGTTCCTGTGTGTGCAGTTCTGGCAGCAATTTTGCACAGGATTCAATGTTACAGTACTGAACAAGGCACTATAAAGTCTTGCATGCAAGACCACTCAAACCCAGGAGATTATAAAATAATGTAATAATATAAAATAATCTCCTGGAAGCAAACTACAGGCTGATGCGAGTCTGTCTTTGGATCTCGCAGCTGGACCAGTGTTGAGAAATTGTACAATAAAGTAGGTCACAGGCATCCAAAAGACCATTTTTTTCCTTTAAGCTTATGAGAAAATGATGATTTATGAAAATCATCTTGAAGCAAGGGAGTCATTCTGATAATAAAACCTCGAAAGAGTATGGAGGGCTCTGTCATTACAGTAATGGGCCCCAGATAAGTGCTTCATCAAGAAGACCATACATCACTACTACTTACAATGCGCTGAAAAGATGGGGCAGGGGGAGAATGAATGGCATCTGCTACAAAAATAAACTAGAGTAGAAATTGTGTTCAGTGTTTTTATATTTTATATCACAAAATACTCCATTTTGGAATTCAGTTAAGCCAAGCATTCATTTTTCACTTCCTCTCATCATCTCAGAGTGCAACTAAAACATAAGGACCTGAGTGCACCCTGCAGGTCAAGCCTCCCACTGGCGAGGTGGCCACCCAGCCCTGGTGAGTGCCATGGCCATCCCTCAGGAGCGTGCCCACAGCACCCAGCAGCCCCCTGCAGTGCTGGAAGTCTTGCTACCACAGAGAAGCAATTTCCTGCCTTGTTTAAAAGCACTGAGGAGGCCAGTGAGATGCTGAAGAAAAGCAACCACAGCCTTGCCGGACACAGTACAAACAGAATCTGGTCCCTTGCCTTGTTTTTTCCTCTCTGCCCATGCTTGCAGCTCAGCCATGCTGCAGGAGAGTAGCTCAGGATGTAACAAACTGCTGCAGAGCTTTGCTTTGCTTGGGTGTTTTGTTAGATTTATGTAAAGGAAAACACTTTTTATTGGATTTTTGTGCAGCTGCCTCAGTTGCTGCAAGCTCTCCCCAACAAGTGAAAAACTTTTCTCAACTTAACCAAGGAAAGTTGTTCAGTCATGAAAGTGGAGGAGAAGCAGAGCCTGAACAGAGGAAAGGAGCTGCTGGGAGGTAAAGGGGAGCAGCCCTCCTGGGACCTGGAAGACAAGCAGGACATGGAAGAGCCAGGGGCTCCAGCCCTGCCTGGAACCCTGAACACTTCTTGCTCATGGAGCAACAGTGATGTACTCAAATAAGTGGATAAAGCCAAATCAATCATGAGCTCAGGCTCTGGGCCAGAGTGTTTCAGTGCTGCTTTCTAGTGCTTGCACTGGCCTGGCAGCAAGGGAAGGGGAAAACCTGGAGTGCCAATCCCAGTGGGTGTTCATTCTGTTATCAGGAACCAATAAACTAGGCACAGGTTCTCTTGCTGGGTTGCACACTCAGTTATATGCACAACTGCTTCTGCTTTGTGGCTGTCTAAAATGTTTCTTACAAGTGGTCATCTTCACTAACAGCAAATTTTTATTCAGAATTTATGCAGTACTTTTGCAACTTTCATCCAAAGTAAAATAAATGTTACAGCTGGAGCGTCTGTAGCTGAAGAGGGTGATAAAAAGAGGAATAAATTATCTCTAAAATGAAATATCTTTTCCAGCACATGCATTGGGTCCAGCATAAAAGACACAACAGAAAGTTTAATTTAAAATGAATTTATTGGTGAAATGTTATCAGAAGCCCAACAAAGACAAATAAATCAACATGACACTGGGAAAAAGATCAGCTGGTGAGGATGAAAGCTACCAACATAACAATCCACAGATGGAGGAAGAGCTACACAAACTGGAGTACATCAGCAAAGCCAGAATGAAATGCTCCCTCCACAACTTTGCAATCCAAAATTAAATCATTTAGGTTGAAATGCTGATGTGTGCAAATATTTATTCCTTTCATGGGAAGAAAATCCTGAATTTTTGCTGATGAAACACTCCCTTGGCCCAATGCTTCTCTTTCTGCCCCCTCAACACTGCCCCCAACAGCCACCACCCCCCACCCCCAATCATTCTGCAAAAAAATCAAGTTACAAGTAAGGAACAGAGAAAAGAGAAGTGACAGTTTTGGGGTATGTTGATGGACTTCACTAACTCCAGATTTGTGTATTCCTTCTTATTACAGCAAGGGAGATGGAAATTGGATGGCTCTAAATCAGAAGGCTGAGAACATTGTTTTACTTTTCTGGAAGGAAGGTTTGGATGAAAAAGAGGGTGACTTCTGGCTCAAAGTTTGTCCAGATGCTGTCTCAAGAGGAGAAATGGGCTTTTGGCTGGGGACTCTGTACACAGAGACCTTTCTTTCTATGGTCTGATTCCTCTTGCACTCACAGCAGCAGGATTTGTGTGCTCTTTTACAAATATGCCTGAATCCATTGCTGATCTCTGCCTGAAACATCCAGTGAGGTCCTCTATTTTGGGTGGCTGTTTTGCATTACAAGTTTTGTTCACTCTTTGTGGATGTTTCATTGGAGAAAAGTCAGAGTGCCCAAGAAAACAATTTACTCACTATTCTCTTCGGGACCAGAGGCATGAGATCCTGGACCTCTTTGAGGAGCCCCTGCTGTCCCAAAGTCTACAGCCTACACTTGAGAGAAGGTTTTAATTTTGCATGAGGCACAGTCACTTAGTGAAGCATTGCAAAGCCTGCATTTTGAAGGATGCATTTTGTTTTAATGACCACAGAGTTATGAACAGCAGCTCCAACTCAGCTCTTGCATGATCAGACACAATTGTATTTAATCAATGATTTCACTCTGATCTGAACCAGAGCTCCAATCTGCCCTCATTTTCTTTCCTATACTGTAACAAATTATTCCTATTGACTAAGCAGAGTGTGCCAAAAGTCCTTATGCCCTGATTTATGTGAAAGAATTAGCATGATATTGTCTGGTTTGAGGTCATTCAGCTCTTTTTCTCATACTTCAGCATCTGCATTTGCATTTATTCCTATTCTATACCAATTAGCACAGAGGAAGCAGAAACCAGCCATGAAGGACAGCCCCACTGTTTCACATCATCCATTTCATTCAGGCTCTTCTTACATAGCTTCTTACCTTTCCAGAAAGGACACTCAACCCCTCCTGAAAATAACAAGCAAAAAGCAACAAAACCTCCCACTTGATAGATTAGCTTCAGAATAGCAAAAACATGCAACAAAAAAAATTCTGCAGAGCACAAGACTTCCAATTAAAGCAGAAGGACTGGTTTGTTCTAAAAACAAAGTGCCCAACCCTATTGAAAAAAAAACAAAAAAACCAAAAGGAACTGAAGAAAAGACTCTACTACCTATTTCTTGAAAAAAGATTTAATCAGTCCTAAGAGGGAGTAATTGTGCAGGGCAGCTGTTCAGCAAGGGTAAATCAGCAGCTCCCTAATGTTGACTTGTGCCAACTGAACTATTTATGGAGCTCATTGGTGAATGAGGGGAAGTTGCCTTTGACAGGAGTGTGAGATGAAAGAGATGTAGATTGATAAAGGACAGAGGTTTAACCTCCCTTGAGGTTTCTTGGGTTTTATTTCTATTTTTTGAGGGTTTTTTTGGGTTTTTTTTTTTTTTTTGATTAAGCATCTCTTCTCCAGATAAGCTGCATTACTATTTCTCTAAGAGCTTATGGTAAGTTTTCAACAACAAACACTACTCTAGGATAAAAAGAGTTAAATGGTGTTCTCTGCAAGAGCTCCTCGGCCCTCTACCCTTTCCTTGTCACCATGCATCCTGCCTGGTGGCCTTTGGAATCTCATGGCAAATCCTGCTTGTGTAGCTAGATTTACACAGGGGTTGCTGTTTGTGAATGAAGAAAAGCCAAAAAATGCTGCAATTGAAGTTCTGGTTTTGGCACGGTGAGGTGCTTCTGGCAGGGAAATGAGCTTTGCCACGTTTGGTGAGGTGTTTGCACCAGCTCACCAGGCTCCACGTCCTGGCACCACTTCTGCCAGGGAGCTGCACCCTTTCAGGACACGTTGAAGAGTTTCTTGGAGCCAGAGGAGTAAAGACATAGCCAGACCTGGGAGACTGAGTCTGGATCTCTAGTAGGGCAGATTGCACTCCAGGAGAGAAATGGCACCCTTTGTAACTGGGATCCACCTGGTTAGGACAAGAGGTTCAGCATAGCTCATGTACATGCAAAAGAACAAGTGAAAGAAGCTCTTCCTCCAAATTCTTATTTTTGTAAGAATGCAGTCAGTAGCAAAAATAAGCCTGGGAAAAACTCTGTTTTTCTTCCCAAAACCAATAAATCTTAGAGTTAAGAGCTGTAATTTATCTAGATCTGTGGTTGTAGTTGGGTTTATTTCATTAAGTAAACAGCACCAGCCACCTTTCACTATAATTCTAGCATACCACCCTGCTGGAACACAAAGTCTGACCAAAGCAAACTTTTGTCTGCTTCTTTTATAAACATAATTTTGCATCAAAGTGAAAAGAAAAAAAAATGTGCAAGATAAGCTAATGCCAGACTATGCTGCAAGTACTGAGCCTAAGCAGTTCCTGGAAGTTCGAATTCACTGGAAATAGCCACACGAAATATTTTATTTCAAGGTGCCATCTTCAAAATCTCTCCCCAGTTATTAGGATCAATATCTTCATCAAACATTTTCAGTAATATTATTGCATAGTTGTAAAAATGTTGTGTGCTTACTTCTGGATATGAGAAATTATGTAACCTGAAGAAAGATACTTTTGTTTTTTCAACTGCTTTGTACAAAAGTCAGCTAAAGGGTGATGCTGAGGTGAGATGAGCAGGTGTGAATCACAGATATTAAACACACAGTGTTATTAGCTGTCCACATCTAGCCTCACCAGCCTTGATTAAATTTCATTCTTACCTCTGGAGTAATTTCCAGATTTCACTGACTGGTCATTGCTTTCCAAATTCATTTCAGTACTGAAGTGTCCCAGGAGCATGGACAGGCTTTTCATCTCTTCTGATGGAAAATGTGGTGTAATTGCAAGCAATTAAGGAAAGACATTCCCTAAGTGGGGCTGAGAGGCTCACATCCTATTTTTAGACATTTATCTCCCAATTTTCACATCTTTTGCAACACCATTGCTACAGGGAAGATTGATGGATCACAGACAGCTTTGCTGGCTGCTTTCTCTATACTGGCATTTTCCCAAGGAGGAGCAGGTGGCACTTTTGATGTTACAATAATTCACAGTGAAAAAGAGAAGCCTGCAGATGGACCTGTCGAGGCACTAGTAAAGTGTTTGCTAACAGATTCATGTTCTCCAAGCATCGCCTGGACACATGATAAAGAGAAATGCAGGATCAAGTTCCAAAGCAGCCTCTTATCAGGTGATGTCTCCTGCTGATATCACACAGGACCCCAGCTTATGAGTCTTCAGCTAATTTGTGCTTGGTGTTTTATATCTGATGAAGTTTAAACGCTGCATTCCTAGGTGAGCTGTTCTGCACACCTGACACAAGCTGGACACACTGTGGTGGGAGGGGAGCTGCCCATTGTTTTTGGTCTCCTGATACGTAGCATGTTAGGGAACACATACAGGGGCCATAAGTCTCATTAATTTCAGAGTTTTCCATTGTACTTTATGGGACAAACATATTTTATTTCAAGCAAAAAAGTGAGCTTGAAGATGATTTCATCTTTAGATGCCGCTGTGGCAAAGATTAAATGCTGATCTAAGTCTGGGCTCGACAGAGTACATTAAAAAGTACTCTCACACTGTGAAGCCATGAAGATAAATCCAGGAACCAGATCTTTCCCTCCCAGACAGGATTTCTACACTGGTATAATTTCATTTCATTGACCAACTGCTGTTCTATTTTGTGAAATGCAGATTATAAAGCGAACAAAGTCCTTGTTCTGAATGTCATATTTTGGATGGGTCTTAATCTCCAGCCTTTCTCTCAGGGCTTTCTTTAAGATCTCTTTGGCCATTCTGCCATCAGTAGAAAAATTATACACATATCCAAGGGCAAAGTTTGGTTTATCTGAGTCTTTTTTTATCCCAGTCTTTAAAAACCAGGTCTTACTGATTTTTAAAGGCTGGGCTAACAATAGGAGTTTATTTTAAATCCTAGAGCCAGACTGAGAAAGAGCAGTCTTATCACACTGCTTATGATAGCAAATCTCCATACACACAAGGCTTAGATGAGGGACCAAAATTCTACTCTGTTTCTCAGACTCTCCAACAAAAATAAGGAATGGCAGAAAGCCATGCCCAGAGCCTGGCAGCTCTGCACTACTTTCTGTCATGAGAAGTCTCAAATGGCCCTACCATAACCATTCAATGCTCTGCAAAAACCATGTAGTGCTCTGGAATGGCTGCTCTAACTGGGAGAATGGGAAGGCAGTAACAGGAACAAATAATGGTTAATGCACTACTAATGAAGTCAAGGATGCAAGACAATGGAAGCAACCAGTTCTCTCTTTCAGGACTTGCTTCTATTCATAGAAAGCAGAAAAATGTGTTGTGCTCACAAGGTCGATCATATGCTGCTTCACAGTTCTCCAATATATCTGTCATGGGAATGCAGGGAAGCCCATCTTTAACAATTAAAGGCACAGATGCCTTTACCTCTGGTAGCTTAATGCTGACCCATGGACCAGCAGCCCAGAGACATCACCCACCCTGCTCAGCGTGAATGAACTTGCTGTGAAGAAATCAGTGATTTTGGCTCCAACAGGCAGGGGGAAATTTCTCTGGAATTTAGGTAGGTCCTAACACTGGCAGACAATGACTGCTCAATGCAATCTGCATGAGGTAGCTGTGTCTCATATTCTGTCCAGTACCTGCCCTGGATTCTGTACTTGGCTTCTTCTGGATAGCCCAAGAGGGCATTCTCCCTCCCCTCAAGTCACAGGATGACCTCACATTCCCTGATTGCCATTACCCACATTGCCCAGTTTCTCTGTGTACACTCTGCTTTCACTGGCACTGCAGCAAACTCAGCTTCTGCAGATCCCAGGTTCCCACACACGTGATGCCAATTTGTCACTGTCACTGGTGCCCCACCACCTACTCCCTTCAGGCTTTCTCTGTCTGTCCCTGGTGATTTACTGCATCTCTGGAGGCCTCATGACTCCTTTCCCTGCAATTGTCTTAAGGTCATGGAGTCACAACATCCCAACAGAGGAGGATTTTCCCTTTGATTGTGAGAGAGTTCCAGCACTGACCCAGCTCACTTGTATCTCACAGACATTGACTAGGACTGTCCAGGACAGTAATGTGGAGAGAGGTACCAAAGTGACAAAAAACCCTTCTTCATCTGCAGATGAGCCACTTGCAGAGCTTGGCCATTGTAAGGGCTAGGATTGGAACAGTGACCCCATGGGACAGATGTGCCCCATCCAAGCACAACACCAGGCTACCAGTTTCTAACTGGTCTCTTCACAGTGTCCCTGTAACCTTGTTACTGGCCAGGGCCACTGGGGATCCTGTGCTGGGAGAATTGAGTGGGGCATTTTCCTGCCTGACAATAAAATCTATTCTAATTATAATTCCCTGCACATATACTCTCTGAAGGACAGGAAAAGGCTTCTGCTGCTTGAGGTCAGGGCTGAAAAATTAGCTGGTGGGCTCTGGGAACACCTGCTGTAGGAGGTTTTCACAAGAGCAGAGATGGCAGGAAGATTGATGATGACCTTGCAGCACACACCTAGAGGAGGAACCTAAGGGTAAACCCTGGGTTTGGAGCTTGCAGAACATGCAGCAAGTTCAGCACCATGTCTCCAACCAGCCTCAGTGGTGTACAAAGAGGCAAGAGTCCCCTGGCTCCGTGGGAGGAATCATCTCATCAGGCTGGATGATTCCACAGAGCTCTGCACAGCCAAAACCACTGCAGGGGCAGATCCCAACCGCCAGTGCTGGGGCTCCTTCTCCCTCTTGCTGCTTCAGGGGGTCTCAATGGAAGAGAATATTTTTCTATTCTACAAACAAAAAGACATTTAAAATCAGAATTTTTCATTTTCCTTTTAAAATTTTAATGAGACATTGAGAGGTTACATTCATATTGTATTCTAAACTATTACAACTCTGCTAAATTTTAGGGTTTAAAAAAAAAAAACATTTTTACTTTGACAAATTTCTATTTTGGAATATATAGAATGGAGAAAATAGTGGAAATTAAATTAGAGCCCCTCAGTCTTATTTATTCAATTGCAATTAATGTTCAGGAAATGAAAGAACAGGGAAAAACTAATTTTGAAATATAAAAATATTTTAATATTTTTAAAAAGAGTGCTAAAACTACATGTAGTAGTATGTAGATTTACATCAAAGTCAAGATATTGTCAGCACATTGAAAAAAATATTTAAGAAATTTTCTCAGTGCAAAGGTTGTAGATTTGCAATTTCTGTTACTACTCAGATATGCATCTGCTTGGCCATATGAATCACTCTTCAAGCAAGGAAAGGAGGCACACACCATATTAGCAGTTCTCACAGCAGCCCCAGAAGTCACTTTCAGCTCTACAAACCTGCAGCTTCTGCAAACATTTAAAGATATTTTTACAGAAAATGTGTCTAAGTATTTATTACCCTAGACCAAGGTAAACAGAAATTCTATATAAATGATCACCACACAGGGAAAAACACTAAAACATCTGAAGTTTTTCTCCTTTTGCCATGTATCATTCCCAGACTGGCAGCCAGTTGTGCAGTGCTTTTCTAGTGGTGAGAGCAGGATATTGGGTTTCAGGACTCTTGGGTTAAATTATTGAATCTGCCATTGATTTGCAGTGTGACCTTGGGCAAGTAATTTAAAGGGAAATATGTAATTATTAGTTTCATTTGGCCAGGCTGACTTACTGTCTATGGCTTTAGAGCAATTGCTACTTTCTATTCGACTGAATGGGAAGGAGGAGGTCTACATTTTGCAGATGCTTTTTCCTGTTTCAAAGGGCTTGAGGGTTTTTAATTTCTCTATTTATGTATGGAATACCCAAACAATCCAACTAAGAAAACAAATATCTGGATCCTACAAGTAGTCTTGCATGTGCTGAGAGCTGCATTCTTGAGCACTTGAGTGAAATAGCATCCCTCTGGTTACTGTAGTACTCAACTGTCTGCGTGCATTGCTGGGAGATCAGTGCTCAGAGGAACAGCAGAGGAGCAAACCACACACTCATATGACAAGATGAAGAACTTTGCCCTGTGTAACAATGTAAACAGATATAGTACAAAACATCCCTCAGGGATTTGGTGGTGAGAGGGGTTAAGTGGGAAAGGATTTGTTTTAACAGTTGACTTTGTCCAAAATGAAGGGGTTAAGTAGAAATCATCTTCAGATTTTTTTAAAAACAAACTTTCCAATAGTTATCAATAAAAGTGTTTTCTGAATTAAAAGATTTGACCATATAGAGGTTCAAGCATTTTGTTATTTTACTTAGCACACTAGCAGTGTTTCAAAAATAAGAAAATTGCCACTTTTTGTACCTTCAAGTAGTTATGTTGAGAACAACATAATGGTTGAGGGGGTTTCCCACATATTCTCATATTTTATGACTCAGCTTTAGACTTTTACAGAATATTTCAAGATGGAAATTTTAATTCTGAAAAGTGTTGAGAAGATGACTACTTCATTTTTAAACAACATGGTTAAAAGAAAGTTTAAAGTTAAGGTAGTCCATAAGTTAGGATTTGTTCTATCTTCTTTGTGGCCTAATGGGACCATGCAAAATACAATATAGTACTTACATGTCCTGCAGGATTATTTATTTTGAAGCTTAGCTGTAGTTTATAAAGTGCTCAGAGATCCTCTGATGAAAATGTAATAACTATGTCATCATCATCATCATTGTTATTATTATGAATATCATTATTTTTATTCCCCTGGTGAAATAAGAAATCAGTTTGTAAAGATTACAACAGCTGCAGGGAATGTGCCTCAATAACTTCTCTGTGTTTTGTACCACTGCCAAGAGAGGTTTATAAAATGCTGCAGGAGTCACCGTGTTCTGAGCTAACAGAAGGAATTTGCTTGGACTGTCAAACATTTGCTCAATGTGACAAATAAAACTAACAAGTACACGAGCCACCATTTTTCTTTCAAGGCATGCATAAAAATCTTTCTGTAAATGCCCTTTTTAACCTCAGACAAGCATTTATAGTTTTTAGGGGCATGCAAGGTGCAGTCATTACAGATAATGTGTGAGGTGCTAAGGGTGAGGTCTGGCAAATGCCATAATGAAGAGGTCCCATAATGGCAGCACCAGCTCATGGTTTGTTGCTAACCCTAAACCTGGGCTGGGGGAGTGACTGAAGCCACGGCTGCCACAGTAAATCTGGCTCATCAACAACCTGAGGGGGTGTGTTTGTCTCACATTAGGGTAGACAGCTGTCCTTGGCAAGAGAAGGGGTCTCGAGTACTCTTGTAGGAATGAAGAGAGCACAAAATTTCCCAGGAAATTTTCCCATAAACTCTTCATGGCTTAAGTGTCACATCCTGAATTTCTCACTTGCAATTAACTGCTACTTGAGTGGACATTTATCTGACAAGTTAATCCAGTCACTATTATATGGGAGGAAAAGGCAGCAATGACTGAGGATATGAAGAAGAAAAGGTGACCAGAAGTGAGGGCAGTAATCTGAATCTCAAAAGCCAACCTCTGCTCTGCCACAGACTCACTATATGACCTTGGTCAAGTTCCTTAATCACTGGGTGCACCAGTGGTCCAAGCATAAATTGGAGGTAAAAGTGCTGCCTGGCTCCCCTTCCAATGAGGATCAATGCAAGACATTTTGGGAGGAGTTCAAAGAAACTCTTTTACACGGAGAGAGTTTTGCTCTCCAGGTATCTGAATCAGAGGACAGTCTTGAGAAGAGGCCAGTTGGATTCATTCAGGTGAAGGAATGTTTAAGTGTCAGCAGATGAAAAATTCTTCTTCTCTTTCTAAATTAGATGTCACAAACAACGGGAAAATCAAATCCACTTCCCAGGATATGTCCCTGCACAGGAAACTCATTGGAGGGATGTTTCCCTGATAAGGGCTTTCCCTGGGAAGAAACTGAGTCTGCCTTTTGTAAGTGGCTTTGAAAAATAACTCCCAGAATCCAGATCCTGTCAAAATTTTGTGAGAACATGAGACATTTTACTATCAAAATATTTTGGCTTCAGAAACTAGCAAATCTTTCTGCCTCGCAATGAAAAGAAGCAGGGAAATGAAGTGGTTTTCCCAGTGCCACAGACTGGTGTGGCAGTGAGCAATCACTTCATTTCCCTCTGTCACTGAGACCTCACAAGCTCCTGGCAGCTTTCCCTCACTGCCACCACTGCCTCCTGTCTGCTGCTGGAAGACTCTCTGCTCACTGCCCAGCTCACAGATAATGGTTGGAGCATTCATCTTTTATGCCTAAATATCTCCTGGTAAAATTATGCCCCACTGGCTCTATTAAAAAATAAAGGTGTTACTGAGGACATAGCCTATACGCTGGAATGTCACCTCTCGGGTTTGGTGGCACTGATGGGACCTGCCATGAACGTGTGGTGATGTGCTGGCATCTCACCTAAGCAGGCACATTGGTGTTTATCTGGTATTTTTTGCTGCAGCTCTGTTTTTCACCCAGAGATAGCTTTAGCTTCTATCTGGCTGAGCTTACTTGTGATGTGGTCTTCCCTGCATTGACTCATAAATAATTTACACATGTCAGTTTTGTTTTGACACACTAATTTGCTGGCTTTAAATGGGAGGTTTCTTAATTTCTTGCTAGCATTCAAAAGTTTTTCTTCATTAACTGAAAGTTACAGCTATAGTTTCTCCCAAATCCTTCTGTTTGAAATAGCACAGCCAGATGTTTTCTTGAAGTTTTGTTTCAAGAAGTTCCAGTGGTCTTTCCATGACAAAATTGTTCCCAGCACCTTGTAATGTGTGAGCTCTGTGGAAGAAGGGAGTACAGCATTGTGTTTCTCCCCTCTGGGACCACCACCCTCCCCAGACCCAGGAAAGTGGCTCAGGCATCAGCTCTGCAGCTGCCCTGGACGCCTCCCTGTGGGTGCCACAGCAGGCACAGGCTTGCTCCAGGGGCTGGAGGGTGGCAGGGGAGTGAGCCACTGTGCAGCCCACAAAAGGACGTGCTGTCATCCTGGTGGCACAGGACAGCAGCAAAACCCACAGAGCTAAATCCAGGCTTTTGCAAACCCCTCAAACTTCTGTCCCTAAGAGTTTTGAAACCCCCAGCTTCAATTCCCCCAGCTGCTAATACAACCGCTGTTTCCCAGAGCCAGCAGGCAGCTGGAGAGGCTTCCTGAGGCTGCAGCCCAGAGAGCCTGAGGGGTCCCTGTGCCCCGAGGAGCTGGGATGGTGGCCCATGCAGCCCCAGGACTGAGACCACCTCTGCCTGCCCAAACATGCTCAGTGGCCTGGTTCTTTTTGGGGTGAGCACGTGAGGGTCTCCCACTCGGGTCTGCTTCCAATCACCGAGCTGTGCCGAATGAAAGACTGCTCACATCGCAGCCAGCGCGGGTCAGGGGTGGCCAGGGCAGAGTGCATGAGAACTTCCCTCCATCCGGGAAAACACTTTTAATAGAACAAATCTGTCTCCTCACAGCGAGCAGCGAGCTCACGGCAGAGGGGAGGGAGGTAAAAGCAGAGGCTTCTCCAGCAGCTGTCAGCCTCCACAGCAGCAGCTATTTCAGCCACCCTCCCATGCGACACTCTGCTCTCCGGCAGGTTGGAGATGAGGCAAGCCAGCCAGGAGCACAGTCTGGCAACTCTGCACACTGGTGTGAATGGAGAAACAGGTTTGTGTCACCAGGGGACACAGTTTTGCCCTCTGCCAGACAAGAGCAGACCTGTACTGGCATCCTCTGTGAATATATGGCAGGACTAAGAGCCGAGAGAATTTATGGGTTGACGGATTCCAAGCTCAGATTTGCTCTGATTGGAGTTAAATCCCCAGCCCTATATTAAAAGTCATGTGGTCTGCAGAGCAAATCCTGCCTGGCAGGATGTGAGTGAGCTCCAAGCTCCACTTCCCAGGCTAAATTCCATGAAGCCAGCAGCTGCTCTAGCTCTAGGCCCTGCAGCCAGGCAGAGCCAGGGCAGGTGCCAATGGACCATCTCCTGCACAGGGCAGGAGGCTGAATAAAGGCCACAGATTCTCTCTGAAAAGTGAAAACTAGAAGAAGTGTTGCCAGCTACAGAGGGTATCTAATTTACTGCTTTTGTCACAATTTTTTTCCTCACTTTTTGGAAGGTCAACCTTTGTTGGCTCTGGAACTCAGCCCAGAGGTGGATATTTTCTCTGTAATCAACAATTCACTCTTAGGCAGTGCTGCTTCTCACACACCAGGCACAAGATGTCACCTGAAGCTAGGGGACAGTAGGATTTTTTTGATCCTTCAGAAGGTAAAGAGATATCATACCCAAAGGGAGTGGAATAAAACCAGGACGTGGATTTTCCGTGGCCCAATCAAGTGTTGCAATTACATTTTCAATTTTTTCCTAATAAGACATTCACCTGGGGTCTTTTGAACCTGTAAGTTATGGGTGGTCTTTTGAACCTGTAAGTTATGGGTGGTGATTTGTTTGGACCTACCCTGGTCATCTGATACTGTATGTATGTAAATACCCCAAGATTCTTACATCCCACCAGTGTGGAAGTCCAGAAGTTGGTCCTGGATATGTGAAATCAAAGGTTAAATGCACTCCATGGGCCTTTTCATCCCAGCTCCAGGGGCACACTGGACATGTATCATCTGGCTATTGATGGCACCAAGGTGTTGAGATAAGTAAAGGACTAACACTTTAGTGGCAAAATCTGGGTGAGCTCTGGTCATCCCTAAAAGCATTGCTACTCTATTTTAAAAGACTTATTCTCATCAGCTGAAGTAAAATTATGAGGAACACTCCATCTGAGCCAAATTCCTACTGGACACCCTGTTTTATCTAGGAGATTTGGGGAATTTTTCATTTTAGATAAACAAGTATTTTGTGGCATCTTATTCACAGCAGCTGGACTTTATCAGCAGGTCACCACAGTGGGAAGATAAGGTGTCTCCTTCACTTGGCGCCCTAGTAGGACTCTCACAATCCCAGGTTAGCTTATATGGCCATTAAAAACCCTCTAAAGTAATTTTGATCTCAGTACCTTTCCAAAAACTCTATGGTTCAGAGAGCTCCTGTGCTAACAGAGGAAATGGGACTTTTGTGGCTCTATCATGGATTAAAGTTCAGCTATACAGATACACCCTTAAAACTGCTTTTATTGTCCTTCACATAAATTTACAAGGTGGAACCTCATAAATTTGCTGTCACTTACTCCTGTTCCCACCCTTCTTCCACCACCTTGCAGCATGCAGTCTATCTCCAGCAAAGGACTTATTGCTGCAGTCAAAATGGAAACTTAGGTCAGAGAAGCATTTCAAGAACCCTCAGTGATTTAGGCAAATTGTTTCTGTAAAAAGAAAGAAAATCAAAGTAGAAGGGAAAAGGAAAAATGAGAAGGGAAATGAGGAGAAGGAAAAAAGTAGAAAAATGGAAAAGGAAAAATTTCCCCATCTGCCCCAACTTCAAGACTTGAAATACATTTGAAATCAATTCATGAGGAAATTTCACCCTCAATTGTAAACATGGAGGTTTTTAGAACTGTGCTTATGAGAGACAATATTTCAAACTAATATACTGGCTTTTGAAATGCAAACAAGATGCACATTGCTGGATGTTGATTGATTATATTGCTGGATATTTTTAATGCTGCACAGTTCCAGTTCCCAAAAGATTTCAGAAATGCTTCTGCCAAAAACGCCTTTTACTCTTGCGAGCCCTTTGTGTGTGGCTGGGGATGTGCAGACCCCTGCCTTGGGGCGCGTCTCCCCCCGAGCTCTCCGGGCCAGCGCTGGGAGCAGCGGGAGCGGCCCCGGCGCGCCCGGAGGCGGCTGGAGCGGGAGCGCTGCTCCGCGCTGCCAGCAGAGGGGAATCAGCCCAAGAGCAAACTCATGGGCTCATCCCCGCCAAACCAATGGTACGGCTGTCACAGCCCTCTTAGCAGGAAGCCTGCATGCAGGGTTTTGCCTAAGGTACAGCTGGGCTAAGGCTTCCTGGCAGTTTCTCTCTTTCCTTCTCTTTTATTCACAGCACACCTTCCAAAAATCAGCACTCTATGCTCAGGTGTTAAACTGAGGGTATTAGGAAATAAGTTCCTTCTTGTAGAAGAAATACTGATTTTGCACTAAAATTTTTACATGTAACTCAAGAGCCTTTGGAGTAGGACAGGAAATTACTGAATCCTCCCTACTCTCTCACACCTCAGGAAAAAAAAAAGGAAAGGGAAAAAGAAACTGCTATTGTACTGGAAAAATTTGGGACTGACATTTTGAGGGTTTATAGTTTTCTGACAAAAAATAGTACATCTCCTAAGAAAACATGTGCTTTCCTCAAAATATCAGTGCTGGCAAATGCCAAAACTCTGTTCCTTTTCTCATAAAGCAGGCAGAGGGTGACAAGCCAGCATCAGCATCCAGGCAGCAGGCAGGGAGCTGGGCAGAGCCTAGCCCCAGGGCCAGGGGAGCTGCCATCGGGGCCAGCTGCAGGCTGCCTGACTGAGAGCATCCCAACAGCCTCTTGCCTTGCTGCTCTCCGCAGCCTTGAGAACGTGGGCGAGCAAGACTTGGCCTGCTGTGGGCCAGCTGGGATTGTAAAAGTGTGTGGGACAAAGAAAACTGCAGCCTTATTGATATCACTTCTGCTGGCCGAAACACCATCTGCATTCTCTGTACATGTGTATAGACAGACCCTCCATACTTGGGCTCCTCTGTGGAAAACTGTTCCTAGGAAAAGTTCATCTTGACTGTTGTCTGTCAAAATACTTCCTCACTCCATTAATTACAACTATAAGCATGTTTACATAGCAGCTAGCATTTCAAAATGTTTTACCCATTAATACATACCCTAATTATTCACAGAAAATTATTTCTTTACCCAAAATTAGCCCTTTTTGTTTTCCTGACCTGCTTCCAATCAGATCATGATTACAGCATACTTAATGAATGCTCTGCACAGGCACACTCCATCCTGTGGCTGGCTGGTAATTGTGTGATTGCTGTGAGTCTCACAGCTTTCCAAAATCAAAGCAATTTTGACAGGACAAATAAATCACCAGTATATCTCTGTTATGTCATGATATTAAAAAAAAAATAAGTCGGACAATTTGGAATTGAAAATTGACTTTCCATAACTACCATGTAATCTTTGGGTGTTAAATAATAAATAAACATTTCTCACTCTAAAACCTTGGTTTTTCCCTCAATGGCCCAATACTATTTCAACCAAATATACACACACTTTATATATACTTAGAACTGTCACAGGATGAATAAAGCAGCACAAAGCTCATCATGGGGTGAAGACTGTACTGGTGTCCATTCACTTGCTAAAGTGAAAGGCAGTGTGTTTAACACCGAGCAGCCCCAGCCCTGAAAATACTCCAGTCAAAGGGCAAGAGCATTTGGTGAAGTGAAGCACTGCAGACAGCTTAGGCTGAAATTTGCCTCACACCATGAATGCTTCAAGCTCAACAGGAGCAGCAGAGAGATGCACGTGCAGCCACTCTACATACAAATCCCCACAGCTGCCAGTTCTCCACTTCCATTGTGCACTTGAGGATGTTTCTGCCAGTGAAGAGAGAGAGAAGTAAAAGAGCCATCATCCCTCAAAACCCCATCACGCAAGGAAAAGGGGCAACAAGCCTGTCACGCTGTACCTGGAGGGAATCCAAGCCTGCCACCTCCTAAATGAAGTTGGAGAGGACCAGGCTTGCTCCACTGAGAGCAGCTCTCAAGGGACAGCAGGCGCAGGACAAAGCATATTGTTTAGCTGTTTGACTGGCCTTGTACCATCTATTCTCCTGTCCCTGACACACAAAGGCTCAGGCAGCCTGTGGAACACAGCCCCACCAAGCCTGGTGGGACCTGCACAGGGCGGAGTGGGGAGCAGCCCCTCGGCACATCTCCAGCCATCAGGGCACGAGGGGACGAGGCAGCCACGGCGTGCACGCTCCCGTGCCCGGCCCTCCGGAAGAGAAGGAAACCAGCAGAGACAGGCAGCTAAGGGACAGGCAGGAGACAGGAACAGGGTCAGCACAAATGCAGGAACCCCGGTCTGAGCTGCAGACAAAGGTAATTCGACAAGCAGTTCTAAACTCTCGAGTGAGCAAGGGTTTTATTGGGAGAGCTCCCAGCGGGAAGTCAGCAGAGGCTCCAGGTCTGGCACCACTCAGGCCATCAAGGCTGGGTGTTGTCCAGACTCGCAGAGGGAGATCCCAAGCTCAGGCTTCGGGTGGCCAGGTGGAGCCAAGCCTTGGAAAAACGGCGACACCGTCATCGAGATGTCTGGGGTGTCCCAAAGTGATTTAGATGCTTGTCAGCAGGAAAAAATAGACTTTCCTTGAACTGGGTAAACAAGCCTTTCATCTGGACTCTGTCTGCTAAAAACAGGCAGATTTTGGAGCAGTAAGGGTTGGATTTACTGTAAAGCTGTCCCCTCCCTGCTCCCCATAAAGGCAAACACCCACAGCTGTATTGGACCAGCATATATGGTGCCAGAGCAGCTGCACAGCTGTGCAGCCCCCAGGCTGCGCCAGACAGCCCTGGGATTAAACCCCCACTCTCCCTCCTAGGATTAAGGCCTCCATTTATCAGCAGTTAATTAACAGATTATGGGGAGGCTGAGAGAGTCTTTTTAGATAGATTGCACACTGGCCTGTTTGGCCTACAAACATAAGGTCATTGGATTCACTCTGGATCCAGTCCATTTTCACAGGGCGGTGGGAAGTGCACATAATCACCGAAACTTGACAATTGCACCATTTTTCACAGATTTTTCCCACCAGAAAACATTATATGAGCTTTAAAGGTCTCGTCCTTTGAAAGGCTTAGAGTAGAACAGACACAAAACTGTTGATATGAAGGTTTTACTGGAAACATGGCTTGCAATTAATTGAAATTTTTCATGAAAACTGTTTACTTTCTTTGGAAAAATTTGGCTTTTGGTCAAAAGCGAATGGAAAGTATTCCCTTCTTTCTTTTTTTCCCCCCTGTACAGAAAAGATTATTTGCATGTGTTCTGGTATTCCAGTGCCTCCCGGGTCACAGAATATCTCAGGTGGAGAGGTGGCTGAGGAGCAGCACCTCAGGCATTGTCCTGGTGGGAGGTTACTGAGGAGATCAACAGAAAGGTTCCTGGAACACCAGCATGACTCTGGGTGACATCAGAAAAAGGAACCAGCTGGGATACAGCCTAATATGTTCTCATGGTATTTCAAAATTTTCTCTGGAAAGGGGAGAAGATATGGCCAAAGTATCCATGTAAAAGAATAGTGAACTTCACCTTCCCCTGATTTTCTTAATGTGGACCAAAAATTTCTGTCGCTGGAAAATAATTATAGCAAGTGAGATGCCTTCTCATTTCCCTGATTTGCCCAGTCGTCCACGTGAAGAGCTGGAGGGACAGAGGCAAGTAAGCCACCCAGAAAACTGGTGTTCCAACACTTCTGTACCTCCAGCCACACCTAACCAGTTTTCACTTTCCATCTTAGCCTGAACAAAAAAGAACAAGCCAGCCTGGAAACAGATATGCTTCAAGCACCATAGGGAAACAAGACCTGGACTCCATTAAAAGACAAGAGGAGAAGTTGCCCTGCTTTTTGGCAGCACTAGCACTCAGCTCAGATGAGAACAGACTTCACAGAAGCTGCAAAAAGTCACAGGCAAATTCTACCTGAATTCTGATCCAGGGATGAAAGCTAGCCAGCTTTGTAAAGGATCAAGTTCCTTACTTTTATGAAATGACATCTTGCAGGACCCCACGAGGCCATAGGTGTAAAATACTCCTATGTATATCTTCCCTGGGTGAAAGGGAAATCCTCTGGTCCTGCAAACGTTCCATTTTTCATAGCAGAAGGGCTGTGAAGGTCATCCCCAGGCACCTTGAAGCCCTGGCAGTGATGCCTGAGCACCCGAGGTAGGGTAGGAGCCACAGGATGGGTCCACAGCTGGGCCAGCTCGTTCATGCAGCCCACTCCCCTTCAGGGAAGGCTGCCATGGAGAAGGAGGCCCTTTGACAAAGAAGGAAACTTCTGCACTGGTCTTTGAGGAAGAAATCTGGCCCAGGACAGGATTACTTCACATTTGAAGTCATATTTTCATTAAAGTGGGAACAAGATCCTCTCTGAACTCCAGTCTGCCCTTATCCCTCTGCTTCTTCCCCTCTCTTTTTTCTTCTATTTTTTGATCCCACGTTCCTATTCTCTGAAATTTTGCCCACTGCAAAGCCACACAGCAAACACATGAACTCATGTGTTGCTCCAGCCATCACTTGGTTTCCTACTCAGGAGTGGTTCTGTGTTCTCTCTGGACCATCTGTCACTGCTGCAGGGCTGTGCAGGCTGAATCCAGCTCCTGGTGCCAGCAGGCTTAAAGCATCCTTTGCTCCCTGCAGCACCCTCCAGCCAGCCTGGCTGTGCACAGAGACACATCCATGCAGCTCCAAGGACTTGCTTTACAGACAGAACTGGCCAAGGACATCCTGTTGCTACCAAAGCACTAGAACTGTGAGCTGAAGTCAGCATTTAGAGATTTACCTACACACCAAGGAACACAGCCACGAGGCAGGCAAGGAGCAGGGAATGTGGGAGAGTCACAGGGAACCAACAGGCTCATTCCACAGACACAGAGAGACCTCTCACTGCTCCCAGGAGACAGCACCAACATTTTGCAGAGTGTGGGCAAAGATTCAGCTAACAAAGATGACTTGAAGCAGCTGAGTAAGACTGTCAGTCTGGAAGCCTTTCAGGAGCTGGCTGTACACAAATTTTAGTCATTCCTCATGCAGGTGAGCTTGTGTATAGAATTCCATAAAATAGGTTGAATACTCTTTTACAGAAAATATGCATTTGGAGTCCACAAACTGCAATGCAAACTCATGTTAATTCTGTTGCTACAGTCATTTAGGGAAGAGTGCTGCAAAAGACAGAAAAAACCAGAAGCAGGCTAATTAATTCCTTTCTGTAGAAGCCATTTGAACTTTTGGAGCAAAATGGATTGACATTTTCAAAATGTAATTTTGAAATTAGTAATTTTATGCCACCATATTTTTATAATTTCAAAATTATGAAGTGTTGCACAAAGTCACTGCAGAAATGCTCTATTTCATCCTCCCAAATTCTTCTCAGTTTCATTACTTTAAGAGATTGATCTGTTCTTCTCCAGACACATATTTTGTGTTTTAATGGATGAAACTCACTGCATCCCCACTTCTCCTGAACTGGCTTCCCTCAAGTGATGTTCATAATGCACCCAGAGTTCCCTGAGAAGCTCTCCTTGCATTTGACACCATGTTAGCTAAACTCGAAAGGCATTGGAGTTCAGTGTTAACAGACAACCAGCATAAAACAAGATTGCTGATAAAAACAAAACAAAACAAAACAAAAAAACCTGTTTATTTTAGACAGTCAAATTTTGGAAATTCTGTCCTGGTTTCCCCTGGCTATTCCTTAAAAAGAACAAAAAGGAGGGTGGAGGTAGAGCCAGGGGGAAGAATGTATCAGCTATGGAGTAAACAGTTTGGAAGCCAAACATAATTGGCTGGTGACTGTATATTGTGATTCACAGAGGGAAGGCTTTTTTTAAACTCCAGGAGCCACGGAGCAAGGACAGCCATGCAGTCATCTTCCTGTGCAGAACAAAAGCTCCGGGCCAGCGAGGTGCAGCACGGCGTGCTGGAACAAAGGGGACAGAGCATTACCTCAGGCCTGCAGTGTGCCACACAGTGACTGGCCTGATATTTCTACAGCCAGGCAATTCCTTTTGATATCAAGGTTTGGTGAGTCAAGCCCTGTTTCTTCTCAGGAGCTCTGAGTGCTAGAGATCATTCCTATTTGGGGATCATACCTTATCTAAGTCCATTATTGCCTCTGCCTAATATAAACAGTGTCTCACTCCCTACAAGGTCTGGGCATTGAAAGTTTTCTTAAACCAAGGAAACCTGTAATAAATACCTCATTGTCTTGAGGACTTTATCACAGTGGTATGAAAGAAAACCAGTGTGTAAGTCTTTTCCAGCACTAAAGTTGTTTTAGTCTCAGGAAGGATAGTTTTGATTTGCAAATTCATTGCACTCACAGTCAGGACTCCACACTTGACCAGAGTAGCTGATATACTGTGAAGACTCTGATCTGGCATGCAGTCTGCAAACAGTCTGTCTGACATGAAAGGAAGAAAGAGGGACTTCAACCATGTTTTTAACTACATTTTTAACTTTAAAAGAGCTAACATTTAAAACTTTGTCTTTCAAAACAGGAAAAAAAAAAAGGAAGAAGATTAAACCAGTAAGTCTCACAAACTTGTCTCCAAACTTCCACAGTGCTGCTGTCAGGGGAAATTAATACTGTTCCTGAAAAAGTCAAACACTAGGTTTTGAATGAGAAATTGCTCTTTGCAAGATGCTCTTTTCTTCTTTCTTTTATAAAAAGTCCTTCAAAATTGACTGAATCTGAATGGAATGCTCGATTTCATTCAAAACTTTCATCTTTCTCATTTTACTTTGTGGCTTGCAATTTTTGAAGTGATGACATTCTCAGAGCTGTAGCAGTGGAGAACTGCAGAATTTCCCTTGTATCTGGCAGCACACATTATTGTGCTAAATCCCAGCTAAGCCCACCGCCTGCTTCTCTGTGCTGCCAAGGGGCAGGATGCCAGGCAAGGTGGGCCTCTGGCTTTTATCTCCCACCCACATCCCTCCCCATCTGCCTTGCTGACAGCTAAATATCCAGATTTTCATCCCTGCTCAGGAGTGTAGGCAGGTATGGGTTCACAGTCAGCCAGGAACCCCTGAGCTCCTGCATGATGGAACACAGTGGGAACATCCAGACCATCCCAGGTTCACCTCCTTCCCACACTGACAAATTGGTCTCCTGGCCCAAACTCTGTTCAAGGGGAGAGAGCTGACAAGGGCATCAAGCACCATTAAGCTCTGGCATTACTTAGGAGAGTTTCTGAGCAGCCCGAACCTTGAGAACACAGCAGGGACCATGCTGATCTGCACTATCTCTTGGGCTACAAACCAAGAAACCTCTGCTGACTGCTGAGTGGAGCAAATGGCAGATTAAGTCTCTAGGTGAAAGACTCACAGGTTCTTTCCTGAAAACCACTGTACTCCAAAATGCCCAGGCCAGAAGCTCATCCTGATTCACACCACAATTCCTTGGCTGGAGATAGAGACAAAGGGATTCCCAAGGAGCTTGCCCATCGGCCGTGCTAGGATATTTGCCAGGCATAACTAACATTTTGCATACTTCAGATTTTGCCATGGCCTGACCGACTCCAGCAAGAGCAATGTCTCCAGCTCCTCACCCCTGGGGCAAAGTGCAAATAGCCAAACATCCTAAACTGTGTCTGGGCTGGGAGCAGTAAAATCCCACCCAAGCGGGATCCATCTGTCAGGTTCCAGGCAGCAGGAATGCTGGCTGGGCAGATTGGGCTGTAGCTGAAAGATGTATCTCAGCAGTGTGGACAAACACGAGCAGTCCCTGGAGCAGGAGGAAGCAGCGGGCGGAAAGGCTCGGGAGCGCTGGTCCTGCTGAGGATGGACTGGTGACACGAAACAACAAACAGGGTGTCTGGTGAGCTTGGCATAACAAGCCAGGCACATGTGAAGGAAGAATCACTCTAAACACAAGAATAGGTCCAGATGAGTTGATTTCAATGGTTTATTGTAAGAAAGCTCCTTAGATTACGCAGATTAAAATCTTCATGGAAACACTTGGGGAGACTGTGTTGCTCAGCTTCCTGCACAAGGCACTGTTTGGTCATGACTACGTGGAATAGCAAACTTAGAACAGGGGGTTTATTAGTTTATTATTATGACAAGAATAAAGAGCTCATGTATCCCTATATTGGTTTCCTCTTACACTGGAGGAAAGTAAATCTCCACTTCAGAGTAAGCCACAAGTGAAAGAAAAGGCTGAGTAAAGAAAGGAATAGCCATTGAGTGGAGGTTTTCCCTTCAGCCCCTGCAAAACACAGCCCAGGCCTATCAGGCTGGAGAAAGGGAACAGCGAGGCTGCAGTTTTTCTTGCTCTGGGATTTCTCAATAAAACCTGAGTTATTCAGCTGTGGGATCAGGGTTAAGACTGAAGTTAAGCCTTCCTGTGTCAACCTGGTCATTAGTACAATTCCTTCACCCCAGCAGTGCAGAAGCCAGAAGATAAATGGCAGGTGCTGAGGTTGTATGTGATGTCAGAAGTTCCCAGGGTATTCTTGAAGCTCTTCTGTGATGCCCCTGAGATGCTTCTAGGGAAGAGGAGCCCTGCTAACTGTGGTCCACTTGTTGAAAAAGCTTTAATATTTTGTGGTTACCATGTGCCCAGTGAGTGTAATTACATTGAATTCCACCACTGCTTTCACCCAGAGCAAGATTGCAGGTTGAGCAATGAACATGAGGACTAAAAACCCATACTTAATGTACTCACTGCACTGGGACACAAGGGCATGTCCTCCCAGTGCAGCTGGGACAGGGAAGAGGAAACCATTCTCTGGAGAAGCTTCTCTGTCCTCAGTGGCTATAGAAGCAGCCAAGAGCCACCAGTTAACACAAGATGTTTAGTTTTTGGAGGGCCAAGGTCAGACATGGAGAATGCTGTGCACTCTGGCTTTTGACCACAGCTCCTGCTGGATAGAGTGTCCACAGCTGAACTGTGCTAAACTGGGCTGAGAGGCCACAGAGAGCTGAGCAAGGGGTCAGCTACTGAGAAACTGGGAAATCATGGGCTGGGAAAAAAGACTGGAGGAGTGGCAGACTTGGACCAAAACAAAAAAACAAAAAATGTGATGAATGGAGAGGGGAAATAATTTTTTCTAAATCTTAAATCCAGAGGTTCCTTTTGCTTTTATGTTTTTTAACTCTGAAAATATGGCTTTTTATCATGCCTCCTTCTAAATGAAAAATCTCCTTTCAAAGTGAAAAGCCAAAACCTTCAGTTTGCAGCTATCCAGGGGAAAAGGTCTGGTGCATTAAAATGCCTCTCTGTTGTTTGTCTTCCAAACCGCTTATCAAATTCTGCATGATTCTAGAAATCAGTCCAGCCACTATGAAACTTCCTATTTAATTTATCATTGCCACCCTATATTCCCCATTTCTCTCATCTTTTTGTCCTGCTTTTCAGAATTGCTGCTCCTTGAGGCTGCACTCCCCAGGTATCCCCCAGCAAGTTGAGGGCTCAACCTCAACAAAGTCTTTAGGTACTCCCTAGTCCAAATGCTCTCTAATAACACAATTATTTTGCAAAGTGCTGCTGGCAGCAGGAGTTGGCTTCAGTTATATAACTTTTAAAATTAGCAGCCCCACAACCTTGAACCCATAAATAGTTATTTACTCCTTCATGTCCTCCTGAGGCAGCATTTTTCTCCCACCGAAAGGACATGTAAAAGTGCTATCTTGGAGTGAAGTGTTCATTTGAGAAAATACAAGAAACAAGAATCTAAAGTATCAAACCTGCAAATAAAACACCAAACTCACTGCCTATCAGGCAAAACTCATGTTTCAATGTTTTTGCCTCCAGCTTTACCAGGGACAATGAGGATAAAATTATCTTTAAAGACATGAGGTCAGAAAATGACATGGCTATCAAAGCTGTCATTTGAGGGTTGATGTTTAAGTATTCAAGCCTCTGCATGTAATCGGGTGGGACATGAAAGGTTTTGAGGTGTAAATAATAGCTGTGATGGCACCTGACCCCACCACCCAACCCTGCAGGAAAGAGGGCTCTGCATGCACATGGTGGTGGGCAGCCCTGTCACCTTCATGCCATGATGGCCATGGCTTCTTCTCAGACCATTTGGATTCAGGGGCACAGGGACAGCAAGACATTCAGCCAGGTTCTATAGGAATTAAAAGGACCCCTGCAATGTGAGGGCAATTTTTATCATCAAGCAGCAATTATGTTTTATTTCAAGCCCCTTCTTCCAGAAGAATAGGAACAAAGACCAAATATTTGTACACATGAGCTGATACTGAAACTTCCAACTAAAGCCTTTTCGTCACAGCAGATGTCCTTCCAGATGCATCACCTACCAGAAGACCAAAACACTGGTGAAATACTACATTTAAAAATACTAATAATTATGTTATACTTTTGCTGGACAGACAACCACCTTTGAGTGGTTTCCAGGAGCTATGTGGCTTATGGAGTCATTGGAAACAGGAAGAAAATGATAACATAATTATGGTTAAGGATTTAAGTTGGGAGGGGGGTGAGCAATTAATTTTTATCATGTTTATCAACATCTTTGGTCACAATGTAATTTTGAAATTTTTTTTTTTTTTGTGACTCAGGAAATTGAAAAGCCATTTGTGGCAGCATGTGAGTAACATAAGTAATTATGTATTTATGTAGCTACATTATTATATTCTAGCATGTGACATATATTCTTGTAATCATCTTATTAGACCAGTTAGAGTTTACAATAGCACCTATGTTGCAGTTTTTAAGATGTTTGCTTTGGAAGGAACTATGAGACACTAAAACATATGGATCACTTTATCATATGTAGAAACCACACAGTAAAAAGTTGGCTTTCATTACTGCATTAGCATGGATCTAGATATGCACTCAGTGTTGAGACTTGGTCATTCATGTGTTTATGACACTGAGAGCTGCTTTGTGTTAGTGTGGATATACATTCACTCTCCTGGACGTACAACTCAACTCTCCACTGAATATTCTCTCAGGCAAATACTGTGAGACCCAGGGTAACTGAAACCAGGGCTTGTTACTGGTGAAATAAATCTGCTTCCAGCCAGCTAGGTCACCACCATCTCTCTACTTCTGATGTCCCCTCCATGTCACAGCTCTGCACTGTGGTAGTGTTTCGCTGCTTTGATCGGATGACTGAGATTTCCCCAACAGTGAGATAAATCCAGACAGGCAAGGACGGCAAGGACAGAAAACCTTCTTGGAAGACTCCTGTTTTTCACTAATGGAAATGCTCCAGCACTGCGGGCAGGATGTAGGTAGCACTAGTAAGTGTCTTCTCACATGAAAAGGACATGGGACACTGTGGGTGCACAGTAGGGGTAAATGGAAGCTCTGCATGGGTGAGTGCAGCTGGTGTGGGTGAGGATTGCTTCTCTCATGGCCAGGGCACCTTGCTTCATTGGAGAGCTGGTGGAGTCATGCCTAGTACACAAAATATAGTCTGACTGTAAGCAAAATGTATGAACTTTGTCATCATTCCCTCTAGCGGTTAAATCCACATAAGGCTGAAGAAGTTTAAGCATTAACCTTCATCTCTCCTCTCAACAAGGCAGACTCATAATTTCTGCACTGTACGTCATGATCCCAGTCCCAGTGATAGTTCAGGTAATGTCATTTACAGGAACACACTGCCCTAAGAAATCTCATCAGTACTTTTAGGTTCCTGATAATATTCAGGAATGGAATGCCATACCTTGCATTACAACACACAGCCTTTATGATGGCCTAGAAAGATTCTTCCTGGGACACTTCCAGAGTGACACGGAATTTTGCAGAGAAGGCAAAAAGCCCAGCAAGAGAGTTTATTTGGTGCTGAACACACCTCCATAGCCAGATGAGAGCAGCAGTATTGCGGGACACCAGCAGCTCAAGGAAAGGCTGCTGAGGCTGTGTGGCAAAGCACTATGCTGGTCATACCCTTTCTGCTGCAAATGCTTCCACCAGCCAAACCCACTGCACCAAAGACTCTGTAGAAGGGCTGCAGCTGCCTCGATTTCCCAGCACATTCACGTGGTGGTGACAACAGCATATGCTCTCCTCCACTGAGAGCACCTCGCACTGGTTACTGCTGGCAGGGAGGCACCACAGCTGGTGGCCTCCATGTAAGCAAAGCAGTCAGGATGGAGATGCTGAGCTCTGAATTTGTCCCTGAAGTCACAGTGACAAATTCCTCCCGAGTTGCTGACATTACCCTTCCCACAGCTCTTTCACCCACAACAAAAAGAAACAGTTGCTGTTGCATATTATTACATTTGGATGTTTCCAAACACAGCATGTTGACAAGTTCCCATAAATTTGAAATTTTGAGAGTCGGGCTTTTTTACATTATCAGCAACATCTAGGAGAAACGAAATTTGTAGGTACTACACAGTTAATGGAACCAAATTTTAATTACTTACATCTTATAAATTATTCAACAGATTTACTTGTAAATTCTCAGGAAGAGCATGCCTTGCCTGTAGGAATGATGCTAAATTTGCAGAGGATGTGCTGTATTTCTCTAGAGGGCTCAGATTGTAATTTTAGGCACAAAGTAAAACTCTCCATGTGGAGCCCCAGCCAAGATCTCTGTGACACTTCTATTACCAATGGTGCATAATGATGGTTTCAGCCCTACCAACATCATGGGCCGCCAGTAGTGTCTGTAAATCACAGGTATTTATCTTGTGCCCAACAGAACATGTCTAATAAAACCCCACAGTTATATTTAGAAATCAAATTAAGTCTGCATAGACTACAGTCAAGGAGTGAGGACAATATCATGCTGAGTGGGTACCCCCTCAACACAAACCAGTGTCCCTGATGGGATTTGTTCTGTTGGTAAAGTCAGGCTTCATATTCACCCTGTCAGCTGCTGTTTGGTTGATCTGGGGAGAGAGTTTTTATTCCTGACAGAGCCTTTCTGGTGACAGTATACCTCCTCAGAGAGCTTCAGTGTGCAGTTCTGCTTCCTCCTTTAATCACAATGTAAATTTCTTTTTGGAGCACTTTAAAAGCAAGATAAAGAGAGCTTACTGTCAGACCCTTTGCGGCCCTGGGGAATTGCATGGGACCATTTCTCCTGAGCAATTTCTAGAAACACTAGAGGTTGTGACCTTAGAAAAATTGTCTTCTTTCCTTACTTTGGTTGCCTTTATTGAAACAAAATTAAAAGCTTTAACCCCCTGAGAATTCAGTGATTTCACACGGTTTGGCCCATTCTGATTTATACCTTCGCTAATGCAATAAACATTTTTCCTGCTGTATGACTCTTTTGGCTTGATTTTCATCTCCCACTTAGCTGTCCCAGAGTAACCAGCAATGAAAAATGCTTTGAAAATTGGCCCCAAATTCCCCTCTGCCTCTTGCCTCAAGGGTAGATTTGTTCTATTTGGTAAAAGGGGAAAGACACGATGTACAATTGGACCTGTACCACTTTCTTGTGTCATTTGAACTAGTTCTGAGTAGACTTTGCACAAAATCAGAAAATAACAGACTTTTTGTTCACTTGTTGTTCTAGTAGATAATTAACTACCTTTCTTGAATATGATGGGAATCCACATGAAAAAAAATTTCTTTTTTTTTTAATTAAATGATAATTAAAAATAAAGAAAATGAAATTGACCCCAAATCAATTTTGTTTAATTCTTCATTGGCTTTTTTAAAACATTTGTTTTAAAGCAAACTAAATAAAACATTTACATAGAATACTATGAAAAGAACTAAAATATTTTTCTCAGAAAATGCCAAAAGGAGATGTTTTCCATTTTTTATGAAGAGAGGGACATGGGCAAAGGAAGTTTGTAAATCTGATACCAATTTATATGTTTCAGTCACTCCAAGCCAGTGAAAAAATGCAACTGTTTCAAAAGTTCACATGGGTCTATTTACACATCCATTCTGGTGACAATTTTACCCCCCATCTTGGGCTTCTGTTATTGAAAAGATCTTAGCCATGACAGAAGAAACAATGACCCTGAAGTTCACCACAAAGACCCACAGTCTTTACTGGTCTGAAATCTCCCCCCATTCATAATTTATCTTACCCTCAAGTCCACTAATTTGTAAACTGCAAAAACAAAGACGGTGCCCAAGAGCTGTGCAAGAGATTCCAGCTCTCAGGCATGCAGGAGTTCACAGAGTCCCCTGAGATAGCCCGTGAACTCAGCAGCACAAGTTTAATGTTGCCCAATAGCTTTTACAACTTACTTTCATGATCTTTTTTCAATGGCAATACAATAAATAATGTCAGTTTGGGATTTTTCCTTCTTTTTTTTTTTTTTTTTTTGTTGCAACAGACATAGAGAAAATCCCTGATAAGCATCTGTTTTGGAGAAAAAATAAGTACAGTATGTATACACAAAACACATATTAGTTTCCCAAATCTTCTTAATGATGGGCTATAAATATGGTTTTGGCCTGCCTGCAGGCATATTACCTTTGGCCATAATTGTGTCAGCTTCCATTAGCAGAGCTGGATCCATATTTTTGCTGGACAAGTAACATAAAAGTAGCCACAAAACAAGAGCTCTTTTTCCTGTGCACTGATCATAAGCTCCACCATATTTCATAAGGGTGGTGTATTACTGAAGAGCCACCTGTCTGACAGGGGTATAAAGCAGATGTCTTAATTGCTCTGAGGATCTTGTGGCATTATCTTGTGAGTGCTGCAGGAACAGGACGTTCTACCCTAAGTGTAACACAAGATGTTAAATGTCTGTACTCTGCCTCCTTAAAGTCTCTATTATGGCTTGGTTAGATCCATATCCTGTACTTCCAAAGACTGACTGCCAAATACATTTATCCAGCTGCTATGCTCCTCACCAGAAGTGAGGAGGACACATTGCTGCACCACAGTAAATAACCTCTAACCCATCACAAAGTGCAGCTATGAAGCTTATGTAGGTAAAACTCTTTATGGTAATCAGATGAAATGTACACAGCAGGAATTATCTGCAATAGTCAGAGTTAATTTTGTCATTAAATATTTGACCACAGCTGGATTAAGCAGTTGGACAGTCTCTAGAAAAAGGGGAACTCCAGAAAAGTATCGTAAACATTTTGTTCCAACAGCAGCATTTCTTCAAATTCCCAGCTCCCAAGCAGCCAAAGCTAACTACACTTAATAGCCCAAAATGCAGATGCTGCTAATTCTTGAACCAAAGATGAACTACAGGGAGCATAGCTGGAATTGCAGAGGGTTGAAGGTGGAAGAGGAATGAAATGTGCAGGAGGGGAATAAAGTCCATGCAGCAAGGCAGCACTGGGAATTAATGCAATAAGAGCAGTAAGAGCAAAAGCAAATAAAGAAAATGAACTCTTCAAAGGAAATAGAAACAAGAAACAAATTAAATATGTTAAATAAATTATTCACTTGACAAGATTGTGTTTGGATTTCAGTTTGGCAAAAAATATGCCTGAAGTACAGGGCATACACCTTCAAGTCCTACTAATTTCAGTAGGACTGTGCTTGCATTTCAATGTAGTAGCTAATTATTCCTCTGCTGAGACAAAGACACAATGCACAGTCCTTGTCAATGGCAAACTTTTTCTATCTGTCACAAATTTGGTATGAGGCAAACAAGCCCTGTTAAAGCAAAGATTCAACCTTGAACTTTACAGAAAGTCTGGATGATAAGAATCCAGGTTCATACTTTATTAATAAACTTTGTAACTTTCAAACTATCTTTACTGGTTAATTAAAGTCCTATGATCACAGTATAGGTAATTATGTGATGGTTTGGGGCAGGGGAAGAAGAAAGCAAGTTTGGGTTAGCCAATCCCACCTAGTGACCTCAGCTGGAGGCACCTTCCTTGCCTGCAGGGCCTGGATTAATCTGACTTGAGCAAGGGCCCAAGTTCCCTTTTCCCACACTGAAGGGGAATGTGAAATATGTCAACAATATCCGAAGAAAATAGTGGAAGAGAAATGAGAACTGTCAATCTGGAAGGGCTGCCTCCAGGGGTGGGGCAGAAAGCACCAGGGGGTTGCTGATGTGACCAGCCCAGCACTGAGCCTGGGCTGCTCCATCCCTTCTCAGACAATTCTCTCTCCACAGGACACCCCAGACTGATTTCCACAAAACCCATCCAACTCCAGCTCAGTGTCAGTGAGATGGTATCCACAAGAAAGTACTTGTAAACAGAGCTAAGTTATGAAAAAGCATCACAGACAAATTCAAATTTGTTTGTCCACATATTTACTGGGAGAAAGTAGCAACTTTTACTAGGGCAGTTATAATTTCAGACATTTTTTTCCTCAGAAGCAGGATGTGGAGGTAACAGGCAAGGGCTGTTTCATGTGGGCTCATATGCCATATGCAGAGTTCCTTGAATAAGAAGTTCAAAAGCTGGCAGTGTGTGAAGCAGAAAAAGCCCAGCCCCAGTCTGAAATACCAGGCTGAAGTGCCAGGGCTGGGAAGAATTTTATCAAGCTCCAGAATCCCATTTTCCTCTTTGGTGGCAGACTCAAATAACAGGCTGTGCCTGTCTTGACTGAGAGACAGAGGTGGAGGAATGTATTTTCCAGTGCATTGGAGAAAAGGGGTTTTCATGCCAACATGCAGGCATAAGCCCTAGTAATGAGCTTTGAGGGGCATTAAACTGTAAGGAGGCAGTAAACAAATTGTCTGTGGGTGTTTGAATATAAAGTGCTTTGGGCAAGGGGTAAATAATGTCCAAGGTAAGGAGTCAGCCTGTTTTCCTACAAGTACAGCCCATGCCTGCAGTGGCCATGAGGGCGTGCAGACCCAGTGCAGAGGTGTGAATGCTGGAGGCAGCCAAGAGCCAGCCCTGTCCCCAGGGCTTTGACTGGCATGGGGACAAGCACTTAGAAGAAACTCCCTCACACCCTCAAAGTTCTGAATGGGTTGAAAGGCAGCAGGAAATCCTGGCCAATTCCTATGCTGGAAAGCTCTCAGGAAGGGAGAGGTGATGGGGATGCCATGGCCACAACAAAAGCAGAGGAGCACCATGGGCAGACACCAAGGACCAGCCAGGAAAAAGCTGCCCACATTTGGAAACCACACAGAGGAGTGTGAGATGTACAGATGTGCTGTGGTTTTTGAAAGGTGCTAACCCAATTACATAGCAGGCCATGTTCTGATGCATAACATTTAGCTGGATTCTGTATTAACAGCATCCTTGTGCTTTGACAACTGGACATGCTGTTAAGGTGCTCTGAGAACAGCCAAGGGCATCAGAAACCCAGCAGGGACATCAGGGCCAATGTCTTGATCCTGGTGGAAAATGCTAAGTGCAGCAAAGATTTGGCCCTAGCTGGAATGACTCAAAGTAATTCTGGCTCCAAGTCAAACCTGATAAAGCTGACTATTGCTACAGACAGTGGATCTGAAGTGATTTCCCAGTGAATTCTTGCCTTCCCACCCATAAAAATGGGACACTATCCATACACAGCTGAGGGGCAGGAGAGGGCTGCCAGCCTAGAAGGCCAGAGCTTGCCACATTGAGATGAACAAACATAGTTTTTATTCTCTTTTTGCTTCAGGAGTTTTCCTAATCATAGCAGGTGTGTACATCCATCTATGTCTGGACTCTATTGTAGGAGTAGCCCAGAGGACAAGCTCTGGAGGGGAGCCCAGAGAGGCCCTGGAATCACTATTCCTGGAGTTCTTCAGGACTCACCTGCTTTAGCAGCGGGTTGTACTACATGATCTCCAGAGGTCTTTTATGACTCTAATAATCACTATTCTGACAAATAAGTCTCCTCACTCAAGCCAAGCCCAAAGACAACACACAATCGGGAGCACCAAGGTTTCTTCCAAAACCTTGGACACCTGAGTTTAAGAAAACTGCTTGAACTCCTGGAAGGGTGGAGGAGCCCAGCTAGAAGCCATGGAAAGCTGCTGCTCAGCCTTCCCTCCTTTCCCAAGCAGCTGCTAATGACTCACTCACCTCAGAAACACTGCCAAGAGCCATAGGAGCCATAGGGACTGGGAGAGAATTCCATTTTTGTCTGCATCCAATAGTATTTGTTGAATAACAATGCTACCAGCTCTGAGTCGCCATTCCTGTCAGCAGGCAGGGGGTGCACAGATGTGCTCCTCCACTGCTTCCAAACCCAACTCCTCAGCACAATGCTGGTACTAAAGGGCTTGAGGATTGAAGCGCTTTAGTCAAAAATCCATCCAGAGATTAAATCTAGAGATGAGTGATGGTCTTATTTCAGATACTGAGCACATGAGGAACTTGGCAAGGTCGAGGCTTGAACAGAAGCGAAGCTGTCGGAACTGTGAAAAGAGGCCCTTTGTCAGAAAGCATTTTGCTGGGTCTTTGAACAGCAAAATGTTGTACATGTGATGGCTGTTATGATAGACCCACACTAGCACAGGAAAACAATAATCTGTTTTTTTAAACCACCTCAAGATAAATCACAAGTAGTGTACTATTATTGATTTATTTTTATCTCAATGGAATATTTGAGCTGTAAATTACGGTTGGATAAACACAAACTGTGCAGAATTTTGCATTGTTTGAACTTAATAATGGCAGGCCTTTCTCGTGTTTTCATTTTAATGTAAATCAAACTGTGAAATGTATGGATGCAATTTATTTCCAGTTATGTTTATTGGACTTGGGAAAGACTTATTAACCAGGGGCTTTACTCAAATTCTCATTTGATTTCCGTGGATTTGACTGCCCAGCCTCTGTGGAGCTTTCATGGCTTGAGCACTGTAGACTCTAAATCTGATGTAAGAGACAACAGTGGTTTTCTCACAGTGCCCTTGTGGAGTCCTGGAGAGAGGCTGTAATGGAAAGAATACATCCTGCAGAGCAGAGCACTCAGAAGAAAGGGCTGGTGTCTGGGTGAAATCCCTTCCCTTCATTGCAAGAGGGACAGGAGTTCAGTTTCTGTGTGTAATTGAACTCTGTGGGGAGACTCACCCTCTACAGTGTACCAGAGTAGATCCCTCTGGTGTCAAGGAAAAGACGGCAAGGATTCCAGAGAAGATGGTATTGATGCAATTTTGAAATAGGGGAAACAAACCCAAATGCTGCTAACCAAATCCAGATCAGTGAGGACAAAAAAAGGTCAGTTCCTGGCCTGTAAATGCAGCAGAGGTGTTATCAGCCAAGGTAGCCCATGCCTGACATAGACCTCTTCCTAAAGTGGAAAAACAGAACAGCAGAGGTAGAAAGGCAAAAAGGACACAAGTTTTTCAGTCCTCCTTGGAATCCAAGCAAAAAATCCTAACCTGACATCTTGACAGTAGCTGCCCTGATGATTCCTCCCCAACTCAACACTTTCCTGAGACCTTGAAGGACCTTTGGGAAACCTTGGCCAAGTCAATAAGAGTTTTACTTTCACCCTACAACAGGCTGCCCTTGGTGACTCTGAGGAGGTCTCTCTTCACCATGTGCCTCCATTTCTCCAGAGAATATAAAGATTTCTTGTTTGACTGAGGTGTCATAAGGACAAACTCCTGCTGCCTGGGGACCACTGGCTGTGATGCTGATAACAGGCACAGGAAAGTCTGCATGGGTCACTGGGCACATTCCATTCTTATGACACGTGGATCCAAAAGAGCATTTAAATCAAAACATCACTGGTTAAACTCAATGCTTAGTGAATGTCAGCCTGTAAATTTCTTAGTCTAAATTATTATTAAGAGAACATTGCATACTTTATAACTGCACGTTTGAAAATACTCATGGGGTCAGGCTTTCCTTTTAGCCTCAGCAACATAAAGTTGGAGTCATTGCCTGACTCCAAGGCAGTTACTCCAGATTTATTTCAGGGTAACTCTGAGCAGGATTCTGGGTTTTGTTTATGACTTTTCATTTGTATTTTGTGAAAACTTAATAAAAATCTTTTAAAACTGAAAAACATTGTGCCATAAACCCCACATATGGGATCTTTAAACTCAACCAACTTATGAACTTAACCCTGACTTGTCTTTGTCCTCTTGGCCTTTTCAGCAACTAGCACTCTTTAGCTATGTCTGTATTTACAGAGGTCAGAAACCCTTAGACAGCCAACTCTTCCATTTGCCTAAAGCAATAACAGGAACACATGACAAAACTGAACGACAATGTCCTGAAATGCGATAAAAAATTATTTGAGAACTGAATTACAGGCATTTACTGAGACCCTGGAAATCTTAGACTTGTTCCACAGCTTGGAAGAAGGCAGGCAAGAAGAGCAAAAATAAAATGCAAGAGGGAAGCAGGGACTTTACTGAAGAACTGTACAGTCAGACCAGAGAACAGAGCCTTAGTTCCAAGTGTATTCCTCTGGCAAAATAGAGCAAATGTCGTGGCTCAAAGTGCAAGAGGAGGAGATGTGAGAGAGAAATAATTTTCCCAAAATCTGCAATAGTTGCATGCTACAAATTTGCATGACTTTCAGAAAATATTGATAAATTTAGGAAGGAAACAGAAAGGAACCACAGAAATTACTTAGGGGCTGGAGAAAACAGGTCTTGAGAGACATCAAGAGAAGAAGTCCACAGGCTGCAGCCATCAATATATCATCAGTAAATATTCTCCTGTAGCAAAGCATGTAAAGAAGTGCACATACTCAGCTTCTTAAGAACATTTAGTGGTGATTTGGTTTTGATGCCTGAGTATCCTCAAATAGAGGATATATTAGAATATATTAGCCACTGACAAGTACTTTTAATCTAGAAAAGATAACTGTAATACAGAGTAATAATTGACAAATCAAAGACAAAAAATTCAAGTTAGAAATGCAGCCTTTTTTTTTTTTTAATATAATCCATTTCTGCCCTTAGATGTTGGATAAAATTACCAAATAAAATGGAGGATATCTCCATGTCTTGGACTATTCAGATCATTGCTGAAGCCCAGCCTGAAGAAGACACTTTTTGCCACCATGACTTATTGAACTCTATTCAGGAGTAGCTTTGCAAAGTAGAGTGGCTTTGAT
Source organism: Chloebia gouldiae (assembly GCA_003676055.1). Taxonomy (NCBI): domain Eukaryota; kingdom Metazoa; phylum Chordata; class Aves; order Passeriformes; family Passeridae; genus Chloebia; species Chloebia gouldiae. Next base: position 3,090,407 of record QUSF01000014.1, read on the forward strand.
ATAAAAGTCAAACTCAGTGGCTTCTTTTCAAGTTCAGCAGTGTTGCAGTAATACCAGTGAGCTGAAGACAACTGGTTTAGTCTTTGGCAGGCAACAGCTGCCAGTCAGGCACTCCCCTGCTGCTTGGCTGGTGGGTCAACATTTCCCCAGAAGATAACCTTCCCAATAATTACCCCAATGCTACCATAATGCTCCTCCTGGGACTTTTGGAAAGTCAGTTTCAAGGTACAGTAGACTGACTTTGAGACACAAGTAATTGCTTCTCCAGGCTGTGGTCACAGTCTGGTTTTCAGTCAATCAGTGCAGCACACAGGTGGGGCAGGGACACGTTCTAGCCCACAGCAGGAGCATTTGGTGAGTGCAGCCAAAACAAGCTTGTATGTCCCAGCTGACATCTGTGGGAATGGGCTGGTCTTTCACTTTGTGGAACATGCATGATTTATACAAAGGGATCCCTAAACACTTTAGTATGCATTGTTTATAAAAGAGGTTGGATTCTGCAAAGGCAAGGGGATGTGTTTTCATACCTTGAGAACATTACTCCCTTGCATGACACCAATGTTTTAATGAGTCATTTATTTTCTCCCATCTAGTGGAACAGAAAAAAAGGAAAGTGAAACATTTATTTGCGAGAAAATTTTTACTACTTTTCTAAGGAATCAGAGAAGACTAATATCTCTTACTCTCGTTGATTTTGTGAGATGCTCTGTGCATGCTCTCTTTTGAGGAAATATATCTAATTCTTTTACAAACACTGGTTCATGGACACCAGATCCTCAGCAGAATCTGTAATGGTCTCATAGAAATGCTGGGTGACATGGTCCAGACCTTAAGCACTCAGACCCATTGCTGATTGAATATCTCTAGCTGCAATTTATTTTGTACATGCAAATTAAGAATACAAGAAGAACATATAAAATTATGAGGTTGGAACACCATTTTTACAGATGGCTGTTTCTGCCAGCAGGCAATTTGTTCTCCTCATATAAATATCAAGAAAACTTAAGCATCTGCTCCTAATTAGTTCCCTTGCACAAGGTACTGATGTGCATAACTCACACTTCCCCACGCTCATTGCTAAGATCTCAGATGATTAGTTTGTTTACACACTGCTCCTTGGAATTAGACAAAGATGAAGACCTGGAATCACAGCTGTTCTCTCTGCACCAGAAATCAAACCCAGTTTTATTGGAATGATGAAAATTGCCAAGATCAGATGACCCTGGGAAGCATACACAAGTTAATTGGGCCCCAGTTGACCTTAATGCAACCATGTGTATTTGTGGGGAATCTGGCCAGTATTTGATTAATTTGTTTAAAGAACATGCTAGAATCATTTTCCTATACTAAAAAAAAAGTCAGTTCTCTTACCCAGAAAATTGCATGTTTTGCACTTCAAGGCACTGTGGCCTCCTCACCAGAGCTGGGACAAAGCCCTGGTACATCTTTTCAGAGTATATTCAGCCCTAAACTTCCTATGCCATATTACATCTGAGCTTTAAGTCCAGAGAAAATTAGGTTTGGGTTCTGGCTACGGTATAAAACTCTTCATGTTTAAGTGACATGGAGAATCAACAGAGCCATCCAGCAACTCTTGCTCTATAGCTGAACAGAGCATTGCATGGTTTAAACCTTTCCAGAAACCCTTACTCAAACACAACTTCAATGGTTTTAATGACGTCATCAAAGCTTTATGTGTTCCTTAAAAGCTTCCAGAAATATTAGCTCTGGAAAAAATTTTCCTTAAACTTTTTGTTCAAACAAAAGAAATTATTAGACTGATTTGGAGAGACATAAAACATAGAACCTCAAGCCTTCCTATATTTTAATATCTGACAGAAATATCTCATATGACTTTTACCAATATGTATCCAGTTAGCAAAGCTCAAAAACTCTCCTGGATATAAGACCATACAGCCACATTCATCCACTGTACAGGATCATATAGATCACATCCAAACTTTACTTGTTTAACAGCGAGACCAAAATGTTTCCTATGCCGTATGTGGTATGTATGGTATCTTTGAGATTATAGTTCATAAATTCGTACAAAGGGGAGCATTATAAGAAGCTCACTCTTTTGTGACTACTCAGGTTTTAGCATCAATTAAAGTGACCACTCTTGCATATATTAAAAAATGTGTAACTCCAAGATCTTACAGTCTAATGCCACGGTAGTAAGAAACGAGAGTTTAAAGTACATTTAATTATACTTACACTTCTCTCAAGAATAGTTTCTTTGCAGTCATCAAAACACATTCCAAGCCACTTAAGTATCATTAACCCCATTTTTAAAATAGGTAATGGCCCAAAGAATGGAAGAACAGAAGATACCAATTACCCAGTATCCTCCAACACACCATTATTGGATACCAATTATTCAGAACCTCTTTCAGTTCTCTGTTAATAGAGAACACTACTCATTTTAAAAGGATCCATACTCACTAATACATTTAAGTTGTTTAGTTTTATTCCAGAGAAGGGAGTTTTCTTATTCTTATCCCAATTCTTGAATGAAAAACTAGGTGTGCTGCAGAAACAAAAGCACCAGGATAAATTAAATCAGTTTCCTTTAGATTTGTGTCTCATGGATAAGTAACTTTGATATCTAATTTTTTTTTTTTTTTTTTTTTTTAACTGAGACATCTGTAAGGATTTTGCCCCATATGGATTCTCTCATTTCTAATAAAGTGAACTATGGTTCTGCTCTTTTCCATACTGCCAGGTCCTCCCAACAAAATTTTCTTTCACCTAACCATCTGCTTTCAGAGGCTTGCTTATCTTAGACATCTATACTGCTCTGACAAGTCTGGTGAAGTCAGCCAATGAATTCAAAATGTGTCATGGACACATGCAGACACACACACAAAATCCTCTTATCTGCAAGAAATCAGGGCTCATTTCCCTAGACTCAACTGAAAAATCTAAAACATTATCCACAAATAAACTTGCCTTCTACAATTATTAAATCACTGTAATAATAAGGTATTTCAATTTTAAAGACTCCAACATCTTCTAAGTGTTTATAGCATCCAGACGTAAGTCCATTAACACACCAGCTTAATACTGATGTGAATTTCACTGACATCACAGCAGGCACATATGGTACATGAACACAAAATCAGCCCTGTTTTCTTCAATTAATATAGACAGTAGGACAGTGACACCAGTGTGTAGAGATTGCTAAATGTTTGGAATAGGAAAGAAAATTCTTCCTCTTCAGCAGACCAGGGCAAAGACCACCGAGTTTGTTTTTCAAGGATCTAAATAGTCATGTATGCTATTTATTTTCTCAGCAATGAGTTTCATCCTTACTGTGTGGTCAAGTCTGCCTGGTTATGAAAAAGAGAGCTGGCTCTGACAGTAACCTGGTTCTATGGCAGCTCCTAAATTGTTCTTTGATTGTGAAATCCAAGGGACACCCCTGAAAAACATAAAGGGTCATAATTTCAAAGTTTATATTCAGCCTTGTATAATATAGCAAGTGAAAATGTTGGGATATGATCTGGACTGTGTCTATTAGAGACTGGTAGATATTTTTCTTACAAGAGCTTAATTTTAAAACACCAATTAACTGTGCACTAAGACCTATGTATTACATCCTTCCAGCTTAAAGGCTCTTGCCCAAACATATTCTTGATCCGTCTGAGGTCAGTTTTCCACAACTGCCCAGTGAAATGGATTCTCTTACCAATTTCACAGCTAGATTGTCAGCAAAAATAACAGAAGTTGTCCATTTTGGTGAGCAGATTCGACAATTCACTGGAAATATCACTGAATTTAGGGTTTAGTTTGGTTTAAACTGAATCAACTTTAAATAGTAAACATGTTGCCAAGCTGGAGAGCAGTGTTCATCTCTAGTGCCCACTTCTACCATGGTCTGGCAACATCGGTGTACCCATTTACCTCTTTCAGAGAAAATAAAATATTTGCTGCTGCAAGCTATTATTCTGCAGCCAAGAAATGCCCCCCACCTTCACACTTGGTTTTCACACAGTGCTTACTCAGTCAAAGGTCCCACTGACTTTCAGTGGGTGACCGGTACACAAGTAGGAACTTCAAGATTTGGCCGACATATGTTTTGCAAGTGAATGTTGAGGGAAAAGCAATTTGATCCCATTTCAAAGCCTGGCAGAACACAATATAGCATAATCACTAAAAAATCTAAGACAGAATTTCATCAAGTAAAAACAAACACTGTTCAGAAACTCCGCAGGAGATAGCCAGCCCTGAGCCTACAGTAATTGCAACATTGAGAATAGGAGTGAATTCCCTGAAGATGCTCCATACAGTAGCAAACCATCTGTCTAAACACTTACAGAAAAGGCTCATGTTTGAAAACCCTGGATCTTGCCAAGGTCTTTGCCATTGGCTTGGGAAGTGTAATGACATGGGATACACACAGATGTTCTTTCTGAATGTTGCCCCACTCCCTGTAAGCAGATGGATCTTGGAGACTGCAAAATGAACTACCAGGAAAGACAACAAAACCTTTTTCCACCTCCTGTTGCCTTTCACTACGGCTGGGACTGAGGCTTCAAAAATCAATTAGCATTTTTCTGCTGGTGGGCAACTGTAGGGAAAATGCTTCCTTCTTACACTGAGCATCACTGAAGCTGACCCCCGTGTAGAATTTCCTCAAGGTGCCCTTACACATGGCCCTGGACCACCAACCCTTTCCTTCAGAACAAACATCTGTGATTCACAGCAACTCCACAGAACATTTCTCAAGTACCTTGGGAAAAAGATGACAGCTGTTGAGACCTAGAAAACACTTGAATCCTGGGATTTTGCAGAACAAGTACAGTTTGTCACTAATATATATGAAAAGCCAGTCCATGGCAGGGTGAATGACATAAGCTTGTAAAGCAGTAAATAATTCATATTGCAGCATAAAAAAGCAATGACATTTGAAGTTAAGGGTCAGCTGCCAATTCTCTTGTGAGGTCTATTTTTCAGGGCTTCAGAACTTGAATAACTACACACAACATGAAATTGACAGTCTCAATGATTTTTCAAACAATGTATTAACTTTCTTAAACTGATTTCAATACTTACAGTAATGTTTAATTGGAATTGTAAGAGTTGTGAAAGGAAAGCCCACTGAGAGGCATATAAATTGGAATCTGCTTACCCCTACACTCAGGGCAGCATACAGCACAAGATGAGGCTTCCTCTGCTGCTGCACCACTGGGCTTCACCCCACCAAAGAAAAAGCTAAGAGCTGTTTATTCCCTATGGCATTCTGCAAGTGGCTCTAACAAGCAGAAAGATGAAGATTGACACTACAGGAACTTCATGCTGTGGAAAATCTAAACAGAATAATTCACTTGCATCCAGCTTTCTTCTCAGCTTCTGGCAGAACTCCTTGTGTTGGAATTTTAAGCCCCACCTGCACTGGCCTTCCTAAGACATTGCATCATGCTCCATCCTTCTAGTTCAGTTGCTAATTTTCAATATATTGCATTCTATGTTTTGCCCCATCAACAAAACAAAGCTGTTGACAAACAGAGGCTTTGCTCAGGAAGAAATTCCAAACATTTCATCACAGGAATGTGAGGAAAGGAAGTAGGGGCTACCTCCTATTTTCTTCTGGCTCCTGTCTGGCAAAACGTGCCCTGCAAGGCCCACCTCCACCTCTGCTAGCTGCAGTGCAGTTTTTTGGTTCAGGATATATGGCACCTGTGTGGCAGTGACTGGTGGAGACAAATGTTTCAAGCATCAGCATCTGTATTTCATAAAGGAACATGAGGATTTGATGAAGCCAGCCTGCAGGACCTCCCAGAAACCTTTCAAGAAACATCTCAGCTCCCTGTGGGTTTCTAGGTAATAGCGAGCTGTCATAGTTGCTTTGTGGCCCTTCCTAACACAGCACCTCACTGCATCCCAGGTTTTACTTACTCTTTCTTCAAAATAGGGCTTTGAGGCAAGGAAATCTTATGTCCCTATTCACTCACCAGGACAGAGAGCCCAAGTCTGATGGAGGGAAGACATCAGGACCCCAAGGGGATCCACACATCTGTCACTCAGCTGCTGGGCCAGCACCAGCCGTGACCTGGGGGGAGCATCTGTCCCAGCAGTGCCGTGTGGTGGCCAGTGGAAGGCTGAAAGGTATCTGACAAATGGTGGGAACCTTGGCCAAGACATGGGTCTCCTCTAAAGGCTGGCCTGAGCTTCTTCCCAGCTTTACTCAGGAGCTCTCTTAAACTTATTCCCAGACAATTTGCACACTGGATAAGTCTGGGTTTAAATGCATGCTCAAATTTGTGCTTAAAATCTAAGCCAGGGAATCATTTAATAATGTTGTCTTGGAAGATGTGTAGCAGACCAGGGATCTGGACCCGGGCTTCTTTCCTGTAACTGGTCTTTCTCCCTTTATATTTCTTTATTCTTAGAGATCTTTTCCACCATTACTTGAGGTTTTACAGCCATGAGAAAAAAATAGAGCAGAGGAGGATGGAGGAAGAAAACTGGGATAAAAAGCAGGAGAAGAAAGGAAAAAAAATATTTCAAACTATATTGTTTCTAGATAATGTTAACTGAAGAATTATAAAAAATCAAAAACCATAAAAATCTTGAAGAAAATAACAGTGGTACCCTAATATTTTCATTATAAATAATTTTTTTTAAAAAGTGGAAAAGAAAACTGTGACCAGTTCCCACAAGAACCTTTAAAAACACCTCTTGACAAGGATTACACCACATTTATGAGGTGGCCATTCCATGTGCAATCAAGCCAACTGGCTTTTTGTGTTCCCAAATATGAAAAAGAGGTGCTGTAACACTAGTGCATTGTTACTGATGTGAGTGTTGAGATAAGTTTTCTTGCAGTCAGGTCCTTCTCAAATAAACTTTATAAGCTACGCTTGCCCCATTTATACCAAACAGCATGATCTGCTTTATGTCTACAATGAAAAACATGGTTATAAAACCTCTTCTTTACTCTTGTTTTTATGTAACATAATGTCAGAATCAGTAGCATGGAAATGAAGGCCCAGGTTACGTGCCAGAAGCCTTGGAATATAAAACCTTGCTGTGGGCTGATAATATCTCACTGATTCTTACCAGTCTCCAAGACTCTGTCCACGACCCTTCTGCAAAATAAACTTTATGAAATCAAAACTTGCACCCTCCTCAGAAGTCCAGTCCCTTCCTGTGGTGAACACTGCATTTGTGATAACCAAAGGAATTTTATATTTAGGGACAGCACTTGTTCTTGACCTTCTGAGAACTGTTTCCATTGACACATGCTGAAAAGAAAAGGGATAAAAATTCCCTTTGGGATTTCAGTTTAGATCCTACAGTTCTAATATGAAATTTAAACTGCCCCAAGCTGCTGGTGTTAGAATACCGCCTGCTAAGTATAAAGCAGAAAGGGAAAAGTCCAGAAGACAATACTTCATTACATGGAAATTCTTTGAATCCTAAAGCCATATGGAATATTAAAAGCTTTCCCCAAATCCCTCTCAGACTAGTGGAATTCAATTGTTGTAAAAAAATGATATTTAGAAGAAGAAGAAGAAAAGTCTGATATTCTGCATCTCTGGGAGCTGGCTGAAACTCAGCTATGATTAGAAAAATAGCTTCAGCACAATATAAGAGCCAGGAAACAAAATCTCTTCTAATCATTCCATCAGCAGCTTTCTCAGTGAATTAGGGTGTGTGCCTCCCCCAGTTCAGAGATCACTGCTTCCCAGTCAGGTCTGTTTTGTGAGCATTGTAGGGATCTAAAATAGCACATTATGGGCAGCCATGCCCACAGTGTCTTGTGGTTTTTGCCTTCTGAAGAGTAGCTCTAACAACCCTATCAAAAAAGTCACACAACTCACCACATATAAGGTGCAAATTCCTTCATGAACATACACAGGAAGTAGTTCATGCACAAATGAATTTGCATCAGTTTTTAGTCAACCCCTTATGAGAAATTACCAAATCTACAAAGATAATGTCCCTGGTCTTGGAAAAGTCATGGTCAGAAAAAGTGACTGCCTTTGAAAAATACACTGCTGTTTTCCTACCACCACCCTGAGTTCAAAAGCCTGTTCTGCTGGGCTGGGAAAAGGATCTGATCCCAAGTTCCCAGATCTGCACCTGATCCACAGGACACAACTCAGCTTTGAGGCTCTTTGAAGAACAAGTTTGAGAAAAAAAAATGTTGTCCCATGCCATCCTCAATAGCTGGAGGACCTTTAACATTAATTTTTCACAGAATACACAGCATGTTTTCCACCAAGGCAACAGAAACCAGGATTTGGTAAAATACTATAGCAACACACTAACTTCCCTGGCAATGTGAGTGACCCACTCTTCACTATAAAAGATATTAAAATGGCATGACATTTTAATGAAACTCTTAGATCATCTCTCAAGCAGCTCAGGGGAGAGCGTGCTACAGTTTTTTCTTCCCCTTCACTGGAAGAGCCCACTCAGAGGAATTGCACACTGTACTTGTTGGCCTCCTTCCACTCGAGGTTATGAATCAGAGCTGTGTTAACCAACCCAGAGAAGCCTCCTCCATGCTGGGTGCAGCAGAAGGCCAAATAAGATTTAATTGTCCTTGCTACAGCTCTCCTTTGCTAGGCTCAAGGCTGAGCCTTCAAGCCCCTGGGGGCACGGCCATTCCCGTGGCACATTCCCTGTTGCACAGAGTCCCTGCCCAGCACAAAGGCAGAATGGAGCATGACCAACAAGTGTGAAGTGAGATCTTTGCTTGCCATCACCTAGAATTTGCAATGTACCACAGAGAGATGTTATTCACCCATACTATTGCACCCTGTGATTTGCACACACCTACTATCACTGTGCCATCTGGTAATGATTTTCTGCAAACAGCAACATCATATATTCTTGCTGGGAGTTTGTATGAACTACATGGCTCTTGCTGTTTCCCACTCAGGATATACCTTCTCTTTGGTAAGATCAGTGGGCCAAACTTTGATGTCAACATTCAGCTCTTTTTTGTTGCCCAGAACTCTGGCTAGCCATGTAAGCATCTGCCTCAGCCAAGACGAAAATTCAATCATAAGACCCTCTCAAGTTGAACAATAAAGGGCTCTTATTTTATATCAAACTTCTGTCTAGCAGTTTTTCCTTACAAATCAAAGGATGAAATGCAAATAGCTGTATGTGTGAAATGTTCCCTGTGCAAAACTGCAAATTTTAGGCGAGAAGGCTGTGTAGGTATGCTCCGGTTTTTTGGTCATTCCCCAGTGAGGGGTATCAGGCTCAGTTTCCCATCATCTCTGGCTGGACACTGAGTGAGCAGGAAGCACTGTGGATGTCCAAAGATTTCACTCTGTTTTGATCACCTCAGATACAAAGCAGAATTCACCTTGCAGCAGCACAGCTGGCAGTAGAGCAAGTGAGGCTGAGGAGAGACAGGCACACCAAACCCACTTCATGCCACGGGGGCAGAGGCCAAGCATGAGGAGCAGTGAGCAGAATGATGGATGTTCAGGCAGATAAAGGTAATTAACCCTTGGCCAGTTTAACCACGGACTTGTGTGTCCTCTGTATCTTGAAAACTTTTAATCAATGTACGATACCTCTCCTATAAAGAAAATGAACATTGACTCTGCCACAGCTCAGACCTCATAGATGAATCACAGGTTGTGCAAGATGTATGCTAAACAGAGAGTCCATCCAGACAACCATACAAATCCCTGTGGACTTAAATGCAATGAATCAGACCTTGTTTAACCTGTACCTGTATGATTTCTATGGCCAAAGCCAAAACTCTTACACAGCTCCAATGCATCTGAGCAGAGCTGGGCCTGCTCTCATCACAGGCTGGACACCATGCCCACACAAATATCTGCTGTCTTTTTAACTTCCAAGCTTCTTAAAAACTTACAGGCACCACAAAACTCACTTCTTCCAACTGCATTGGTCACTAATGAATCCCGGCCAGAATCTCTCCATTAAACACCCAGATTTTTTGATTGTGCTGACCTATTTGCACCCAAGAGTTTATTTTAACACAGGATTTTTCCCTCCTTCTCAAATTTATTTTTTTAATAAAATTTAAGAAAATGCAAGAAAGGTTTTGCTGATATTTGGTTACTCACCACATGCTGAGTTGAGTTTCCTGTTTAAAGGAGAGAGGCTGAGTATGTGCATGTGTGTAAGCCAACAGGCTTAGAAGCACCAACACCCAGCCATGAGATTTTTCTGAGCTGTCTTGACCCAAGTAGCACCAAGCACAGCTTGTACACTGCAAGCAGCACTGGGCAGAGGTCCCAGCAAATGCAGAACAATATTTTTAATTCATCTGGGGGATTTCCTAAAGAAAACCTTGGCATGGAAAGAGCAAATTACATTCAGCAAGAGTGGCAATGTTCTAGAAGGATTTAACTGGTGATAGATGCCTTTAGAGGAGCGCAAGTCCCTCTCAAAGTTTGTCCCAGAAGCAGGCGTGTGAGAGGGGCAGTGAGGGAGTTGGAGAGCATGAGAGAGAGGCAATTAATAGCAGATGAGGGAATAAAGAAGTGCTTTCTTCAACAGGCCTCCAAAACTGTATGGAAAAAGGTGCTAAAGAAGGGCTACAGAGAAAGCTGTCCTGCTCCTTGTAAGAGCTGCAGCAAAAGCAGCAGGGGTGTGCCCTGAAAAAGCAGATTTCCCCATATTTAATACATACAATACATACATGACCCTGAAAACGAGGGTCACATGTGGAAGGAAAGGAAAATACCCAAACTAAGTGTCAACAGAGACAATCCTGAAAAAAATCCTTTCTGATCCAAGGGGTCACCATCCCTCACATTCTGACTGTGGGTATTGTGAAATCTGGTGATTTTTTTAACAGTCCAGCTTGTCTCAAGATTTATGTGTGAACCTCATCCACCATTCTCTCCCTTTCATGGAGACTTCTTACCCCTGTGCACAGAAACATAACTTCCAGTTTTGCTGATAGGGTCAGAAATAAGCTGCAAGAAACAGAAATGTCTCCATTTGTAAAATCTGTTTTAAGCCAAGCTCAATACTTTATAAGGATCATTTTTTGGTTCATAGAAAACTGGAAGCTGAACTTTGCTCCCTTTTGACAGTCAGGGACTTGCATATCACCTCAGCAAAACAAAACAAGCCTGCAAACAATATGATTAGGTAAAGCCTTTTCTATTAATGTCCTAGCAAGAAATCCTTTACAGCACAAACAATGTACTAATCTCCAATCTGCCTCAAACTCTATAATATCACTCCAGGCACTATATTAAGCCTTATTGTTCCCTTCAGTAAAAGGCAGTTCTGAGGTTGCATTTCTGGGGACAGCTTCACACAATTAGAGGCTGAATAGCTGTAAGCATGACTCCTACAACTGAGAGGAATGAGCATTTCATATGGCCCTTCCTAAAAGACAGAAGATATGAGGGTAAAAGCAAGTGCTTTCAACCAAAGGCTGGGAAAGAAAACCAGCTTCTTGTTACTCTAAGCATTGAAACCAAATATCTGTTTAATTGATCTGCTGAGCCCTCATAAGTGAGTGCACAGTACATGTGAGACATTGCATACCATTTCCTTATGAGGTTCCAGCTTGCTTTCTGCTGTGCTTAAGATTGCAGCTGTAGTCCAGGGAGTTAGAGAACCACAGACCCTCAAGCGTCCTTCCACATTTTGAAATGTGCATTTCTTGTGAAGTGCAGGAGAAAGAGCATTATGAATACAAAACAAGGGGCCAGCACTCCCAGTTCCAGAGCCTTGCTCTGCCTTTCACAGCTGCCTGCAGTAAAGCATATCACTCCCTTGGTACCTTAGTTTCCTCGAGAATAACTGTGCTTCAATGGTAGGAAGAACATTGAATTTGGCTATTGCTTGCAACCTGGCAAGTACATATGAGGTACTTTAGTAAGTGATATTTAATATTCATTATATTTGAAAATATAAAATAATTTTCAGAAACATGCTATCTTCATTTTATCCAGACAGCTCTGAAGTCACCAAAAGTATTGCATTATAATGTGAGTATCAGAAGGATTTAGTCAAACACCCTTCCCCATAAGACACCAATCCTTTCCTGATGCTAGCTGCCAATCTGGCCTTGATTCAGGGCATGTCTGGCTGCAGACTTCTTTAATCACAGTGCTACTGGATTTTGCACATGTATTTTCAAAGAAAAAAAAAGAAATATTATGTTCTCTCCACTCTTTCAAGGTGCACTTGCCTTGGAGGGAGCACACAGAGGAAGAGGCTCACAGGTTTAAGGCTCACCCTTTTCATAGACTTGTGAATGGTTTGGGTGGGAAGGGTTCTTTAAAGCCTGTCCAGTCCAACTGCCCTGCAATGGGCAGGGACATCTGCAGCTAGATCAGGTTGCTGAAAGCCCTGTCCAACCTGACTTTGAATGTTTCTAGAGATGGAGCATTCTCAGGGCAATGTGTGCCAATGTTCCAGCTCCTTCAATGTAAAAAGCGTCTCTCTTATGTCCAATCTAAAATTACCCTTTTTTAATTTAAAAGCATTAGTCCTTGTCCTATCACAATAGGTTAAAAAGTCTGTCCTCATCTTTCCAGAAATGATTCTAGTTTGGATCCCCTCTGGAGGCATTGGACTCTGGATAAGGAGTTTTGGCGGGTAACATGAGATTGTAGTTATTTCCCTGGCTGGCAAGAGCTAACTCTTTGTTCTATGGGAGTAACCAGAAAGGTGGCAAAGAGCCTCAAAACTTGCTGAAATTAACTAGAATTAGGGACCATTGCAAAGTTCCTCAGGTTCTTAATTTTCAATGCAAATTGGTCCAGTGTTGCCCCTTCAGCTGAAGGGATTTCCTATTTCTAATCAAACGGAAATAGCCTGAACTAAAGCGGAGCAAAAAGCTGCCAATCCACAGCTGCCTTTTTCCTGTAGGTTCATCCAAGTCTCCCATGAAGTAATTGAAATATCACTGTGTAATGAAACTTATAAAACCTTAATATAGGATTTATACTTTTTCATGTCTATTCTTTCCAAAGCTTGCCTCCATACCCTGTCAATAGGTTTCCTCAAGGGCATGGGTAAAGATCTCAGCTGCATCTGGTTTGACTGCATCCTAATGAAAATGGTGAGTTGATCAGTATCGGATATATCTGAACATTCTCCCAAAATTACATCTGACATTTACAAGGAAATAAGACTGTAAATTCAGCCTTAGGATCTAGTAGTTGCTTGTAAAGCAAGAATTGGCACTGGCAGGCTCATGTTGATCTAGAAATTTCAGGTAATATAAGAATTCCTTCAGCAGAATAAAACCTGTGCCTGCATAAAGTAAATTTTAAGCATCCAATGTCAATCAGAAATGAAATGCAATGCAATGCAATATCCCCCCTTGAGATGTGGCCAAAAAGGAAAACTTTCACAAGTTGAAGGAAAGATAGTAACCCATCCTCCCATGTTGCATAATGCAACCCAGCTCACATATGGTTTTGGTCAGTGTTTATCAGACAACACAAACATTTCCACAAGCAGGAAAGAAAGTCCTAGGGACAGATGGGGGCAGTAAAAGGAGGATCTGAGACCAGATACATTGCCTCAAGGTGAACTCTTGGAAGTATGGGGTTGAACATCATCCCTTTCCAGAGACAGCTGTTGGGAAGGGAAGATCAGGTTTTTTGGGGGATTACATAATGCAATGGCATTCCCCTATAACCATTTTTCTCCCTGGGGAAAAGAGTTTTTTTGTAAAGCTTCCAGTTTGAAGTTTCTTCCTCCAAATTGCTTAAACTTCTACTTTTCAAAATATCTTTTATTTTCCAGATTTAAGATAATTGTAGTGGCTAGAAACCATTTAGAAATATTCAGAATGAAACCAAAACATTTGAAAATCATCTAAACAAAGTGCTGCACTTGACCCCTAACCTTACTGCTCTTTTCCAGATTTTTGTTTCACCAATATGTTTCAGATTTTGACTTTCTAGCCTCTGTCAGAAAAAAAAATGTTTTTCCAGTGCTTTGAAAAAGAAAATAAGAAAATAAAATAAGAAAATAATTTCCAACTTAGATCTAGTGTCACTTCTATGCCCTGCTTCTTATATAATGCTTAGTTTTTCTCCACTGGCACTTGCAGGAAAGGAAGAGTTTTGGATTCAAAAGTGTACAAAGACTGTCACTGCAGTAGAGATAAAGAAGAGAGAAGGGAGATGATGAAAGAGTTCATCTCCTGTGATCTTCAGTCTTACCCATTTCCCTCTCCACCCTCAGTAAGCATTTGCTGGAGCCAGTATGAAAAATCTCCCAAGGCACTGTTGTTCCAGCCCACACGAGGCCCTGGTTGGCAGTTCCCTTGGTTTTTTGCACTTGATCCCATGTGTATCAGTCATGAAGTGCAGATCTCAGTTAGGGTGAGCCTCACCCACAGATTCATTACTTGCTCTGGGTCAGATCCAGAACTTTAATGCCAATTCTTACTCAACCAAAACTCCCAACTGACTCCCAGAAATCTTGACTGTAAAGTTTGTCTCTGCCATCACTCATAACTCTTGCAAAACATCCATGAGCTTAGAAAACATACTGGGTATCCTTTTGGATTTAGAGAAATCCCTCTTCAGAATAAAGTTCTCATTCACATCACCCTTGCCTCTCCAGCTGCAGCAGAACACCACAGTCAGTCTCTCCAGCTGCCTCAGGCCTGAGTGAGAGCAGGAGAGGGTCACACAGCCACAAAAATTTGAAGCACTTCTCAGGCCAGTTGCGTGCTTTCTCTGCTCCCCTGTCACTCTGCTGCACTGCCCAGTATAACAGGATGGAGAGCAATCTTCCAGATAGACACACAAAGGAAGGAAATCATGCAGAGGCTGTTCATACACGCCTCTCTGCTCAGAGGACTACTGCCCCTTGAATTCGGTCATGGACAAAGCTGGCAGAGGCAAGGATTCAACTGACCTGGCTACAGCCATCTAGACAAAAAAAAAAAAGCAAATAACATAGGCTGCATTTGCTCCCTCAGCAATCAAAAGGGAGGTAACTTCAGGAGAGCAGAGATTTTATTTCAAAAACACCATCTCCTTGTTCACATCTAGGCATGTCTGGGAGACAAATGGAGTCAGGGCTCCAGGCAACCCCCTGACACCACAGTCTGGTGGGAATAGAGACGACACCAAAGGTGTCCATGGTGCAGGTGTCCTAGGCCACTCCTTGCCCCTAGGCATGCACAGAGACATCAGCATGAGAAACAAACCTAACTCCAAACCAAGTGTTGTGCCTTGGCACAAAGGCAGCCAGGCACAGAGTGGTGGGCTGTGCTCTGGGAAGGCACACAAGGCATCTGCACACACTACAGCCTGCACAGCCAGGGGCCACCATGGCTTGCACTGCTGCCAGCACACCAGAGATCATCTCTGGTTGTCAAGAGGAAGATCTGCCACATCTCACTGTGCATGAGAAGTCATGCTTACAAGCTCAGAGCTGAAAGCCCCACATGCAGTGGGATGGGGTGCAATGCAGCAAGGATGAGCTCTGGAAACCATCCCATGTGAGCAGCTGCACCCAGGCAGGACACACTGCTTCAGCAGCTAAATGTGAGGGGCACAGCCTGCTTGCTCTGGCATCTCATACACTTGGTTATGCCAAAGAAGCAGCAGACACTGGAGTGATCTTAGCAGCTCCCTAGTGCCTTCACTTCTCATCCTCCTTAGTGCCTCCAGCTCTCATCCTGATGTCTGTAATGACTGGAGCTGAGTCTTGTGCAGGCTGAATCTAAATAGACTGAGTTTCACCCCAGACTACAGCACATCTCAAGGCAGTGAGTGCCTGTGAGGGCTATGAGGCACCTGTGTGCTCATAGAACTCTTTCTATGAGACCTGAACATGCAGAAGTATGTGTTTCCCACAAGTGTGGCCATGCCCTCCCCAAACCATACAAGAGATCCCTGAAGAAGGCAGCTTAAAAATTGCTGGATTTATCAGCATAACAAGAATGTTTCTGGGATTATTTTTATTTGCCTTCTGGTTTGGGGGCTTTTAGATCATGTTTGTGTGTGGGTTTTTTCTGCAACCATAAAACCTAAAAACTGTGCTGAAATTTTTATTGTTCCCATGAATCCAGGAGCTGGAAGTTCACAGAATGTTCATGGGAGTTATGGTAAAACTCATGGGCTAAGAACACATAGACTTGAATGCAGGAGGCTGTTGTGTTGTGCTAAGCATATTTAGTCTGTGTAACAATATGTGAAGGGAGTTACATAAGGAGGATGTTGTAAGTTAGTATGACATGTCTGTTGAGGAGATGATGTGTATATAGGGGATTCTTGCACTCTAGGATCATAAGTACATCTCTGGCAATTGTGTTTTCTGAAATGGGCCTGGTATTTTATTTTTTTCAGAGTGCAGAAGTGTATCAGCACAATTTGATAGTTACTTGCTGGCTGCATATAGGAGGTTTTAGAGAACACAGAAAAAGACAGGTATTTGAGGACTATGAGATCCAGTTTGTGACCAAGAATAGATACAGCTGGACTTGGTTTTTGGGTTAATCCAGACACAGACTTTCTCCTGTGTGCTCACTGAATCCAAATCACAGAAAGGATTAAATCTAGTTGAATCACAAAATGCTGACTGGTGGCACATTAACTCCATAGCTGGAAGCTAAAATACCAGAATCAGCTATTTTTTACTACTCTGTACACTTTTAGTCCTCAATTCTGACAAACTCATGGCTCCCTCTAGTAGGCCTGCCTACTGAGAAGGACCCTGTGATGTTCATTCAAGGCACCTAGAGTCCTACAAAGTCTGACTTCAAGAGCTGCCAGTGTGCAAATCTCCAGTGCCCTCCTCATTTCAGGAGCTTGAATGTCCCACACAGGCACACCCCTCACAGCAGCACAGCATTAATCTGCAGGGGCAAATCCTGCCCCAGCCCCTCTGAGCTCACAGAGCCACTGCTGCCAGAGCCAGCATTGTGCTGCTGGCACACAGCTGAGATCACTGTGCCAGGTTTCCCTGTCAGCCTGAGGAGAGGTGGTGCCACTGGGGCAGGGCTGGGGTCCCTGCACGGGATCAGCAGCGCTGTCACAAAGGGAAACACTCAGCAATCACATGTTGGAATTCTCTAGAGACCATTCCATCTTTCAAGTGAAACTGTCCAAGTGTTCAAGCCCCAGAGTCAGGTATCTGGTTACCCTTATCTCAAGGACATAACTGCCATGGTATTAGCAACCATTAAATTGTCCAATCATTTTTTAATACGCCTCCAATACAATTGACCTGGTGACCCATTTGCTGCACAAAATACCCCAGGCAAAAAGCTCCAGGAAACCCTCAAGAAACCCAGCACTCAGTAAAATGTCCCATTTTGGTTTTCTGGGCTGCCTCTACAGTTTAAACCATGCAGCTGTGTGAGAGCTTGGCTCTTTGAAAAACGTGTTTTCAAAAATGCCTGGCTTGTCTTCCTATCAAGATAGAATACTTGGTCATTTATCATTTGTCTTCTCATGGTTTTCTGCCTGAGGGCCAGCAGCTCACTTGGAAGTTAAGTCCTAATTGTTTACCATCTCAGGTTTCTCAACTATCTTGGGGATTTTCACAGGAGCATATAGAAGTGACCACCACGAACATAAAACACAACAGATTTTCCCATTACCCACCCAAGATTTAGTACTCTTCTAGGCACATAATAAAAAGGACTCTGTTGGTAATTAATCACCTGATTAAGGTTCCAGGCTTGCAGGTCTCGTTTTTTTCTATTGAGACATGCTTTCTTTCACTGCCTGTCAACCCAGCTGTACTTGAACCCTCACCTGCATTAGTACAATAAGATTCTCTTCATGGGCATTGTTCTAGTGATCATCAGTGAAATGGTGCCTTTGGATCCTGCTGACCTAGAGGATCATGTGAGGAATGCTACCCTCCATGTAGTGAACTGATAGCAAGAACTTGGAAATGTAGCAGATAGAGTATGATAAATATTAGAAGAAATTAGACTTCTTAATATCTATAAGGTACCCAGAAGCTTCATCAAGAATTTACATAGAGCTTGCAGGGCTGGATGGTGAAATATATTTTTTTTTCTTTAGTCCTAATATTCACTTTTAACCTTACATCAGGAGCTGAAGCAGAAATGTTAGAGCATGAAATTCTGCTTCAGAGATGGGCAGCTAGGTGATGCAGTGAGAGCTGAAGAACTAGAGCTCTGCAGAGCTGGGGGGAAAGTTGTTCTCATCCACTTCAGCTTATTTCATCAGGTTCAGAGGTCAGTTTTCACCATAATTGCAGGGGTGTCTGTGCCAAAGATAGGGCGGAAGGGCTACATGAAGAAGCAATTTTCCAGTGAGTTACTGTTTCAGTGATTCAATCATTTTACTGGTCAGTTTGGAGTGTTTCTCAAATGACCCCCTTAAACTGATGGGCAGCTGTTTTTCAGCATCAAAAAATTACAATTACAGCAAGATTCCAGGCATGACCCCTTTCCACATGTATTTTAGCTTCTATATAAATCCTTTTGGCAGCACCAGACAGGAGGAAAAGGCTCTTTGGTCAAACAGTTTAAAACTTATTGTTTTGGGTTTTTTTAAGTAAATACTTGATAACATCTATTTAACACAAGCTCTCAGTGAATACATGTATAAGGAAAAAAAATCTGTGTGTGAGAGATATAAGACTATAACTAAATCTGGTTTGCAAATTTCCGACTAAACAAAGTTTCATCAGTAAACACTGCTTCCTTGAATATTTCATCTGAAGCATCTCACATTTGATCAAGTTTCACTGAAGCTGAGACAAAGCTAAGTTTTAACAGATTGACATTGAAATAGTTCTGCCTTGGTAACCAGCTCAGATGAGTTTCATTTCTCAGACTTGTTTTCAGAATTTCCATTATACAGCAGTAAAGAACAAATTAGAAACTGAAAAACTGCATCTCAGAAAACTTTCCCAAAATCCGGAAATGCTGGCTTTTGGTCACACTTATTGATCTCATGTTCAGCTGTGATTTGAGAAGTTCCCCTCCTTGTTCTTGACCTCTTAGAAAGAGGAGATTAGATATTATTAGACAAAGACCAATTACAATAATAAAATAATGGTAAATTGTGCCAGAAGAAAAAAAAAGTGGAAAGAAGCAAATGGGGAGGGAGAAGAAGAAACAAAAAATCCCACAAGTAGTTTCAATTTTCACCTCTTCAGTATCACTGTGCAGAACCAACACAGACTCTGATGTATTAAACGGAAATAGCTGCAAGCTCTTTGTTTGTTTGTATTTCTTATTTGTGACCTCTGAAAATATGGTCATCAATCCCAAAGACGCCAAAGATCCCAAACAAGACACTGTAGCTGTTTCTTTTAACAGTGACTGGGAATTTAGAGTGGCATGAAATTTAAGACATAACCGAGATGCCAACTTTCAGAAAGTGCTGAGAAGCGATGCCCCGGAAATCAGCCTCATTGCAGTTTTCCCATTCAGAAACTCAAACACTAAAGCATTCAAAATCACCACCACATGGATTCTTTGTAGTCCTGAAAACTCAATCCCTAATTAGGCTGATGCACAAAAAAACTGGTCATTTTTTGCTATTTTTAGAAACCATTTTCTAAATACTAATTAAATTAATCACCTAACCAGGTAGTGAGAAATCACTTTCCTCTTAGTTAGTCATCTAAAACACTGATAAAAACAACTGTACAGGAATTTGTCTCAATCATTCTGGGAACTTTCAACACTGTTTCATAGAAATCAGCCCCACTGACACCCTGCATCATATATGCAGGTGTGTGCGTGTATTCATGCACAGACATAAACACATACATGGTGCTTGAAAGAGCCAAAATATGCCAAAAGGCCATGTTTGCATTACAAAGGTCTTAGAGGTGTATGGATTAACTGCAAAACAGGAGAATTTTTCCTCTAAGCATATCTCAGTACCTATATCTGCACTTAAATTCTATTTCAAGCACTGACGATGCCTGTTTGTGTGCGCATATATTGTGCTTTGTTTTCTTTTCTATCTAGATCATTAACTGGAGTAAGTCAGCTCATGTGCAAAACATCTGTTTTTCAGTTAAGTCCTGCTTTTCCTCAGCTTAACAGCTACATTGATTGAAGCATAAAGCTGTTGCTGAATTGATCACAAATGGTGTGACACAGGCAGAACAGCAACCTAGGCTCCTTCCTAGCCTTAGTTGCTTTATTTCTGATGCCAACTCTGAAAAATTAGCATTATGAATGATTGATAGCATGCAATCAACAGCTTCCAGAACTATTACCATCTCTAATTTTCAGTGAGGGAGGAGGTGACTCCATCTTGTTTATACTGCTGGAATCTGGCTGGAGGGCTTTGGCTATGCTGCGAAGGCTCAGTTCAGTTCATCTGGGGATTTATGTCAGCATTTCACACATTCTGGGAAACTTCACTCACCCTATAGACAGTGCCTCCAGCTCTAGAAGTTAACCTGGGCTGTAGAGGATCTGTAACAACCATCTCATTATCCAAGGTGGCTTCCATCTCCACTCTAGTTTATGACTGGTGTTTATTATTTCTAGTGCACATAGGTGTGCACAGCATGTTTTATGCACAGCATGGAACCCAGGGCCCAACTCCTGCACTCAGGTCCACTACTAGGTGCTCTAGTGGCCATGCTTTGGCTGGAAGGGCTTTGCTGGAGCATCAGCATGTGGGCCTGTGCATCCAGAAGCAGGACAGGGAGAGCACTGATGGTGATACACAGAGAAGCGTGGCTCACAGTACAGGGAGGCTGAGATGTGAAATCCTGGAGCACAAAACACTTTGGTTACAGATAGTGCCAGATATTATTCCTCACTTTATTAGGTTTTAGTTGCACTAGTGACATTTGGGTCAACTAACATATGGACTCATTTTGTTTATACCTGTCTCCCACCACGAATGAAAAAAAGAGACATGAGGCAATATAGATCCTAATTTCAGTGTCTCAGTCAAGTGTCTTTGTTTGGGCTGAATGCATGTGGAATGTAGTATTGAGGAGCCTGAAGAAAGACTGGTTTCCTTTGAGAAAGATCAGTACTACTACAAGTGATCCCAGTGTAAATAGAAAGATAGGGTCTGTCACAGACAGGGAACTCCCAGGACCTGTATCATACAGACATGTCATCACACCAGTATTTATTCTTGCCATTCAGTCAACTCACATCAACCAAACCTGGCCACTGCAATCAAGGGCTTCTTGATGCAATGACATTATCACAGAGGTTTTTTGCTCAGCTGACCCAGACTAACCAGCAGCTCTGTTTAGGCTGAATTTAAATCACACTGCTCCCCTCAATGCAAATATGAGCTAGCTGTCCTCTAACAGCAGAGCCTTTAACCTTTCAGGAAGTGTGAGGAAGCTGCCATCTGGCTGGCCATCTGTCTTTCCAAAGGTGAGGAAGCAGGAAGGCTGAGTGACGTATGACAATGCTGAATTCCCAAAGTATTGGTGACCTCAGTGCTTTACGGTGTGGTTTTGCCCCACATGGATTCTGTCACTCTCCCTTGCTCATGGGGTTAGCAGCCACAAACACAATTACTGCTGGGCTTGGGGTCCTCCCCCTCTTCCTCTGACATTAATGAAATTGCAAGCAGCTATGACTGTACTCGCTGCCCTGCTTTGGCAATGTTTACAAAGCTGTTACTTTGCTGGGCTGCCCTTTCAGTGCCAAGTGTAAGAAAAGTCTTTGAGGTTGCATTTACTATTTTACCTCCTTGGATGCTGTTATGTCTTCTGGCTGGGAGCTGGATACCAGTGCAGACAGAACCAATTATTCAAGCCCCTCCACATCTGGCACCTGCCCATAGCTAAATGGCATTTGACCTGGGAGCCTGATCTTCCATAGACAGCAACTTTATTAACAACAGCTCAAGGAAATCCCCCATCCCCTCTGCCCTAATCTGTGCTGTGCTAAATTGCCCTCAGCTCAGTCACTCCTGAAAAATACTGGATTTCTTACGAGGCTTTGGGGCACACACACAGAGCCACTACAATGGATTTTACTGGCACACCCAGCCTTCTCTGCTGCTGCCTATTGCCATCTTTCATCACAGTGTCATGGAATGTTTGTGTAGAGGGCTTAAATATTCATTTCTCTGGAGGTTCATTTGCACTGCAACATCTCAGACTTGGACTCTACCTTTTTTAATAGAGTCTGTGGGATTTATAGTGTATAAACCAACACAGAGTGGTTTATGAGAACTTTCCTCCAGCAGCATGTACAGCCAAAGTTTCTTGGACCATGGGAGTTTGCGCACAGGGTGTGAGTTTTGCTTCTTGAAGAGGTTTTTGTTGTTCACAGACTCTTCGGCACAGATGTACATGGCATTTTACATCTTAGTGAAATGAAATGTACAAGATTAAACAAGACAGTTTTGTGGAGGGAGGAGAAACCCAACTATGTAGTTTGATGTGATTGCTAAGTGTGACATTAGCAGAAGTCTCAGGAACTACACGTCCAAGTCCTGTTTAAAAATACCTAAATACGCATGACTGTGCTCTTAAGGATTAACTACTGTCATCTTCTCAGCCAAGACACCTTTCCAGACTACCCAACCATAAATGGCACACAGAAAACATGATCTGTTAAGAGATGACCCATTCTAATCACTTATAAAACTCTACTGTAACACATGGCAGTCTATCATGTTATAATTCCCAGCCTGTTCTGCTCAAGTGCAAACTGGGACATATGAAAGAAAAAATGATGCAGTCAAAGCCTCACAGATTGCTCAGAACAGGAGATTGAACTTTGAGGTTTAAAGCACTGTTCTAGCCTCCTTTGCACTGCACTGGATGTTGTCTCAAGAAGCTCCACCTGCAGATAAGGGCATGCATTCTCTCTCTATGTACAACAGATGGTAGGTTTGCTGTACCACAATAAAAAACAAGAGAGACACTGTTAAAAGTCACTTGAGACTGGATGCTAAAGGATTCAAGATCTGGTGCTAAATCTCAGCTGCAAGGCCTGAAGTGAAATGCCACCTGTCTTTTAGATATTTCTTGTTCTACTAGGCTGCTCCAATCCAATCAGTCACCCATTTCCCAGGCCATCTTTTTCTGCAAGTTCATGTAATTCTCCCTACAAAAAGTGAATTCACTTTCTAAGAAGACAGGAGAAGGTGTAGCACCCTCCAAACAATCCTGTTTCAGTTTTTTCCTGCTGTGGGTAGACTAACTTAGAAATACAGCAGTAAGAACTATTCATCACGAACAGTCATGCAGCTGAACTATAGATTCATGATTTATATCAAATTCCTCAAAGTTTGTGGGCATTTTCAAGGGACGCCCCACTCCTCCAAACCAGAGCTGAGTAAAACTGGATCAATTTATTGCTCCAGGTGAGAACCAGAAGAAATTCTCTCTTTTGACCTCAAAGCAGTTGATTTTGTGTGCATCTAACTCTCAGACTATGGATATGCAGATCAAAACCAAAGAAAGGCCTTACAACAGAAACCCTTTCACCATGAATCTGCATAGCTTTCCCTGGGAACTGAAGGAAATAGAAAGGATCATTGGGCTTCTCTAGCTATCCAGCTCCCTTGGAGCTGTAAGAGAAATATAAGAACTAAGCTTTTTCTCTTCCTGAAAACCACATATTTATCTGTGCTTTGTAACTGACCCTGACTAAACGACTGGGAATGATGAAATATTGAGTGGGTTAAATCTGTTTCCTCGGCTTGATTGATTAACATTAAATGTTAATGACTGCAGGAAAACAACCTGGCTTGATTAGCTGTGATTGGGCAGAGAGGTCAGCTGGGTCTTCTGACGGGTGGATACAAATTCTGCATATGCTGATTATTCATGGAGAGCAATATATTCATTTGCAGGTGGTTCACACAAGCTGATGCCAGTGAAAATTGTGCAATTAAAAGCTCCTTGAAAGCTGAAAGCACCCAGCTGCTATCAGATGTCAAACAGTATTTAGCAAAAGCCTGTAAAATGACTGGTACAATCAACATCCCCATCATCACAATTGCCTAGCAGCATCCAGTTTGGAGAAGAGCCACTCATGCCAAGCATGCTCAATACAGTGCAAAAAGAAACAGGTCCTGACTCAGGAATATCATCTTTAGTTGTGCTTCCAGTCTTCCTCTTGCCCTGCTGTGGCTCTTAAACTTCCTTGACTGAAAGAGCTGATTGAATTCTGTTTCTCAGTGAAAAAGCTAGTATTGGATGGAAAATTTAAGAGACGTTTTATTTTTTTCATAACAGGACACCATTCAGAATCAGTGTTAACATCTAAAGACTTAAATATTCAAACCCAGTGTAGTTTGTGTGGGAACTCTGTAACATTTGTGCGGTATAAAAGGTTGCTTTAAAATGTGAGATCAAAAGGCTGAGTTAAAAATCAGGCAAGTTGTCTGAGACTGATGGCAAAAAGGCTCTTCCAAACCACACCTTTTGGACACTTTGCCCCAGTGTTTTATCACCCTCACAGCTCCCCACTCCTGTAAAATCCACCATCACAGACAGAAGCTCAGTTGTCACTGAAGTCAGCAGGGTCTTCTACAGCCCCTCAGAGCCAGGATGTGCCCATCACCCATCTCTCCCTGCCCTCCACCAGGTGCACCATTCAGGGCACCCCTTGAAGTGAACAGGAGTTTTGCCAAATTAAGATCCGCAGGTTCAAGCCCTGCATGCTGTAAATAATTAGCCTTAAAAACATCCCTACAAAAAAATTCCCTGCCTGAGGACTTGTAAATTCACACAGTAAAAACAATCCTCTTGCTGTCTGTAAAATGTGTTCCTTATTAGAGATCGCTCCTGACCCCAAGAGTGCCCACGCTGTATTTCTCCCTCTGCCTCTCACTCCTACACGCATGCGTGCATGTGTGCATGCACTTTGTTCTTTTCTAAAGCTGGAAGCTGTAGCAGCAACAGCAGTTGTAGACATTTTGAGTATTTATTCATCCCCCATATGTTGGGAAAGCCTTTGGGGATTCAAAATAAGATCCTTTGCCCTCATAGAAAGAAGAATAAATATATTGAAAAGAATGTTACAAATTTGGCAAACATCACATATCAACATCAATCCAGACCCTCATCAGAGTGAAGCAAATAACAATGTGCAGATTTTATTAAAAGTACAGGAATGAAAACACTGTTTCCCACAACTGAGGAACTTGAAGTCAAAAATAAGAAAGCCTGGGTTCTAGCTCAGTAATGAGCTTTTTCTCCCCCATGCAGATGAGTGTTTGCATCACCCTGCACTGCACTCCTTTCTCTGAGAGTTGTCAGTTAAAAAATAGATTGTGCTGAACAAAAAAGAAAACATTTCCTTCAGTAGCCAAGAATCCTGATCCTCCTTCTGCCCTGGCTTTACATGTTGTCTAAAGAAAAACGTTTTTCTGGATGAATGCTTTCCCATGCAAGGTGCCTTCTGTTCAGTTTCCCACCACACAATGGCTGCTCAGTCTCCACGAAGATGCAACATCACTTGATTGTAATGACTCCTGATCAGAACTAAAGGCAATTTATCAGCACAATTGGACACATAACAAACATATGTAAGGGACCACATTCTGGGTGCAGTGAAAACCACAGCCATCAGCACCACAACTCAAAGTATTTTTTGAGGGGAAAGCAAATTGATTTTGGTGTCATTGGGATTGTAATCACTGAGATCAGGCATAAGAGGGAGATGTGGTCACGTAACAGAGCAATCCAGACTTTAGTTCCATTCTTTCTGCTCTTAAATTTCCCCAAATGAAAATATGGAGTAACTACTGGTTCCATTGAGGCTGCTCTGATTTATGCTGAAGGAAACAAGATACTGTCTGGCCTTAGGGGCTTTAACTTTTAAAAGGGGATTATTAGAATTCAGCCACAAGAGATTAAAAAAAAAAAAATTTGAGTTCAAATTCCCTGCTCTTCCAAAACCAATAAATTCTTCAATTGGAACTGAATGCACAGAATGAACATTAAGACTGAAAGAGTCATATTAGGTGATAACAGTGATTCCTTCTCATCTTAAAACATCTAACATATATGACAAAAGTAGAGAAACCAAGGGAAACATTTTAGGAATGATCTTTTCCATAGTTCCTCTGTATTCCTTTCTATTTTCTATTTGTTCACTTCATCACTGCTATATTTTGAATGGAATTAAATGTTCTGCAGCTCATGAAATAAATATCACTAAAGTATGGCTCTTGCTAATAATTACCAGCAGAACCCCTAGGTAGATTATGCTTATTTATTGAATTTGACATTGATTTGCATTTTCAACACTTGCAGTAATCTGATCTATGCAGAAACTGGCACCTCTGGATAGTCTTTGGAGATGGAGAGTGTTTAGAATCATTCTTCAGACCCTATAAACCAAGATCCTTATCCCACAAGAGAGTTTCACACCGAACTTTGCACATTTGAATCAGTTCTATTAAATCTGAACAATTTTCAAGCAGTCAGACAAGTTTAAATTCCAGTGGAGCCAAAACATTTTCAGCCATATAACAACCAGGTTTTAGTGCTAATAAATGTCCTTTCCTCCTGTCTACAGGATGTAGAAATGAAACTGCCCCTAAAGAATGTTAACAGAGACACACAATACATCTTACCTCCTTGGACTCCTACAGCTGTGCAGCAAGGGTAATTCAGGGCTACAGGGCTACATTCCAATCCCCGGTGCTTATAAAGTAATTTTCCTTTGTCCTGAAGACCACACTTGTCTCTAATGAGGTCAAAGACATGACTGGGATGGAAGAACTTATGAGAGCAGATCTCATTTCCACCATAGATGGAACTAGTAATTCTAGGCAGGTTTTGTCTCCTGAGGGCCCAACTCAAAGTGAGAGTCTACAACATTGCAGCAACTATATTGCACAGCTTCTTTCAGCCCCTTCTGTCGTTCCAAGCACAGTTCCTCCAACTTGTTTTAAACTTGGTCACAATTCCTGCCATGGAAACACAATTCACCTTTACAGAAAGGTGTTTTGTTGTTTGCTTGTTTGCTTGCTTGTTGTTTGTTTGCACCCTTTCCCCTACATGTGTGTCTGGGCTCCCACAAGCCCAGATTGAGCCCACAAACAGCTCACACAACTCACACGGCAAAAACCAAGATGATGTAGAAAGTTGCAAATTAGGAGGCCTATTCAGATCAATTTGCACCAAAGTAGATTTTCATCTGTGTTCGCTGGGGATAAACAGATGTACAAACAGGAAACTAAACCAGAACCTGTCACTTACCTACCAAATGTAGCCAAAATTTATTTCCCAGTTTACTGCCTGTAGCCCCATGTAGTAAGAGAATATTACCTCAGAGTGAATTAATTAGTTTGGCTGAGCTTGGTGAGCTGTCAAGAATGTTGCCCCAGACATATTACTCTTTGTAACCCTACATGTGGAGAGTAAACAGAGAGTAATTGTATTGTCTCATAACAAGGCTCTAAATGCAAATGAAAAATCTCCTTGCACCCACCAAAAGCAAGCAAATTCTACTGATAAGACTATATAAAATTCCATGTGTAAATTCCTACTAAAATATACCACAGGTTCTGAAACATTAATTTTAATGATTGAAATCTTTCAGGCTCAGTTATTTTCCCAAAATAATTTGAAAGTTTGACCAAAATGGTTAAGCCTCTTCTAGAGAAATAGGATAATAAAAATTTTATGCAAAGGTATTTTCATTATTGAAATAGGGGAAGAAGAGAAGATTTTTTTTAATTAAATCCAAATGCAGTAAAAGTTTGCATCAAAATAACAAATGGAAATAATTAAAACTCTTCATTGGACATATGTGTTACAGATCCTACATTTGTTGTACTCTCTTGCAGTCAGGCCTTGAGACACATGGGAAAAACAAAGTTAAACCAGTCATATTAATAAAGCCATGAAGTATAATTGTTTATACTTATAACTGTTTATAAGCATGTAGCCAATATCCACCTGCCATAACCTGAACTACACTATGGCCCCAGATAAGAATGTGAACCTTGATCAAGTACAATGAAGGTCACAGGCAGCTTTGGGGGGAAAAGGAAATCCAGCATTTTTTCTCCTGTTTGAATCTTCAAATTAAATAAAACCATCATGAACTAGGAGGGTGGCTCTTTTCTCTGGCAGTGGGAGGAATGTCTGAGGTCACTGTGGAATTCATGACCATGTGAGGGTAATGGATAGCATGAACAATCCTGGGACTCTGGCTGCATGCAGATCCCTCAGCAAAGATTGTCTACAGAGCCTAGAAGCAGCAGGGAAGAAGAGGAAGCAATACAAATAGATTACGAAACACTCAGACATTCTATATACTTAGCCAGAGGATGGGAGTTATATTAATCCTGATACCATGAAATTCTAATTAGCTGTTTTGTGTGTCTCAGTAAGAGCTGGAGATTCAGGCAGACACGTTCTCAGCAATACTTTTTTACTAATCTTATGATTTTGCCCTCAGCGGGAAAAGAACCTGACAGTAACTTCAGGCTCTGAATTTAGAGTGCTTGTATACATAACAGGAAGCTGCCTTTGTGTCATCTCCTGTTGTATCACCTTGCTGCTGATGGGGGAGGCTCCTTTTAGGAGCCACAACGGCCACACTAAGACACAGGCAAGAGTTCAGATGAATATGTGCTGGGATCAATTAGACAGTGCAGTCAAAAGTGGTTCTTAAAGGTGGTCCATGGGCCATTTTAACCCTTGACCAAAAACTTCTAAGTATGCAGAAGTCTCAGATCATTTCCTACTGAACTTATATATCAGATTTCTCCAAGCGCTTTAATGGTCTTGTTGTTGACACTAAAGTAGGCAGAGGCTAAAATTCCAGTTCAGATTTATAACATGTGAAATGTGAGTTTTGCAACACAGACACAGACAGATCTTCAATTCAAGAGTTCTGCATCCTAGTCCCCTAAATTTGTCTTGTTTTCTTTCTGACATTCCCTTAAGGAAGAGAGCTCTAAACAAGTATAGCATGACAGTTCTTACTGTAGGTTACTTACATAAAAACTTGTTCCTTGGAAGTCAAGCAACATTTTTAGAAAATGTTTATATTTTATTTTTTTTTTCCTCAAAACTTTGTAATTTAAAAAATTTAAAGTATTTTCCAAAATGTATTGTTTGAAGAAGTTGGTAGAAAGTGGCATGTATGAGGGAAGCACGTAGTATTTCACTAATGTCGGGGGAAAGGGATTTATCTTCCTGCCAAAGACTGTTTAACTTCCAGAAACAAAGGCATTCTGGGTTTTCAGAGTTTGAGACAGATTTCTGAAAGCAAAGGTTTCCATGCTGGGAAAGAGACATACTTTTTTTACTAGATGTACATGGTTCATCAGTACAGGATTCACCAGTTCAGTTGTGTGTTACATGAACCAGCAGCCTGAAGTTCACTGTGCTATTAATTAGCCAGAGTAAGGGCTGAAGACTGACCTAAACAAGACAGCAACTTGTATAACAATATATTTATGAAGACCAGAACACTGTATATGGGCAGGGTGTAATAGCAGAAGGAAAGGTCACTGAGAAGTGATCTTCCACTTGGCAGAATAACAAGGTGTTACCAGACAGATCTCATGGCAGTGGATTGGGTAGATAGGTAACTCACCAGAAGCTCAAGCAGCACCCACACAAGCCAGTCAATCCTGCCAACAGTTTGTACAACCATTAGCTCAGAGGCAGCCCCTAAAGTCACTTTCCCTCCTTACAGTGCAGAGCTGGACAGACTGGGCCGGCTGAAATCACCCCAGTGTTATCCAAAGTACGTTCCCATTCTTGGAAGCACCTAACTTTTCCTCTCTTCCCTTTTTGTCAAGGTGAAAAACCTTCCTTAACACATTCTGATCCCTTGAATAATCAAGCAGCTAATACAAGCATATTTGACTGAAATTCTTGCTGGTCCATTGTGAGTCAGTTGAATGAAAGAATTTCAATGGGAAAAGGTTCCTTAGTCAGGTCTGGAATGAAACATATCCTAAGAGAAGATGGGGTCCAGAATCTTAATCTGAATCTCTGAGATCCTACAGACAAAACTCTATTCTCTAGGAAAAAAGATAATTTCCAAGAAAATTTCATTCCAGATTTCCCCATCAAGAAATAAAGGCTTCCCTGTAGGAAAATTAGAAAAAAAAATGGGCACAGGCAGGGGGAAGAGAGAAAACAAAGACTTGCTTTGTTCCCCATCCTCTAACTGTCCTTAAACTCTAGTCAGTTGGAAACCAGATAATTTTTTTATTCTAACTTTGCCAGTTGGAACAAAGCAGTGGAACTATGTGCAAGCATTCATTACTTTCTAAGCAGAAGTAACACTTCCACATGGAAATGAAATTATTTTTTAAAAAGCTGTTTGAGAGAAACAAAACCTGCAATTACATCCTATTTCATTCTGGTGAAAAAAATTCATTTTTGACAGAAAGCTTTTACTTTCTTTTAAAAGGTTTTCTAACCAGCTCTGCCTACAGAAGATAATTTAAAGATCTGTTTCACAAATCAGCGTGAGCCTTTCTAGGGCTCATCAGTGAGGCATACATTATTTTGTCCAAAGCTATTACCCTTGTCCAAAGCGATTACCCTTATCCAGAGCTTTCTGCCTCAGCTCTCAAGCTGATCAGCTTGCAACTGCCTCATTTTATACTTGAATACCTCATTTACACCAATGAAAACATGTGAGAGCCATTTGTTTTGGCTCACATCATATTCTGCTCAGCACAAAAGAACCAAGGGCAATTTCACTACAGGCACAACAATGGCCACTGTGCCTGTGAACCCCATGGCTGCTCCAGCCTGCTTTATTTACAGCCCCACACACACTCCACCACTGCTCTGGCAGGGAAAACCAGCCCTTCCCAGTGGGGCTGCTTTGGTCTCTCCAGCAGGAGAGCAGCAGCAAAGCAAACACACAGGATCCTCAGCTAAAGAGAGAAAGGGCAGCAATCACCACAAAGTCACTCTTCTGCTGTGTCTAGGGTGGGAAATAGGCTCTGGATATTTTCTCTGCAGTTATAAAAAGTCGCAAGCACAAGACATAAGGATATAAATGGAGCAGTTCATGTGACAAAAGACAGGGTTTAAGTGACAAATTCCCAAGGCAGCAAAAATATCAGTTTTTTACTTCCCTAGCCTAAGACTAGATGCCACCCAAAGAAAGTCATGGCAGCCCTCTAGCAGTGCAAAGCTGGCCCCAAAGTGTTAAATGTGTTAACTACCTAAGAGTTAACAGCACGGCTGGGAGGTCCTGCCTTCCATCCCTGAATTAATCCACCTATACCCACAGGCTACGCAAAAAGCTCAGCTTTAAAGATCTCAGTTTCAAGCCATGTTGGAGAAGAGCCATGGGCTGGAAGCAGGGGATAGGAAGAATGTGAAAGCAGATGGAGTTTCCTAGGAATAGCTGCTGTTCATATATCTGCTTGAACGGATGGATCAATAGATTTTTTTTTCGACTGAAAAAAAAAAAATTGTTCCTCAGCCAAGATGAGGATTGTAAATTTTAGTTAATTTGGATCCTGCACAAGGTCATGCAATGATTCACCACTTTCCTACTCTCTCTGCTCTGATATTTGCAAGCCCTCAAGCCTTCCTCTGTGGCAGGGCTGGAAAGGAGGACACTACACTGTAGCCTGAAACAGCTCCACATACCAGAGTCTGTCCTTCTTGGTTTGCTGTTTGGTACAAGAGGTCATGTTACAATTTTCTTCTAGTTGTGAGAAATACACAGGAAACACCTAAGGGAAATATCTGATTCTTTTCTTTTCTCTTTTCTTTTATTTTCTTTATGGGTGCAAGGAGGAGGAGGATTATGAAATTGCCCATTTGCAGTGAATATTTCCAGAAATGTCTTATCTATAATATACCTCCTTTCATAGCTGATCTGCCAAGAAACTCTCACAGGAATGCACATTCCCGAGCTCAAGAATCTGCAGTTGATACCTGTGTTGAGACTTATTTTTGGAGGAAACTAAATGGCAGGAACATCCTGGATGGAAGCACCAGTGACCTGATTTAATTTCTTCCCAGTGGTGTAAGTCTCATTACTAAACACATCATTACCCTCTGGAACTAATTTCCATGGGAGCCTCAGGAGTGGAAGTCAGGAGCTCACTACACACACATACAAATTATGGGAACCACCACAGTCAGACTAGCTGGAAATCAATTCAAAATGCAGAAAATATATGACATTATTTTGGGAAATTAGTCAAGCACCATGTAATAGAAATTAGGATAATGATGTATCCTCTGGTAAAAAAAGATCATTTTTAAGACAGGAATCCATATGTACAGAGGAATGCAATGAACAGCATATCAGCTGATTCCAGAGCTGATGTAGAAAGGGATATCATATTTGAGGGGCTGCTGAGGATGAACTAGTGAGGCAAAGACAAGCAAGATCTCTGTCTGGTGTTTGACAGGAGTCAGGAAAAATTAAAAGCGCAAAGGATGTCTCCGCAGAGGGAAAATAGTGGTGACATCCAATTGAACTGAGAATTTATACTCACACCTGAATCAAATCTCCAGATCTAAATATTGCCAAGTTTCAGAGGGTACCTCACAAAATCTGTGCTTCTCAAACAGCCATTCTTAAGATGGTGAACCAAAACTTAGGTATGACTTTCCCATGCTATGTGGTGGCCATATAGAAATGCCAGACTCAAATTCAACCTCTTTCA
Source organism: Chloebia gouldiae (assembly GCA_003676055.1). NCBI lineage: Eukaryota > Metazoa > Chordata > Aves > Passeriformes > Passeridae > Chloebia > Chloebia gouldiae. The sequence goes on from QUSF01000014.1 coordinate 3,122,914, forward strand.
CAGATTAGACCCCTTAGGGAAAACTAAAGTTTCAGCTTTGTTGCTTATCCCTGCATCTGTACTTTGCACAGAGGCCTAGAAATAACAGCAAGCTTGGCTCCCCCTTGGCACTGCAAGATTTCTGCTAGAGCTAACACTGGAACACACCCAGAAATGGCCACAAACCAAAACCACTAAAGGGCTGCCGCAAGTCTCACAAACCCTGGGTCTGCACTGAGCTAATAGCATCAACATCACTAAAGTTATGCATGATTTGTAGTCTGTAAGTGAGAACAGAAGCTGGCTGTCTGCACAGAGAAGCTAAACCCCTTTAATTATTAAAACATATCCTACTGCTGTTGAAAATCCCATTGCCGTTGGAGAAAATACACTAGTAATAAATGTATGCTATACATCAAAGGCCTCTTTTGTAAACACAGTATTCCATTTTTTTTCATTTTTCTAAAAGAAAAAAAGTTGGCCTAGGGACCAAATTAATGTTTGATATGTTATCTTAGTAACATTTTGGAGTGACAGATTTATCTGCTGTTTACATTTTTCCTCCTAATACAGCAATGAATAATTCCTGTTGATAATGGGAAATTATTTAATATAAATGGTTGAAGAGTCCTCTTCTGAAACCAGTGGGAAATTTAGCTGGGCAGGAAAGACATCAATGGAGAGGAGAGCAGAAAAACTCAGAGTGTCATTCATGCAGTCCCAAATGTATTTGAGAGTGTTCCCATGCAAATTGCCCCATCCTGGTCCTCAGAGGTGATTAAAGCTGCAGCCCCATTTCCAACATGTGCAGTCTTCTGGTTGTAAAACAGCAAATGTGCAGTTAATTCTTACTTATATATGTTAGGAATTCCTGGCTCATTTCCAAAGGAGCCAATGTCCCATACCAGTATAAACACCAGAGCTAAAAATTTGCTCTTACTCTGGTGAAAACGTGCCTTGGCTTAGATCTGCACAGAGGACTAGGCACAGGCAGCTGGGGTTCCCAACTCCCTCCCAGCCAGTCATGTAGGCAGCATTTCTGGCACACAGATCACAGCCACCTCTCCTGGCCCCGAAGTCCAGTTTGGTCTCCTGGATGGACAAAATTTGACTGCAGAGACTGAAGAGCTGGTGAGTGCTTAGTCTGCAGCAGTAAGGCCATTGCCTTCCAAACTGCACAAATAATCTGGACTGAAGGGGAAACACGATCAGAAAGGTGCCACTTTCATGAGCTGTGTCTGTCTTACCATGCCCGCGAATCCCCCATGTTCCACCATGGATTTGCACAGTCCATGCCATTGCTTCCTCTGCTGAAAGCAGTGTCCATTCCTGCACTGCCCATTCTACCCAGGGCTGCTGGCACAGCAGGATGGAGCCACTGGCACGGCCCATAGCCCCTGCTGCCTCTGTGTGCTGCACCTCCCCACTCCATCCCTGCAGCCCCAGGCACAGAGCCAGGGTCCCACTTTCCCACCTGCAGCACACCAAGGAGCCCTGGCTAGTGCTGCATTCGTGTCATGCTCCATAAGAAAGGCTGTCTAAAGTGTGAGCACAACATCTGCTACCCAGCCCTACCCATTGTTTTCATTGTTTTCAATCAGCAGTTCCCTCCACCCAAATTCAAATTAATGCAATGATATTGAGTGCACATTTCTGCTTGGACTATGTTTTACATTGCAAAGTTGCAGGGTAGAAATTACAGACCAGCAGGACTGTAGGGGAGAAATATGTTCTTGGACATCCCACAGCCCTTAAGCTCTGCACCCCACCTGAGAACCTGAAAAAACTATGTGTGTGAACAGTGTGTGACCACATAGCCTATAAAAAAGCATGGGGAAATGATAAATTAATTCTCCAAATGGTAGATCTCCCATCTAGGTCTATCAGGCAGTGATGTAGCTTTAGGGTAGGGCAGGAATTCTCCTTAAGTAAGCCACTGAAAACCAAAATGTCATACCTGAAACATGTATCAAGGGTCTTCAAGAGTCAGAGGAGGGCACAAATGCTTCCTCTGCAGTCTATTCAGACAATTGATAGCTGGACACCTCTGACAGGATCTTTCTGGAGATGCTGGTCTCCTAGACTCAATGACTACTTTAGATTGGATTCTAGTGCCAGTGTTGGGGGAAAAAAAAAAGGAAACACATATTGCAGCATGAGCCTTGCTAAACAAAGCTACCAGTTGCAGACAGGAGAAGCTTGTAAAGAAAACCTGTATCAGGTTTCAGGCATCATGAAATCATATTCCCTCAAACCAATATCCCCCCAGCTATAAATGTTCCCCACTCAGGCTTTTCCACTTCACACTACAGTTGTTACTCACAAAAATCCACTACTCCCTGCCTGATCAGATCTGCAGATGAGGAAACCCTCCTATGTGTCTTTGCCAAGTGTTTGTACAGTTCCTGTCCCTGAATTTCCAAGTCATTCAGGCAACTTTTAAATCAATCTATAATAAATCCAGTTTTGGTTGGCAGGGCTTTGCAAGTACTCTGTGAGCTTTCCTGATACCCATGGGGCTGAACTGAAAGAAAACCCACAATCTGAGGAGAAGAAACAAATTCAGAGATTGCTTTTGGGTAGCTGAGAGAGCAGGATCTATTTTGGGAGTAACTCAATGAGAAATTTGTTTATGAGACTCTGGGGAGGAATAGAAGCTATGAGTTGTAAACCAAAATAGGTCCTTTACCCTCTTCCTAAATACAGAGTACTTGAAGACGGCTTTAGGGTGGAAACACATGCAATCTTTGGAGGACTGGGACAAACCACAGGAACGAGAGCAAAAAGACAAACAGAGCTCTGCCCAGCCACCCACCCCTGTAGCAATGTTCCTCTGTGGATTCCTGGTGGCACAGGGCAATGGTTCAAAGATTGCCCAAAGAGACTTTGGATGGGGGAAGGACCTTGGCAGTGCAGATATTGCTGTGAGTTGAAATACAGACATACATGGTGGAGATTCAAGCAGAGGCAGTTGGGGCCTTTGCTCTCAGCTTCCTTGACTCCGTGGTGGCTGGGGCCAGCTGCTCCCAGTCCTCCAAGAGATGCGTGCAGGGACAGGACAGCTGCACGGCTCCGCCGCCACGCCAGCAGGCTATGAGCCATTTTGGCAGGCAGGCTGTGCCAGATTTATGATGCCAAATATTCACCACAGAGATTACAGTGAGGTCTTCGTGAGAGAACCACTGGCTGAAAGCTTCATGGAGGTTTCCACAACTCCTGGGTCTTTAGCTTTGTTATTGCATTTGAAGCCTTAAAAAGCAACAAACTGGGAATCCAGTATTCTACCACATGGGGTCAATACACATTTACATATTCTGCTTCATATTATTGAGAGTAAATATACATCAATGCTAAATTCTTTTATTCTAGACCAGGCCATATCTTTAAAGGACCTTCACAGATACTGGAAAATTAGGCTAAATAGGTTGGACCCAGAAAAAGGTAATATTTTCTTTACATATTCTAATGATGATGCATAAAATTAACATTTCACGTTGACTGTTTTAATGATATTTAGGTCAGATTTTGTTTCCAAAATGGAAATTTTCATTTAAAAGGACCTACACTTGCAATTAAATAAAAAGCTGAAAATGTTTTCATATGGTCAAATTAAGTCAAGAGCAATTCTGTTGCAGATAGATCTAAATTTTGATGTAATTAAAATATATCCTTTTTTCCCTCCTCTATTTACTACACTCAATAACTGCTTAGATAAGTAATGGCATCAAAAAAACACTTGCTGCTCCAGCCCTAGGGGATATTAATCCTGCAGCTATCAGTGAGATTCATTCTCTAAAGAAGGCACAGATGCTTCACAGAGTGAGGTCACAGCAGGCCCTTGTGAAGACCTGAGGATGCCCCAGCTCACTGCTCTCACAATATACTGTACACAATCTTCGGTCTTTTCCACCCCTGCTATCCCCAAGAGTAAGCTCAGCTATGGAAGGGAAGTACTGTAGATATGCAGAAAACTGTGAAGGCCCTGATGGAATACTGGAATGGCCCCCAGTTGTAACAAGGTTTCCTTTCCATTGCACTAGTTATATCAATGGCTACAGCTCAGGAAGAGCAGGAGCTGGACACTCTCCAAGTCTGCTGAACAGAGCACCAAGATGCTGATTACAATGGAGGGGCTCCTCATGGCCTCTCCTTCAGCAGGACAGAGGCATCTGTGTGAAGGATCACACAGAAGGGTCTTACAGTCCCAGAACTGGATGAGTTTGCACTCTGAGGTCCCTCTTCAGGCCCATCAATTACCCTTCTTTAAAGGGGTGATGATTCTCCACAAAATCTGATCTGCCTCTCAGGAAAAGCAGAGCTGCAGCAGTTCTCTCCAGAATACGTTTTTACTCTGCTGTTTCATTTAGCCCTATACAACCAAACATGTAAAATTAAGGATTTAGCTAGCCCAGTAGCAAGCAACCTGGAAACTGTTCCTGCCTAGGCACTGGCACAACATCTGTCTGTTAAGATGAAGGCACTCTTTGTGTGCAAGTTGCCAGTAAACTTGATCCTCGGGTTCCAGCTGGATTCATAGGGCAGGTAGGCATCTTCCCAGTAAGGGGGATGCATGTGGGATGCATTTGGCTTTCTGTGCAGTAGTAACCAAGGCACAGTTTCGCTATGTCATTTTTCAAAGCAGAACCACACTTAACCAGCAGATATTCAAGTCTGGGAGCAGGAAAGTAACTGAAAGCAGCCCTGATATCCTAATTATGGGCTGCTGGCTTTCCCAGCTGGAGTAGCCACATAAGGCCCTGCAGGAAGACCAGCCGCCCCACACACAGGGAGCTTGTCAGAAAGGGCCAGCTGGTCCCGGGGCCTGCCAATCCTGCTGTCATTCCTCAGCTCTATTACAGAAGGCACTCTCTGTCTGCTCCTCTGTGCGCACTCTGTGCTGGGCTTCTGGCAAGTTACCAGTTGAAGTCATGGTGGGAAAGCCTGAAATTCTTCCTTTCCATCTACATTTCCTTTTCAGTTTCTCATGCTCTCCAGACAGTCACTCCTACAGCTTTCCTTCCCTCTTGCCCCGACCTGCTCAACACCCCGGCGAGGTGGTGACGGCGTTCTGCCAGATATGCTGAACCTGAGAGCGTCCCCATCTTGCCCAGTAATCACCCGGGGAGGGAAGCAGCATTTATCACCACTCCATCGTCTGCTGCCAGACGCTCTTGCCATTAAGATGTCAAAACAGGTTTCTCTCTGGAAATGCAACAGCCCTGCAGACTTACCCTTGCCAGCAGCAGCCCCAGTTGGACATCTGTTCCCTTTCAACCTCACACGTGCACTTAAAATGCCGGTACTGTCCACTTCTTTGGAGGATTAGGCTCCTATTAAAGCTGCCTTCCACATGATTCATTGTTATCTCCTTGTGTTGATCTGATTTATGGATTGCCCTGTGTTAATTAAGGTCATAAAATTGGGAGTGGGAAAAGGCTTCCAGCACTGTGATGCTGTTTAATGTTGGGTCATTTTCCAGTGCCTATGTTATTTTTCAGGAGATGGGAGAGAGCGCATCTGATGGCCTGTGGTCAGAAATGAGATTTTACTGGGATGAGCCTTTGCTGCCTTCTCAATCCTGGGAGAGGAGACAAGTCAGTGGAAAGGTGAAAGCACCTCTGTTCGGCACTGATTCACAGACTCCAATAGTCCAGGCTGTTATTACCCAGATGAGGCTTGTGTCTACAGCCCCATCTGAGCCCCATTCTGCTAGGCACAACACAGCATTTTGTAAAAATGATCCCTGCCCCACTAAATCTTGCTGAGAACTCTGCCATGGGCACATAGCACTCTTCTCTGTGACTTCAGCTACACAAAGACAGACCTGAGCCCACCTTGTTCAGCTGAGGAATCACCAGCAACATAACTCTGGCCAAACACTGCTCTCTGCAGGTTGTTGCTGTCTCCCAGGTCACACAGAGCTCCAAGCCACTGTAGCAGGTCTGTGACTCCTTTGTGAGCCACATGGGCTCAAGCTGGCTCTAGCACCTAAGTCAGTGTATGGATCAGAAGGTTCTGTGCCAGCAAAGCAGCACCTTCTGTGCAGGAACTGGCCATCTTCTCTGAGGTCACACCATGAGTTCACAGAAAAGCCAGAACCCAGGTGGCTGCAGCTTTGGCCACCTCCCTCAGGGAGCTGCAGCTCAAGGGATGTTGTCCTGTCATTTCAACCTACAACATCTTTTCACCCCCTTTCTGGGGTTTTTGTCTGGGATTAGGTTTTTGGATTTGGAGAGTTTTGCTGACAAAATCTTCAAAGTCCAGAAACTGTTGTCGGTATAAAAATTACTAATGAGAATTATCTCTGATACAATAGTACAGACCTGGTCGATGCACATTTGGCCTCATGTGCTATAAAATAGGTAGATAAACACAAAACAAGTGATACACAATTATCTTTTCAAGTTGCTACACTGTTTTCAGGAATTTGTTACAACTTGTGATTTTGCAGTTTCACAACCTTCACTTATTTTACAACACCCTTGCACCCATTGGTAGTGGAAGACTTACCTTTTGCATGTGAACCTCACTTGTTCAGAAAGGACAATTTCTTTCTCTGCTTCACTTTCCTCTTCCAGCCAATTGCATTGCAAGATTCCCATGAACTGGCTCAGTAATTCACTTCTTGTAGCCATTTTAGCAACCAGGGACTTTATAAGTATATGCTTATTACACATTTATTTTAACATCAGTGTTGGTCACTGTAAATCTGCTATGGCTCAACCATCAACAACAGCAAAAAAGTTTTTGCTTGATGCAAACATGATGATATATATATATATTTTTTCAGTGCTAGTCAAAAATATTTTATGTCCTATAAATAAAAATCAGAGACAGGGCTAAATATTTCTATCTGAATGTTTAATTTAAATTTAAAAAGTCAAAAGCAACATAAAAAATAAACTTAATTACTCTGTTAAGAATTTGCAGACTTTACTATTATCCAAGTAGGAAAAAACTAAACATCATAAATTCTTCATCACATAAAGTCCTTGCTTAAAGACTGCATATCTTTAATGTCTTTTAAAAAAGAAAAAAAAGGTACAATTTATAGCCTGGTTGAAGGAATTTCTGGGCGAGCTTCTGTGACCTTTGTTACGTATGAGGTCAGATCGATTATCATAATGGTCCCTTCTGGCAATGAGCTATGAATCTGTTAATTTTAGCTCAATATCCTCTTTCTCTAGGGGACTAAGCTAACTGAAATTATATCACATTTTCCACTTAGGATTAAAGACACACACACAGTCCCTGCAGTTGAGCTGGCACATACTGCTGTACCATCACACACTAACTTCTATGTGCATCTGAACAATCATTCACACAGTTGATAAGCCACATTGTTCCCCTTGGATCATGAATTATTACTGATATCCCCATGATCAAAATCAGACTGAGATAGCCTTTCTGCTCCACCCTCCAAAAACTGAAACATTTTAAAACAATTCCAATATTCATCTTCCTTCTGACACAAATGTTTAAGTTCCTGTTTTGGAGTTCCCCTTGTATATTTTATATGTTATCATGGCTCATTTATGTGTTTTAAGAGGACCTGAAATTCTCTCAGTGTCCCCATTCCCATAGGTGGGACTTTACACCAGAGTAAACAGATCCTGTGATACTTTGCCGTGATGCAAAGAGCTCTGCAGTTGTAGGCTGTCAGAACAAACTGAACAATTTCACAGTTAAGCAAGCCAGTTTTTTTTATAGCACCGAGGCTTCTTGGTGGCCAAGGAAAAGCCACAAACTTCATTTCCAGATCCAGCTGTTCACATGATACAATGTTTAAAAAAGGTTCTTTTTCAATATCCATAATCCACCCACAGTTAACTGAGAGCTGACTATTCCACTTTGGGCTGCTTAAAGTGAAATGAAAACATTTTGTCCTGGCCAATTGAGCAGCAGCATTCTGCTCCAGGTCAATTCAGTGCTTCTTTGCCCGTGGCTCTCCCAGCCACTGCAGAAAGTGGGGTGCAGCACACCTAAATGCTTTGCAGAGTGCACCCATCATCTGCTTTGAGACTTTTCATTCCACATTTTTCCTAACATTCTATGGAAAACAAATGAGTTATCTGGTCTCTTTCTCCCAACTTGGAATGAAAACTAATAGTGATATATTCAGATTTCCCTTGAGAAAAAGCATCCAATTTTTACACAGTGTCTATCCAAGATGTTGAACTTGGATAGAGGAAAGTTTTGGTGAAAGCAGAAAGGAGGTTTTTAGCCCAGGAAAAATTAAAATTATATAATATTTAGTCCTGAACAGTTCTGCAATCCACTCCTCCATGGGGACACCCAAATGGCAGTGTTGGTACAGGAAAGGGAGAAGGAAGAAATGTTTGGGACAGAAAACAGTGGCATGCAGCCAGAGCAACTTAATCCAGCTCTCAGGAAACTACAGCCTCAGAAAGGAAAGGTCAAAATGGGGTTTACAGCAGAAATGCAGACACAATATGATGATGGGGAGACAATCTGCTCTCCATAATATTCCTGTTATCCTAAGCAAACAGTAGAGGAGAATGAAAAGTACCACAGGGCTGTTCTGTTGTGTTTGTGTAAGAATGCCATTTTAATTCATTTTCATCAGTGCCCTAAGTCAATACTTCTTTAGAGCTACATTCTCATGTGAAATCTATATCCCAGCAACTGGAATCAAGATTGCCCCAGGTCAGACACCTGTAAAGCTGAACGGCAACAGGAAAAAGTGGCACTTTGTATTAATAGGCAAGAGACAATTCAGAGTCATAGTTTTCCTATTGGACCTTCAGAAGGCAGAAAGACTCATCATATGATTACAAATGCCCTCATTATTACACAGTTTCTCTTGAACCTTCCCCCTCCACTTACCTTCATACCCACTTGTAGAGAGGCAACTCAAGGAGACAGATTCCAGGGAAAATGGGTATACAACAGAGCCATGCCAAATCTGTCTGCAAACAAACAATTCTGTAGATTTAGTTAGTTTTCAAAGACTTAGACTTCAGATTCTTTACCTCTCCCAGACTTTGGTCGCCCAGATTTGTCAAGTGAGATTCCTGTGACTTAGTTACTGAACTCTACACTCAGACAGGAGATTGGGAGAAAGAGAAAGCCTGGTCATTGCAGTTTATGCTAATATACAACCTATAGATGTCCTCAACTACAAGTAAAAACTTGCTTTTTCTCCAAAAATACACAGCTGTTGCTTTCTGAAATGCAAATTATGCTGTGAATACCTAACCCCCTTCATCCCAGCCCAGCAACCCTTAGAGGATGCTTTTCTATGTACCCACAATCCCTGGATATTTCGCCAGCTGAAGATAAAAATGCAGAGAACAATAATCTTAGTGAGGTTACTGTAAATTCTCCACCACCCTGATGCCTGTGGTGAGAGCTGGAAGACTCAGCAGCAGCCCTTCATGGGTTGGAGGGTCTTATTTTGTCCTCACCTCTCCCTTGACTGTTGTCTCAGAGGCTGCTGCCACTGCAGCCTGGGTGGCTTAACCCCTTGTAATACTGTGTCTGCCTGGTGTCTTAAGGTCTTCACCAGATGTGCTGCAAACAGCCTCCAAGAGAGGGATGACACAAACAGCTGAGGATGGCAATGTCCATTCCAGCTCCCTCAGCACCCTCAAGCCCTTCAGCTTTGCTCAGAAGCCACGGTGTCCCAGCAGACAGCTCACCAGGGTGTGACTTGGAAGAAAATTGAACTATCAGACGAGGCCTCGAGAATGCCTTCCGGAAGGGCAGCCCAGGGACGTGCCAGGGACACCCTCCTTGTCCTGTAGGTTCCAGCAAACAGCTAATTCTGTGCAGGAGGCAGCTGCAGGGGAGGAAGATGTTGATGCTCTGTATGTCTCTGCTGCCTCTGCAGCCTTGAGGGTGTCTTCTCCTGCAGCCAGCCACTAGGAATTTTCAAGCAATTCTGCTATGATTTACAAGAGACCTACTAATTGCCTGGAAATGCTAAAGAATTATAGATCCTGAAGCATAAAATATCTACAAACCTTAACTCAAACAAAATTGCTGTATATTAAATAAACTGAAGACCTATTCTTTTCCCCATTCTAAATGCCTCTTAATTGAAATCCCTGATTGTTTTTTCCAGGCCCTTGTTCAGCCCACGACCCAAAGTTTAGTGATGCATGTAGGAAAGTGTTGTTAACATGAAACGATGTGTGGTAGGGAATGCCCATGATTATTTCACCAATTGCCTCTGTGGTCTGGTCTTTTTATTGAAGCAAAAGGGTCTTGCCAGACTTAATTGAAGTTAAATAAGATGAAATTTTTCCAGGGGCCTCTCTCCACAAATTACAAATCATATATATGACACTCAATTTTGCAGCCCATAATCACATTAGCAATGCCACTGAAGTGAACAGAGCTCCTTGGGTGAGTAAGAGTCACTTGCACAAAAACTCATTTCAGATTTGGTTACAGCCTAAATTGGATTCACTCCAAACTGGAAGTTTCATATGCCCTAGTCTTGTTCATGATTTTGGGGCAAAGTTCATCCTTTTAAGAAATTATGCCAACTGCACATCAGATGAGTATGGGGTTTTCTATTTAAGGAGTGGAGTGTTTCTAGCAATTTAATTCCACTGATGCTTTATGACTATAATTCCAGATACTGTTTGTGCAGCTGGCTGTTTAGAAGTGAAATAAACCCAAAGCACCTCTATAAAAGTGAGCATTTTAGGGTGCACGGAATGGCAGGAGGGCACACCTCTGTGAGACACTCCAGGAGACATATATGCTGAAGAGGACAGGACAGAGCCAGTCTAGCATCAAATCCTATTTAATGTAGTTCAAATTCATAGAAATGACTGTAATGGGATGTTCAAGGTGAGCAGAAAGTTGAGTACCTTGTTTCCATTGTAAATTTTGGAGAGCAGTGTGTCTTAGGACCACAGGTGAAAAGCAAAAGCAAAAGCTGTACCTTCTGTAGGCAGGACAGAGCCTGTGGCACACTTTGGGCTGACACAGAGAGGCCATTCACATGCCCAGGAGACAAGGCACAGCATTTCAGTTGCTCATGGATGAACTCATGGGCTCTGCTGATCCTCTGAGCTCCTCTCAGGCTCTGGCAGGCTGCCCAGCAGCCCCAGCAGCCCCCCATGCCTCACCACTGCACAGTCACACAAGCAGGGGTCCACTGGGAGCCATCATCCAGTTTCCTTGGGGTCCTTTTGTTCCCAGACAATGCTGAAATCACTTCAGCCATTGTGGCCAATACCAGAGACTGTATAGCTCTCCAGAAACAAACCCACAAGGTTTCAGACTGACTTGAGCCACAGAGCTGCACAATGAATGTCTGCACCACACATATCCACAACACGTCAGAACTACAGGGCTCCTGGAGGCACATAAAACTGTCCCCTCCTCACACAGACATTTGACTTTTGATCTTAATTCACATTCTCCTGGGATGGAGCTGATTGCTCTCTGAGGGAGAACCCCAGCACCAGCACCAGCACTCTGAACCAGGCCCCCATAGCGTGGTCTCTTTCAGCATGAATTACACTTTATGCTACAATTTTGACATTCTCCGTTGCTTTGCCATGATGTTTTATCTGAGATGCCCTGGACTTCAAAAGAAAAGGGCTTTCTCCACCACAGAGGTGTCCAGAATGGTTAGGTGGATCTTCCAGAAAATGTACGACCAGCAATGTCCTTCCCACACCCCAAATACCCTCCATAATACTGCAGGCAATAAGTAAAAGTTTGCTTCCTATGAAAGATTTTTGAAAGTCCTCTGGGACAACAGTACAGATCAGGACAATATAAGTCTTTGGGATCACAAGGGCAGGAAACAATGAAACAATGTTATATTTTTTATTATTTTTAATAAAATGTATTCCATATTGTATTTCAATGCTTCTATGAGACTTCTCTTCAGTCGCTCATGGCCCTTAGAACACCCTCTTCACCTTCCCTGGGGCCACCTGACATTTTTAACATCAGCAAATTTGAATGTGATTTATACAGCTTCTTAAATATAGCCCTTACCTAGTTATAAAATGGTGCCCCAATTCTTTTATATACAATAACCATTGTGCTTACGATGACTTAAGCCATGTGTATTATTTTTTAAAAGAATTATATTTACATGGAATGTTTAAGAAAAGAATTTTCCAGATTCCGGAAGTAGAACCTCCTTCAGATCAGGAAGGAAATAATTAATTTTTACCTTAAAACCCAACCAGTGTAATGGTTTGTTATCCAGTGGGAAAAGTGTGAGAGAGTTTCTTTTCAGCTTAATGAGGTGGATGTTTATATTAAGAGATTGTTCTGAAACTCTGGTGCCACCAGCAAGTGAATAACAATACTCAGATCATACTTCAATCTCAAAACATTTTAGAGATGAAGTCATTAACATTTTGGGACAGGGGGGACACATGAGGCACAATGAAAGACAGGTGACTTGCTCAAAGCTACCTCAGAGGTCCATAGCAAAGCTGACCTCTCTGAGCACTGAACTCCAATCCCTCTCTTCTGCTGGTCTCCATGACGCCTTCCTTACTTCTAAAGCCTCAATCTCAAAGTCTTTTTCTGTAGTGGTTAGTTCCTCCTCAGCAGGCTGGACCTTAGGGAGGCACTATGCCATACTGTCAAGTTGTAGAATGCCCTGTCTTGGATTTTTCAGCTCAATACAAGGAGATCTGAGAATTGACAGTAACCCAGAACTTTACAGTATTTGGAAAGCCCTATTTAGAAATTAAGAGAAGACAATAAAAAAATCTGCAGCCTTGCTGGATCAGGGCACAGCATATTCACATCTATTCATGTCTTCCACATGACCCCATTTCTGGAAATGTCCAACATGGATGTGCAGGGATTTGAGGAGATCTGAGCAGCAAGTATGTTTTCTCAAATAATTTCTGAATAACTCTCCTTGCAAAGCTAAAATGCCCCAACTCTATCACAAACCAACAGCAAAACCCCATTCCTCTTCAAATCTATAGGGTCCTGCTTAACATCTGAGGATTTGTACCTCCTCAAGCATCTTCTTTTAGACAATAAAGTCTTAAGTACTTATTTTGACATGTGTGAGTAGCATGACAGCAACACTGATATCCTGGTCATGTAATGATTAGGGAAGTGCTGCCTAGTCCATTCCACGTTCCTGCTGGTGATTCAGTTCCCTTTGTACCCTGCTTTGCTGCACAACCTTGACAATAAATAGGCTGCCCTGCTGTGTCCCAGTGGTGGGGCTGCCTTTCAACAATAAAAGTAATGTGAAAGTAATTCCTGAACATAACAGTTTTCTGTTATTTTCAGGCTTCAAAGCACTTTGAGATCCCTCAGAAGCTGGGGAGATATTACTACTTCTATAGAATATTACTCCTCCATGCATGTACCCCTAGGACCAAAAGGCAAACACGGGGGAACTTAAGTCCTTGAGCTAAACTCCAGCTGCATTCATCACCTCATCTGTTATTTGATGGACTTTTGCCAGTGGGCATTGTCAACAGGAAAAAAAAATAGAGGGGAAAAAAACTGAACAACTTTCCACCTAGTATTTTAAGGCTGTGAGTAACACACTATTTCCAAGAAAGGAGAAATATAGATATTTTGAGTATGTGTTCTGTCTTTAGTTAGCTATGGGGAAAGTATGCTACTGTATGACTGGTCTTCCAGGATGAGCATTGCATTAATAAATCAGGAGAGCTGGGAGAGGGGAGAGCTGCAGCCACTTGAGCCACCTATTCGCCTTTGACAAATCCACCCTTCGTAAGAATCCAGAAAAAAGATAACTAGTAGGAGAGAAGATTTGATATTGGGGTCTCCATCACATCCACCTGTCAATGACTTCAGAGGATGTCCTGATAACCTGAGAGTGAAAGCAAGCTCCATGCTGGCAGTGACGTGCCTCCACTAACCCCCACTCACCTTGCAGAAATGGTCTGCACAGCCCTGGTCCCCAATTTCAACTCTGACATCACTTTTAGAGAAGTCTCTCCTTGTGTTAAGAGCAAAACTACCACTAAAACACAAACACAATCCTGAATTCTTGTATTCATTAAAACAGCCTCTTCCCAACCTTTTCTATCCCTGACTTGCTTTATTTACTCACACTTTGTCCCTTCATGACAGGGAACATTTGTATTGCATCTGGTTCTATCTGGCAATGTGTGTATGCAGTGAGGCACAGTCAGGTGCCTATATCCTGATCTGCAGGAGATCAGGACTGCAAAACTGTGTGTCTGGGACCTTCTGTACTTCAAAGGATGTACAAGACCTTGGGATTTGTACTTCTGGAGAAAATACATTTATTTTTCTGGTTTCTGTAAAATAATATGTCGGTACTGGGTGTGTAGCCAAATCAGATACTATCTTTGTTACAATTCCTCTGCCGGATAACAGCATTCAGACCTGGACCCCAGTATGCCACAGGCCAGGATCTGTGGAGGTTAGCTAACCTGTATCCTGCACGCTTCTAACATCTGTCATTCAGTGCCCAAAAGATCCACCTTCCATAGGAACAGACAGAATTTGCACATTCACCAATGCTTACTGTTGGGCTGAAGCACCTCCAGCATTTGCTCCTTCAAGGATCAGAGCTGCAGATCCTCTTGCAGTGATTCAGAGCAAATTCAACCATCTCAGCTTGAAGCTCTGTAAAACATTAGCACAAGACATACCAGTGTATGACTGGACACTGATTCAGAGTTTTTGTCTGATCACATTGTTAATTCTTAGGAAAAAGGAGGAAAGGGGGAAGAGAGAGCTGGATTCAAGTCAAAGTCATTAATATCCTTCTACTTGAAGAATGAGCCCAGGGAGAAGAAGCAAGGTCAAATGTACATTGAAGTAGTGAGATACAATAGCCACCAGGCACAGCTGAAGTCACAAAGCAATACTTTTGCCTTCTTTTTCCCCTCTCTGAGCTCAAAAATTCTTGCCTAAGCAAAATTAAGTATCAGGGCAGAGACAAATCCATATTCATGATCCTTGATTCTGAGGCATAATGAAGCAAACTGCAGGGTGGAACTGGCTGAAAAAGAGCTGTTACGAGTCTCAGAGATGTCATCAATCCTGTGCCACAGAGTGTGTGTACTCTATTAGGGCTCCATGAGTGCTGTTGCAGGTGTGGTCACCTCTGGGCAACTTGTGAGTTGCAGAGCATCCTTAAGCAGTAGAAAGTGAGATGTTCAAGATCTCTGAACCAAGCAGTAGCTTGTGGTACTTGTTCCACACTTGGGAGAGAGGGTGCTTGATAAATTGAGATGGTTCAAAATGAGGAATTCTCCTAAAGCTGCTCCTTATAACCCGTTGCTAAACCAAGAACCCCTCTACCATACCACTGTCTAGATCTGACATGTTGTGAAACCACTGGGAAGAATGTCTGCACTTCCCCTGGCAGGTCCTTGAGAAACCAGTGTGAAATATATTTTCATGAAGACCTGCATTTTTCCCAGCTCCGGGAGGGCCGTCTCCATCTGGTGGCCAGGCCAGGGAAGAGAGGCTTACAGACCATGTCCCAGCTTCTCCAGTTCTGAGCATGCCTGCTCTGCTTCAGGGGCTTTGGCTTCTCCAGCTGCGCATTGATACAGCAACATTTCCCAGACTTCCAGGGGGTCCTGTTATGTCAGAGAAAGGCCTGGAGATTCTTGGCTGGACACTCTGCTGTGAGCTACAGCCCAGATTCCACCCACTCAGCTCAGCCAGAGCAGGAGGGGATCAAATTGTCATCTCAACATCTGGTTTGAATCCAGCAAGAGAGATGCTGTGGTGTCACACACACGCACACACAGACACACACACACTCAAGGGCTTACAAGTATCAGGTTGTGGTGACATCCCAGTGGTTTCAGAAGGTGGAGGTGTGAGTGAAGAGAAAATCTGGCTGTCCATCAACCCCCAACTACTATTTGCTTGGTTTTCCTTAATAGTAAGCATAGAAAGTAACAGCAAGCAATGCCAGCCTTAATGCCTTTATCAACTCAGCATCCCTAAGAGGCGGGGTAGTGTTGTCAGTCTCACTCTACAGCTGGAAAGTCAAAGGCCAAGGGCAGCCAAAGTGAGTCAATCCAAATCCTGGGCAGGCCAGAGGCAGAGTGAAGAGGCAAATGTAGGTCCTCCACCATTTAGCACAGCCTGCTTGCTGACTCCACGTTTACTGACTCTGGAGCCTGGCAGTGTTCAGAGCAAAGCTACAGCCCAGTATAAATACTGTAACACAGCTTAATTCCCCAAGCTTTGTGTAAAGAGGTGTCTCAGCCAGGGGACACACTCAGATGCCTCAACAGGAGAGCTTTGTGTTGTCACCAAGTACAATGATGAATTACCTGCTAGGAGGCAGATTTCATCCTGCATGGCAGATGGGGAACAAGCCATAAAGAAAGCTCACAGGAGTATGCAGCAGAGCAGGGCTGGGTCATCTTGCTGAGCAGGCACATTGCATTACCTGCCACAAGGTCCTGTCCCAAACTGAACATTTTGAGGGGAAGCCAAAAGAGGACAGTGGAAGTGGATAGGGAGGTTAAAAAAAAATGGTAGGACTTCATGCAATATAAGCAAACACATTTGGAATGAAAAAAATAGCTCTAATCAAATGGAACTCTGAATTTCCCTCTAGACACAGGGTATTAAAAATAATCCCAGCTGAATTTTAGCCACCTCACTCACAGTATGTCCCAGCTGCTTCAAAAATAAACACCTCTGTCTGGATGGAACTGCAGCCATGAATGATTTTGGGCTCCTAACCTGAGTGCAGGACCTGAGTCCCTGGTCCATCTGTCCAGGAGGGTCTGCCACATACAGTTTGTGACTGCAATGCCAACTGCCAGGTGGATTAGACACAGTGAAAGGAAGCACAAGGAGAAGGGCTCTTCCAGGTTTTAAGAAGATTTAGCATAAGGTATGTTCATTGCAGTGTCTGTGGGACTCATTTTACCCTCAAGCTCTCCAAACCTGGGACAAAAGTTTAGCAGGAGAGCATGGTTTTCTCATGGAGCCAGAGACTGCACAGGCTGCAGGCTCACTGGAAGACTCAGGACATCTCAATGACCATGTTTAACTACAAACAGTTGTCACAGAATTTTTACCTCTCTTCTGGTGGAGGAGAGCCACAAGTATGGAAGCACGGGAGTTAGGGAACACAAAACCAAGGCTTTATGGCTGCCAGGGAATAGGACACAGTTTTGGGTATGAAACAGTTCCTGACTGGCTCTTGGGTTTTAAGTGATTTATGTTGCAACTTCCACATTTTTAAGTTATCTGAAGTTGGTCAGGCAAAATCTCCTGCACCAGGCTCCACTGATCTTCAGGCACCAGAAAGCTTTTCATTTTTTAACAAATTTTCTCCCAGGGACTGCAAGATCTAATAGGAACCTGGCAGATGACAAATGAGCCCATCCCTGGCTGGAATTCTGCTCTTTGTCAGTTGTCTTTGTCCCCCTCTCAGTCTAAAGACCAGGATCCCTTCCAACTTTGAACCCTGCCAACTCCTAACACTGTGCAGAAATCCCCAGGAGAGGTGGAAACCACTCTCTCCAGCAGACTCCAAGTCTCTAGCAAGTTCCGAATTTTTGAAGGTGTTAACCTTATTTGAAAGGGGAAGCAAGAAACAGGGCTAGTCCACGGCAAAAATAATGAGGCTGGGTGGGAATTGCAGCTCCTTTTGACGGGGCCACACAATCCGCTCAGCAACAAAGCCTTTGTTAATCTCCCACCTATTTCCTGCTGCTGAATTAATTGTCGGGTGCTACTTGAGGGAGGCAGCGGTCAGAGTCAGGCTCTCCCTTCCAAGCCAGCAAGGGCCACAGCACATCATGCTGCTCTGGAAAGCTCCTTTCTGAGGGACTTGGCCAAAGGGCAGTTTCCAGTTCTGGTTGCTCTATTTCAGGCAGAGCACGTACACCCACCCCAGGCTCACTGCCTCATTGAAGGCTTTTTACTTTCCTCAGATTCTGTTGAAGCAAATTCTCCTTGACCTCCATCTTCTGGTACGTCATCCTTGGAGAGTGACTGATGTGCTCAGCTGTGATGACACAGTGCAGCCTGTGCCCTGCTCAGACCCTGACAGTGTCCCAGGCAGCCTCTGCCAGAGATGCAGCCCCACCAACCCCACCTGCCTTGGGCTCAGCAGGGCAACCCTCCAGAAGAAGCTGCAGCTCCTTCCCAAGCTGCTTGTGTGCTGGGGGGAATAGGAGCATGGCTGGGCACCTTCCTGCTCCCAGGAGAGCTTTGTCAGCATGGACATGCTGAGAACTCATCTGGGGTAGCAAGGCTCACCCAGCAAGGCATACAAGTACCCGCCTGGCACAATTCCTCCTTGGTAATTTTAGAAATGCCTTTCTGGCACGAGGGAGAAGCTTTTCATAGAGGACACACAGGGCATGGGAACAAAGAAGGCATGCACAAGAGAGAGCCTCAGGCAGTGCTAGACAAGGGGCTCAGAGAATGTGACAGAAATTCAGAATCTCACGCTGCAGACTTCGCAAAGCATCAGCAAACCATCACTAATAATCACGTCCTTTCAGTCCGAGGCCTCACGCATGTTCCTGAGCCTGTCACTTCTGCCAGCTGTATTCTGGTGTGACAAGTCCAAATTTTTAACATACCAGCGTGCTTTCCCCACCTTTCCTATACGGGTTGCTCATTGTTCTTTCACTGCTCACGGCTGGCAATTGCTTCTTGCAATGTAGCTGTTAAAGAGTGACAGGTTTCCTGAAAACTGTAGCCCAGGCTGTGAAACTAAACAACACGTGCTGTACAATAAGTCATAAAGCATGTGTGAAGAATAGTTGACACAGAATCTGTCATGGAAACCAGTGCTACTAGAGTGCACACAGCCACAGGGCTCCCATTAAAGGCAGCAAAGTTGAGCACAAATGCTAATCACTAAGGCAGAATATATTAAATTTACCATCATGCCTGATTCAGTCTTTACAGCAAGCCAGTTGAAAACTACAACCATTTCCGCTGGCAGTGCTGCATGGTAGTTAGTAGTAATTAAATTACCAGAAATCTTCTCACAGAGAAATTCTTTTCATCTTGTTTTTACTGACTAGGGACTGATTTTCTCCTGGGGAGTAAGTCTATTTAAAATAGACTATACACATTTCTCTAGCTTGGTTTTTATTCTCCTACCAGCCCCCCTGAGCAACAATACCCTACAAACAAGAAAAAGCTCAGGCTGGAAAAAGAAACGTGGTGAAACCAGATTAAGCTGTTCAAGCAAGATAAAGAGAGACAGACTGAAAACTACACAATACCCTGCAAGTACTACAGCATATCCAACACCATGATCAAACCTGTGGTTCTTAGATACCAGCTAGAAGGAAGCTACTGACCTAAAAATATTTACATATATTGACTGCTCACAGGTAGGGAAGGACTGGAGGAACCTTGCCCTCTGTTGTGGAGAAAGAGCTAGACAGCCTTTCCTCATTCTGGCATAATTCTCAGGTGGCCTCGCTGGCTGGGCTTCAGATGAGGATGTTGCATGTTCTGCTGTGATGGGGACACACCAGAACTCATCCCTGGCAGCAGCATTTACAGCCAAGAGCAACGCTGAGCTGCCTGGTGTGCTCTGCACGGACGTGGAGGATTCTATTCTTTTTCCCTCTACCACTTTGTTAAAAATATTTTGATGTATCCAAAGGCCAGAGCTATGCATATAAGTGTATTTTTCGTGCTCTCTCTCAGGGCCTGGTCTTTATCTCAGTGACTTCAGAAAGCTTCACGATTGCACTGGTTCAGGCTATGAGGAAAGCCAGCTTTTTCTGCTGACTCTACAAACATATAACAAGGCTTTTACTGACCTATAAAGGAAGCGTCTAGGCCAGAGTTGTCAAAAATAGGGCACCAGCAAACTTATTTCACCTTATTTTTAATCCACTCAAATACCATAGGTTGGAAAGTTCATCTAGTGCTCAGATGTTTATAGGGATTTTATTTTGCTCAAGAGGCTGTAGAAAGAGAAATGGTGGAGGAGAAAATAAAATCCTTATGAAGAAAAATAAGGACTGGTTGAAAATTCCTAATGAAGAAAAATTAGAGTTGGTTGAAAAAAATTGTCAGAATTCTTTTTCTGGACAGAAGTCAGTAAGGGAAGTTTTTAGAGCATATGAAAAATGTGTACTTTCTGTAGAAAATAGCGAGTTTATCATAACCTTTTAACTGAAAAGTATGTGATCCTTCCAGATGCTCCTGGTTAACTCTTCTTGGTTTATAGGGGAAAAGTTGCCTTGTTTCACAGGAGATGCAAGAGGAAGAGGTAGGGTCAGGTAGGAAGTGTCCAGTTACAGTTCTACAAAAAGAGATTTTAAAATAAACTAGGGAATGACTACTAAATGAGAAAGAAAAGGAATATTGAAAAGTGGATGAGACAAGAAAGGGTAAAATAAAAGCATAGATTCAGATTTAATAATGCACATTAGAAGGACAAAGTCAGTGCTCTTCTAATGGAGTCAGAATGAGGTCTTTGGCCAAGACTGGTGCCTTTTCCACTGCTTTCTTTACTGACAAGATCACAACACATTTTTCCTACAGTTTTGTTCACTGCACATACCTTTTTATTATGGTCCAGCATATCAAACTACAATACACACGTTTTTTTTTATGACACATAAAAGGTGCAAGCCTAGCTAACACAGATGGCTACATGACAGTCATGATGGGAACAGAACAATATTTGCCATTAAACAAAGAGCCTTCAGTACATAAATATTGAAGTGTGACACAAGATCAAGTTGTAGCTCATCAGACTGAGTGTATCTTTCCCTCAGACTGAAATCCAAAGTTCTGCTGCTGACCCTATGTCAACCTAGGCTTGTTTCTTCAAATGAAGGATGTCAATGCTCTGGCTCCAAAGAAGGCATTATCTCCTCACTTGCTCCTTCCCCACATGGAAAGATGGGGAGGTGACTGTATTTCTTACATCTCCCATTTAAAGTAAAAATTCTTCTACTGATGCTGCCAGGAGTACACAGAGGAAATCACACTAGCTCTACTATGTCAATACAATGGGACAAATTTACACCTATGGAACTTGTGACCCAAACTGACACACACCTTAGCATTTTTTTCTATGAGACAGACCCCAGAAATGCCAGTTTTATCTCCCAAGCTTGACAAAAGCAGCTTAAAGGCTTTCCCATCACACTCAAAGTGAGAGCTGATAAGGCTGAAAATCCAGAAATTGCTTACTTTACAACCCTTCGTCCCTTTCAAACTGACCTTCTGCCCTGAAAGCCTAAAACTCCTCACCAACAGCTATATTTAGGCAACTAAAGGGCTGGAACATCTGGGAATAATAACAGCAGTCACACTTGGAAATGGCATTTATATACCACTGTCCAGAAAGCACCACCGTGCTACAAAAACTTTCCAAAGTCCACTTAGTAGATTTCAGATTTTTTTTTTCATTAAAATTACCTGCTAGACAATCTGTGCATCACCAGATGTGATAAGTGATAATCACATGTAGGAATAGCCCAGTTATTAAAAAAAAAATCTTAAAGCTCAGCAGTGTGACCTGGAAATTTTTTTTTTAAAAACATAATAAAAAATCCTTTAAAAAGTGTCCCAAACTTTCTTCAACCAGAATGTTTTTCATGACCTCTTAGAGGTGTATTTCAATATTGCTCTTCCAGCACTGAAAATGCAAAGCCATCAAGAATCAAGATATCTCTGACCAATGTCTGAGAAAGAGGAAATCAAACTAATGGGTATTTTCACCTCCCAAGCTGAGCAGCATGTGAAAAAACAAACAAGCAGCCCTCAGGATCTCACAGTGATTCCTTTTGATTGCTTCCTTTTAAAAGGGGTTGCAAAGCTAAATGGAGCTCTGGGTCAATATTAGCAGCATTAGTTGTTTGTCCAGCCTGCCCTTCATCACAGCTTGCCTCAGGCTATTCATGTTCAACACATAATAAGGAAAATAACTAATCTCAGGTAAAAGTTCTTTGCAGATATCCAGTATTCTGTTGGTTACCCCTTAGAGTCCTTGAAAATCTCTAAATGCTTTGGTAGTGTAGAAAAATAACTAACAAGCCTACTGCATGCAGGAGTAAATGGGGATCTTGCTTGTCCTGACACAGGACTGTGAGTGGGATGCAGGCATTAGCTGCTGTAAAGTCCTCTTTGCTAAACTGTCCCATACCAGGAATGGGTGATGGCTTGTTGGAGCCAGTGGCTAAGCCTGCAGTGAAGTGCAAAACCAGCAGGCTGCAGTTACTCACATGGGGGTGAACT
The DNA here is from genome assembly GCA_003676055.1 of Chloebia gouldiae. Classification (NCBI taxonomy): domain Eukaryota; kingdom Metazoa; phylum Chordata; class Aves; order Passeriformes; family Passeridae; genus Chloebia; species Chloebia gouldiae. The sequence continues at coordinate 3,145,078 of QUSF01000014.1, forward strand.
GGAGACACAGCCAGGACAACCCAGGCAGCTTTAGTATGACGGACTGAGCCTAGCAAATATCTTCATGCTGTGGCCAAGAAGTGAAGTACAGACAGGCAAGAACTCATTTGCATCCAGACACATCAATACGTTGAGAATTTAAAAGCATTTGATGTGTCACACTGATACATGAGGCAAATTATTGCCTCATATACTCATTCAGATTTACATCTCTGTCTCTGCCTGCTTACAGCTGTAGCAGTTCCATGTGATAATAAAGTGCCTGTCACACCAGTACTAGTTTCTGCAGTAGTAGGAGCATCCTAAATTTGGCAGCACACCATCAGCTCAAGCAGCACACTGTAAGACCACGGGATTTGCTAGCATTTGCAAAAGTCAACATGCAGGCATGTACCAACCCCTACCACAGCTGAGAGCACAGGCTGGGCTCCTAAATCATGATCCCCACAGTGAGTGCTGGGATCAATGTCAGGGGCACTGTGAAGCTCTGATCCAGTGATGCTCTGAGCTGCAAACCCCTTTATCCTTTGTTACCATCATCCAATGCAGTTTTGCTGAACCCTCACACATGAAGTCAATACCATCCTGTCTTCATCCTCTCTACGGGGTATTTGGTCAGCAAAAAGGCTGTCATCCCAAGAAAATACCATGTAATTCCCACTCTCCTTCCATCACACTTAGTCTTCAACTTCCACTTGCAGGTCTGCAAGGAATGTTTTAGGTAAGATTGTTTCTCTGAAGGGAGCTCTGAAAGGAGTCTGAAATATTTTTATTTTCATAGAGCTTATAAAACGGCCAGAAAAGCGGCACCCTCGGGACACTTTTGGGGCACACTGCAAGGTGCACAGCCTGCAGAGGAAGGGCACATCACACATTACTGAGCTGGTGGATCCAGGTCCACCCAGCAGCCTTTGGCCATCTGCAGTGTCACTCTCCCTCTTCAGCTCACCTGGGTGACTGCACAGTGTGTGTGCTTGCCCCATGCCTTGCAAGTGCTGAGGTCAAACTGAATTCCCACTGCCTCTCTAATTTCGGCTCTAGGCTCACTTAAAAACCCAAAGTTGTATCATGTAGCATGCATTCTTTAATTTTAAAATTAACTTCTGAGGGGACAAAAGGTGAAATAAAGTAGGGAAATAGGACAGGGAAAGGCAAAGGAAATTGCTTTACAGAAACACATTTTATTAATTTTGGTACTGTCTCCTTTTCAGCTGGCCAAATAATTGTTAAGGCTGTTTCAATTCCTGCAGAGGAGTTTGTGGAGACTGGAGTGATGTGCACTTGTCACGACTCAGTCAGTCAATTTAAGGTTCCCATGCATCAGTCTCTGAGCCAGCAGGACACTTCATGACTCCACTAACAAAACCAATAATTAGAATTACAGAGAGTGACAGCTATGGAAAATAAACAGCAACAAAGATTAAAGACTCCAAAGCTGCCCAACCAATGGGAGTGAAAGTTTATGTACTCAGTTTAAGAAAGACCTTGTAGAGCTCCCCTGTGGTCTTTTGGCAATTTGATTTAATTTAGTCTGTTCCTCCAACAAATAATTTTTAAATTAAAAGAGAGGGAGAAAAAAGAAACCAACCCAAACACTGCAGTGGATTTGTCCAGTGCTCAGACTTGGTTGATTACAGCTCTCTAACATCCAGGAAATCTTGGAAAGCTTTAAAAGCCAGATAAATGTTACTGGATCCACAAAATCTTTTTTGCTATGTTTCTCCCTTTACTTGACCCCAGAAGAGCTCAGCACATCAGACAGGGAGGCAGGAGCCCCCTGAGAGTGGCCATAACCATACACACAGCCAAGGTGTGGTACACAGGGCTCCCTCCACAGGGAGGGCAGCAGGAGCTCTCCCTGGTAGAGCCTCTGCACCACTAAAGAAGTAAGAGAAGGATTTAAACACACACTCTCAACCCAAACAGTAGAGCCATTATTACTGTTAGCATCTGCAACACACAGAAGTTGTTAGGTTAATTAATAACACTGTTTTCTTCTGGACCTCTTCTTTGGGCACTTGGGCTTGCCTTCCTCTGGTCTACACGGCCTCTGATCAGGCAAGTCATCAGACACTTCCAAGGACACACCTCTTCCTTTTCTTGCCTGACTTTCACAACCTGAAACCTTCACCTCCTCCTCTGCAGAGGTGTGTGTGTGTCATTGCCCCATCCTCTGACATCTCTCCCCAGTTCTGGTCATGCTAAGGACAATCGACAAAGCCAGCCATGCAAACATCAGCTTTCCTCTGTTGCCCCTGAGGGTACAGCCCTAACTCACCTTTTTCCAGCCTGAGACTGCAGCAATTTTAGCACAGAGATATGCACTGCAATGTGCCAAAAGGGAATGAAAGTCAAGGAGGTAGAAGGAGACAGAAAAGCAGATCTTATTCTGACACACGTACAAGTCTCTGCAGCTAAACATCACACATTGCAGTAAGAAATGACATGTCTCCAGACACCTTCCCAGCCTGGAGGGTTACACTGCCAGAGTGCTGTTCCTCTTCTGAATCACAGAGCACTGTCATAGCTACAGTGTGCCAAAATCAAAAAGAAAACACATGAGAAAAGTTAGCAAAGCTTATTTGGCAAGGATGTACAAACAATGCTATGCTTTAAAAAAAAATGTTTCCTTTTACCAGAAAAGCAGGACTTTGGTGTTTAAACCACCACCAAGCAACTTCAGTAGCACAGTGTAGAACTTTGCTGGGACGTTGATTTAAAATAAAATATCTCAATAAACCTACACCATTTCAAGAAACACCTGTTCTCATCTGCTTCCTATACAAATTTTGGCATGATTGACTCTTGCTTAGCATTGAAATCAGATGAAATCATAGCCCAAAGCATTACACTGAGAATTAAAGGGATGAGTTAACCAACACCATCAGAAGCCCTAAATTCTCATTCAAGTCAACTCTGGTGGGCTACATGTCCTTTGGAAGAAATTACTGTGTATTTGTCACAAAGCACTTAAGAAATAATTTTTTTTTTGTCCTTCAATTCATTTTTATCAGGAAAATAACCAGACAATGAATGAGTTTCAGGTTTCAGTTGTTCCAAGTCACTTATCTTTTCCTATATTAAAATGGAATAAAAAGAGAAGCAGTCATTCTTGCACTATTTTGAAGGCTGCTTCATGCAGAAAAACCAATGCCAAGATTTTGAGTGAATATTACAACAAGCAAATCTCTCACTATACAAATGATCTGCAAGCAAGTATCACTTTACATTCTCCTTCACATATTATCTCCCTTACACCTAATCAATCCCATTGTGATCTCAATGTGATTTGTAGAATCCCTTGCTATTTGTCAGTGGGAGGGAAGGGCCAGAGTCTTTGGGGACTCCTCTGTAAGCCAAAAGAATACACATCAATTGGTACATTTAGAGCCTCTTGCAATCACTCTTTACAAATTCCAGTCTAATTGCCAGGCTGCCAGCTGTGTGCCAGCATTCCCAGTAATAGGCTTCTTCACATGAGGGGAGAAAGAGATCTGGCAGTAAGTGGTAGGTACTGTCAGTGGCTTTCCTGAGTAATTTCCTGAGTTCCTACAGAAAATGAACCTGTAAGACAGCTGCCTTAGAGTTCAAGAGGCATAATCAGACACAGATGTGAAACAAGGGCAGCTCTTTGAGCTCAGTGAGAGGAATACATAATTTTGAACACACTGCTGCATTGGTGGCTAATTAGTTCCAATAAAATTGGGTGTGTGCTATTTGTCAGGGCTCTGAAGTCATTAACTCCATTAACTCCCAGAACACAGATAACAAAACACTCTGCCTGACACACCTGTGCTGTCATCAAGACAAAACTGCTCATGTTGAGATTTTTTTTTAAGGTGTCTTATCAAAACAACTGTTTCATTTACTCACTAGAAGTACTTCCACCACCCTTCCTAACTACAAATCCCTCTCTAACCCCTAGGTACAGCCCTGTCCTGCTCATGAGATCTGTCTGGAGAAGCAAAACCCAGTCAAAGCTCAAATATGCAAGCCTAAGTCCAGGTTTTCTGAAAAGTCACCTCCCTCCTCTTCCAGTGGAGGAGCTCTGTAGGGGCAACTCTAAAAGCCCTGGAAGATGGAGCACAACTGAAGGCCAAGGAGTATTAACTTTTGTGGAAGTTGGATGTTCTCCAGTGAAGGCCATCCTTCAGAAGAGCAGTAGAGGGATGGCTCAGACAGAGAGAACATACACCTGGAATACTGCTGCTTCAGACAGAACACTGTTTATGACTTCAGATGGAATCTCTTCAAGCAATTCAAGAGGCTGAGATGTGCTACTACAGTGTAGTAATTTTCCACCAAGTAAATTGCTTCCAATGAGGTGTTTCTTATCTTATTTTCCCTTCCACTATTAATTAAAATAGCTAAGATATTGTCTAAGCCTTGTTCAATCACGAGGGAGAATCCCTTTGACCACAAAGAATGGTGCATCAGTCTGTTTACAAGGACACATCATTGCTCTGGCTACAGCAACATGAGCAGATTGAAGTTGCTTACCTAATATTTACAGATTGGTTTACTCATAGGAAAATGCTGAATGAATCCCATAACACCTCCCCTTTTCTGTGAATCTTAAAGACAATTTCTTTGACGTAATTTAATAAAAATGGCTCTTTCTCGCTAAAATAAGCATATATGTGAATGAGTAACATGAATTTGTATTTGGAGAAGTGACAGACCTTACATATTTTGCTCTTGTTCAGAGAGTACATTTTTCTACAACATTCCTTCTCCCTCCCTACAAGAGCAAGCTTGTAAGTGCAGGGTGGGAATTTTTTTGCCAAGCTTTTTATTCACCAAGCCAAGACACTGCTCAGCCCCAGTATCCTGACCATCTGATCTTCTCTCCTTAAAGACAAATAACAAAAGAATGGGCGAGGCTTCTCTTTAAGCATCACTGCACTCCCTGAGAAGGCCAGAAGGCAGGCAGGATCACAACAGAGAAGCTGTGGTCATTGCAGGTCATGGCTGTATTTGCTCTCTGGCTTCCTTCCAAAGCAATACCTTCTCTTGGACCAGAGTTTATTTGCATTCTGAAAATATTCTCAACAACACCGTTTCCTTTTTCAAGTTATTTTTTGCGCAGCCCTTTGGGAACCTCTGCTGCATGCTGGCCAGCGTGTGTGCGTGAGCACATGCATGCCTGGCTCCCACAGCACCACCCAGGGCAACCCAGAGCCTTCCCAACAGCTTCTACCCTCTGCAACCTCTAGCAAGTCTTGAGTGGTTACTCCACGCCAGGCAGCTGCAAACATGTGGCAATAGAAACAACTATAGAGCTCATAAACTTAATTCTAAAGCCTGTCTAGCTCTCTCACTCAAAACTGTATCTTTTTTTCTGAATATCACATACAGCTCAGCCATGGCAACATCACATTGTGAAGTTAAATCATTCAGGACACTTCTCCAAGTGATTGAGACAGACACCACCCTACTACCAACACTGGCAACACCTCAGCCTGGCCTGCCTGGCCTTTCTGATACTGTTTTGAGTTCACAGACACCTTGTATATATTAGCCAAGGTCCTGTCCCGGAGTTCAGACTGCAGATACCATGAAGGTAGCTGCAGAGAAGAGTTACATTCCCATCTGGCATCCTCTGATCTAGGGTCTCCAGTTCAGCTGTCCTAATTCTGCTCTTGCTAAAGCCAAAGATCCAGTTTGCATAGTATCCCTTCCACTTCCAGTTCAGACACCAGACTCAGCAAACAGACTCAGATCTTCCAGATGACAGTAACATTGGGTCACAGCTGACCACTTCTCCATGTAGGAAATGGAAGATTAAACAGCTCTCTGGTTCCCCCAGCAACAAAAACCCAGGGCATTTCCTTCAGCCCCATGCTTTAGTTTCTCAGAGGATGTTTACCCACACGCTGCCAGAGCTGGTGATGTACTGCAGGTTTGGAGACTTGTCGTGAACCAGCCACAGGACGAATTGAGAGGCTGATTGCAACTGCATGGTGTTTCTGAAGGTGAAGAATGGCTCAGTGAGTAGGAGCAAAGGACATTGATCAATCTTACTTAAAAATTACACAGCTGACTTGTCCCCACAGAGTATTTCTGTTGTACCAGAAAAGCTGCAGCTTGAAACATATGAGACACCACATTCTGTATTTGAAAAAGCCTCTGCATTTTTTCAGCCACCATGGAACTAAGTCAGGCAATGCTTTCCATGGATGCCAGACTGAATGTAAAAAGACAAGGCTGATGACTTAGTTGTTGCCTCCTGAACAATGACCTCTTCCCCTTTTAGAAAAGAAGGGAAAAGTTGAGCTTGAGCGAAAAAATTTACAGTGATACAGTAAACTCTGACTCTGGTTTCTGGATCAAGTTGCAGAGGCAGCTGGGCCACTGTGGCACCTATTCAGTATCCTACTGTTGGAGGGACAGGGAATTCCTTTTGTTTGATACCTATTTCTTGAGCTACCACTTCAAGTGTACAGTAGAAGGTGGCCTTACTGTAAAAGTTCTTTTCCCATGGCATTCCTAAAGCTCTTCCACCTAGATTTATGTTCCTTCTGTTAAATAAATACAATAGCCTGTACTGTTAATGGTGAATAAGCCATGGTTGATTTGTGTTTCAGTAGAAGTTTAGTTCTTGACAAATAGAGATGGTCATATTATTATATATATGCTAAATGGTTTAATGAGCTGGAAGAAAGAAATCATTTTTGCAGGCCTACTAATATCTATAATTCATCCAAATAATTGGCAAATGGAAGATCCATAGCAGCCAAGTAATCCTGGCCATTCCCACCTGTCAAGCAAAAAATAATTGATGATTAAACAAAATATCTGGATCTGTTGATAGCAATAAAACCTTGTGAGCTGAGACAGGATCTGAGCTAACAGAATCCATGGAGACCAGGAATGCTCTGTGCTGGCTAGATCAGGACAGATTGTGGTTGGGCTGGCAAAACAAGCAGCTACATTACCCTCGATGGAGATGCAGTGGCAGAAAATTAAATTGCTGGATTTAAATTATCTGCTGCTATTGCTTATACAGAGCTTTCAGGAAGGCAGAGTTCTGTAGCCTTTTTGGCCAGTCTGTGTCAGCTATCATGTGAATTTCTGTCAAGACGGAGGTTCATGAGAAGATGGATGTGCCCCCATGCCTCCCAAACCATATTCCAGCAAGAGGAGCTTTTAGACTGTTGAATTAGGCATGAGAAAGAAGTATGTAAGAAAAACATAAAACCACCCTCATTTCAGTGAAGCCTCTTTCTTAATGCTACCACCCACTCAGAGTCACAGAAATAAACATTGCAAAGTGGACACACAGCCTCCAGTACCCAGACACTGATGGGGTGCTCTGGGATGTATTAAACTTTCTGACACAGAACAGCAGCACCAGTGAACTTGTGAGGTAACAGCAAATATACACAGAGCTAAGCACTGGTCTCATGTGCTGCTAAGACAACCAGAGCCGGGGTTCCCTTTCTGGCATCAATCCAATACTTTAGAAAAATTATGCTGTTAGATGCAACCCCAAGTCAGCTGTCAACACCCTCTGGCTTCTGGACCTACACACTGCTGTTAGCATCTGCCTCTGAACAGATGATCTGAGCCTCCCCAGATTCTCTTGATTCCAGGTAGTGACCAGCCTCGTGCCTAAGGCCATTGCACAGCTGCAGTTAATGGAAATTCTGATGTGCAACTGCACCAAGAGCAGGCTTTGCCATTAGCAAGGATCCGTGCTTTAGTTTCTTCTAGGATATGTTACAGATGCTCCCTAACATGGAAACCATAACACAAGCAAGACTTGACAGCATAGAAAATTTTCCCTCTTCACCTCAATAAACTCATATTCTTGGTCCTTGAATCATTCAAATTACTTCGAGGACATCACCAAGTAATCAGGTGGATGCAAATATTCTGGCATGAAAACAAGTAGACAACATCCTGGAGGAAAAAAAAATCAAGAATTAACTATTGGACTTCCTCGTGATCTATTACTTTTGCAAACATATGTAAACTATATGTGCTTCACCTGAGTTCATAATTTAATATAGGCTACAAGAACCAGAAACAGACTTGCAAAACCCAAAATTGACTATTCCGTATTGACTATTTCCTTGTTGACTCTTGAGTTGGGGAGGGGGGCAGAAAGCAGCAGTGTGTATTTATCTGGTTTATAACAGCCACTGAAGAGCCCATTCCAGAAATATGGTACTGCAATCCAACTACCTCCATGTGCTCCCACACATGCTGTTCAAAGCAAGGCTTTTCCCTGTTCTTAGCAGTGCATAACTGTGATTTCACAGTGGAAGAAGAAAGCACCATGGATTTGAAAAGCACTCTCCACATACATTACTTTTTAAGAAAAATCAGCACAAGAAACATCAAGAACTTCTTCAATAATTTGTAACTCTGTTCTCTCTGCAGCTTGTTTAATCTTGCTTTCATTCCAACTTATTTCAAGTTAAGCTTCCTGGTTATTAACTGGAACAAATTGCTGTCATGTTCCCTTCAGTTCAGTAATCAGGGAAAGATTTTTTATCCATAAAATCACATTAGATGGTTGTGATAACACTTTTGGGGGAAGGGGAGTTAATACGAAACTCCTGCCAGATTGAACACATTGGATACTTTCTCCTGAGGTACCACAGCAGGATATGCTCCACACCTCCAAGAGAGTGACTCAAGTGAGTGCTGTCCACATAAACCACCAGCAATGCATAAAGAAATGTCCTGTCATACTTCCTAGGTTTGCATTAAGCGGGTCCTTCTGACAAGGAAGAGCAAAGGAAGGAAGTTGCAGCTCACATGCACTAGATTATAAGTAAATCAAGAGATGGTTGGGAAGTTAATCTCAGATGTAGCATTTGCAGAGCATTGTCTTTGAAGCAATGCATCACTCCCTTGTGATATACTGCCTTCCCATAAGAAGCTGTGAGCCCTTTAAAATATTCCTTTCCTAAGGGTGACATACACAGACAACAGTTATCTGTTTGAAGCACATATTGGTATGCTTAGCATCAAGGAGGCACAAAACCTACACCTGGGCTGTGTCACACAACTGTATGCAAAAGTGGAATCCAGGGACTGCTCCTATGGCCTCCATGTCAGGTGGAATTCTGCTGTTGACCTTATTGTGAACATCATTCCTGAAGGTTCTGAGAGCAGTTCCCTCAGCAAACTAAACTGGTTCCTGGGCTCATTGTTGCTAAAAGAGTGAAAGGATCCTGCTGACTCTCCACTGATAATTTTCACCAACATTAGTGAACTGAATCGGGTCACATATGAACCAAACAAACAGCAGAGTTGGCAGAAGTAAAGAGAGGGGAAGACACAACCAGGATCAAGAGCAAGAGACACACAGTTCTCAACAAAATTGTGTTAAACAAAATACTGTCAAAGAAAACTTTAAAAAACAAGGTAAAACAGAGAAGATAAAACTGCAAACACCCACTCAGCAGCAGAGAGGTGCATAACAACACCCTATTCACCCACAGCACAGCTGCCGGGTAGCTTAAATCAGCTGTGAAACTCTGTCTCCAATACAAGGATACCAAGTGCCAGGAGTGCTCTGATCTACCCACCACCTGGCTGTATCAGTTTGTCACAATGTGATTGTTCAAAGTTTCAGGCAGTTTAAAAGCATGCTGTGTTCCTAGTTGATAGCATGTTTGTGAACATGCTCTGTTCCTATTTGGCACTGGGTCATCACTGTATAATTTAGGAGTCATAAGCTGTCAGGCTGCCAGCAGCACACTGTACATGCAGCACGGTGTGTTTTGTTGTTTCACCATTGTTTAAGTTTATATAAAATCTTAATTGCAAATGGAAAAAAATCTGCCTAGTCAATCAGGCCTGTTCTGAAGAGTTTCCAAAAGCCTGTTCTGAGTTTCATAATTGGGAAGTTCAACCCAGCCCAGAAAAGATTTACTGGAGTTAACAATAAGAAAGGACTTGCTTGAAACTGTTGCCAAGCTCCAACTCAAGAGAGAAAATCAGCTGGAGAGCACCATCTATTGGCCAGAAGAATGGCTGGATTGGCAGCCTTTGGCTTTTTCGAACGAAACCGCAGGCAGGTCCCGGCCCTGCAGCGCCCGATGTGCCCGGCAGGGAGAGGACACTGCAACCATCGCACACACAGACACCCGCCCGGGCCCTTCACGTGCCCGACAGAAATTTTCACTTGAACGAATGCGACCCAAGGGCCAACTGCTAAGGGGAGGACAGTACAACAGTGCAGTTCTCTATTTCAATGCCATTTTCCTCCCCACCACCTCTTGGTCTGGTCATTTCACAGCACAACCAAGCTACCAGTGTTTCCTGAGCCCCCCACCCAAAGGTCCATCCCACAATGGGCAGCATCCACACTGGTGAAACCTGTGTTAAACTGGCACCTGGTGGTTGTCTGCACATGGCACAGAGTAAATTCATCAGCCCCTCAGCCTCTTTCTCTCCAAGCACACAGCAGCATTGTCCTGGGCGTCTCTGCGCAGAAGGGACCGGAGAGGGTTAGCTTACATCTGTGCCTTATTTCTGTGACACTCTGTCAGCAGCCCCATAGGTGACTGGTTTATCTAGAAAGTATTTTTGACTTCAGAATTATGTTTATGAGGATTCCTACACCAAGCTGGTCTTATCTTTAGGCTATCTCTGTTTAGATGCCCAAGTTTAGATTTCAAGGACTGGCCAATGAATCCTACTTTTAACTGCAAAACAAATCTCCCTGGGGTATACTTCCATTAGAGCTGGCTAACATTTTTGGCCACACAAACAGGAAAGAAATCCTAAGTACCTTTTCACTACCTTGTGTCTAATTACTAGTTGTGTTTATTAGAAACACCACGAATGCACAGAAATTAAATTAATCTTGTCCTTTTGCCCAGGGAGGTGACCCAGGCCACTACCAAATTCCATGGCATTGGCACACTCCTGGAAAAGCTCATTAGCAGTCAAATAGGTTGAAAGGTCTTGCTCAGTGTCCACCCCCAGCAAAGTCAGAGGGACCTGGCTGTGGTACAAACATAAGAGAGATACACAGCCCCACAGCACAACACTCCTGCAGGTAACCAAGAGCAGTTTCCCAGAGCAAAGCCAGTGATTCAGGTCCTGACGGGACATGAGAAAAGCTGCGAACTGCCTGAGCAGCTCCTCCTGAGAGTCACAGGAGAACCACTTCTATCACATGTGGTCTCTGAGGCATTTCCAGTTCCAGTAGTTTTCCAAAGACTTTTTGCAGAAGCTGTATAAAGTTGTAAAAATATAACTTATTGGCCATAATTGTTAATTAACTATGTGTGATATCAAGGAATTAAATAACCAGTACAGATTGTGTTTTGGTTTGAGCTAAAATTGAATTCTTAAGAGAAACAGAAAAGCTGTTTTGGTCAATCATAAATATTTAGTATATCTTTTTTTCTAGAAAGAAATCTGTTAATAGTTGTGTTTGGAGATTTTAATTTTTTATTTTTTATTTTTTCAGGAGGCGTGCTAATTTTGGAGAGGGTACAAATGTCATACTTCAGAGCAACCAAAAGCCAACCAATCAGAACATCTCAGCTCAAATCAAACACTGGGTAAGAAAGTAAATCTGACAGTGGCAACAACTGCAGCCCCAAATGCCTTCCCACCCAGCAAAATTCCTAATTTAAAAGCACAGGAAGCAATACAAAACTATATTTCATAGGAGAGAGAGGTCCTCTTTTGTCAGGGCTCTTCCTATGATCCCAATTCAAACTGGTACAGAACACAGTAGGGGATGTGGCAGCGCAGGAATGGAAAGGCAAGCCATGGTAAATTACAACAAGTGTTAAAATAAATCAGTGCAAACAAAGCAAACTCTATGGCAAATTTCTGCTATGGGGTTGAGAGAAGCAAAAGTTACAGCTGCAAATAACTTGACATAATTAGGAGAAAAATAAATCAGACTGTAAGTTACTCCAAAAGAGGCAGGCAAGGAAAAGTCCAGCAAAAAGCACCCTGTCTGAGCTGCCTAAGTGGAATTCCACTGGGAGAAGGCTAGCAGGTCTGAGGTCTCAGAGCCCAGAGCACAAATTGGAAAATAATGAAGCTGGTCCACTGCAATTGCCAGAGAGGTGACAGAGCTGCAAAACAAAGGGATTCTGGAGTTAGGGCAGAGGGAGAGATCAGCTTGCACACACAGCAAGGGGTTGGGTTACATGTAATTGCTCCTGTGAAGAGTGGGTGGTTTGCAAGTGTTATGACAGCTGCAGAGCAGAGGATGTCTCTGCTATGACACAACACAAAGCTAGACCAGAAAACAGGGAGGCAAAAGTCACCGAACTTTCTAACCCAGGGCAAGTACTCCATCCCAAGGCACTTGCACGATGCAGGGGCTCCAGGAGCAGGAAAGTTTATCAGCACTCACACTCATCCATTTGTTCCTTACATGCAGCACAGAGTGGCTCTACAAAGACTAAGAAATAAACTTCAGGATATCTAACAGGTCCCTTCACTGCACAAATCCATGTGTTAACCATACAAGTGGGACTTTCTTCTCACAACTTGGCTGGGCAGGCCTGGGCAATGGTGATTTTTCAGTCCTAACCTACCATATTTATCATGCTTTCATCCTCATTACTAGAAGACAAAGAAGCTTTAACTGCATGTTCTTAACATGACAGGTTGTCTTGACAATATAATGTGTATTTGGAAGTTCCTGGAACTGTGTAGCCAACAACAGTGAGATTTTAACCTTTAAATGACTGATACACAATGTCACCTTTAACTCCATCTTTACATCTTTTATCTAGCAATGCATTTGGCAGCCAGTCCCTCTTGTCTGCATTTTCTATTTAAAATACTTAATATGAATGTGTAAGCAGTAGACAGTTAGCATGCCTACACCAACAGCTCACACACACATAGGAGCTCACTTTAAGGCTTGCTGCTTTTATAAAGCTCTCTATCTGCATGCCAGTTTGGGTGCAGTGCTCACAAAGCATCCCCTTGTATCCAAATAAACTGGGCACTGGTGCCTTGTAAATGCACGTGCAGGGAGCAAGCCTGGCACTCTGCCACAGCCAAAACATGAGCAAGCCCCCAGGCTCAGGCTGGCCAGCTGGCTGGGGCTGCTTAGCCTGCTGGCACTACCACTGGCTCATCTGCCAGCCCTGCTGCACTTTCCAGCTCTTCCCCATCTTGTAGGACCATGTGGATGATGGTTTCTTTCTTACTGGCATCAGAATCCAAAAGCCTTTAGAAATGCTTCAGACGATGAGTTTGTGGTGCAAGCAGGGTTTGCTTTCCCCTTCTGATTTTATTCCACTGAATCCTATTTTGTCTGTTCAATTGTTTATCTCTAAACTGTATTAGGGTACCACTTTGCTTTCCTGTTCTGGGGAAACTGGCAAGTGAAAAATGTATTTGAACAAAAAGGAAAAATGTCCTGAAATGTTGGAATTCCCTCTGCCAGAGAGGAAGAGATCAACATTATAATCACAGAGAGCAAGACAGAAGTCCATCTTAACAGCTTGTTTTTGATACTGCAGCAACAGATGTTCTTCCACAGTGCTTTACATATCATATAAATAAAATGGGGACCCCTATCCATCCACCCTGCTGCCCTGGTGCCCAGCATTCTCAACACTTAATACCTGTGTGGCCACTTCAACTGCTTTTGTTCATCCATGTCCTGAACCCTGTGATCTTTTCCCCAAGGATATAAGCCATTACAAACTTTAATGGCAGAGCTCACTATAGCTCAATCTGGACAGACCCAAGTGTTTTCAGCACAGGTCTCTCATTTCAGTCCTGGGGGAATCTGCCTAGACAACCACTGCCACAAAAACAGTAGAGCCAGATTGTGCCTTGGAGGCTTGGGCCCATATGGGAGCACCACTGAGCTGCATGATCCGGGCAGAAGCTCAAAGTGTGATTCTCCAGGAGGAAATGCAGTCCTTCCATTGAGTGACAGTCATCTCTTTTATGCTGAAAGCATTGCTCTCTTTCTTATTACCAGGGAGAGTGGCTTGTGACTGACAATTCCCCTAAGCTCTGAAAGTAAGACCCAGTAAACTGGAGGGGAAGGAACCAGTGGGGGGAAAAAAGCAGTCAACAAATGAAGACCTTGTATCTGTCCCATTCAACATAATCTTTAAAAAAAGCAAGACTAGACATCTCTGTCTCACATGCTGAAAGAATTCTTCTGGACCTGGTTGAGAAGAATCAACCAGGTTCTGCATCATCTGTGTCGTTGATGCAGAGCAAAAACATGTCTAGTTCGTCACAAAGTTTGACTGTGCCAGGAAATCTAGGAGTGAAACAGAGAACAATGCTTTGGAAACCCTTTTCTGTCCTTCATACCTCCCTGTCCTTGCAGAAAGGGCAGACAGCTAGCAGAGTGGTTTGCTGCAAGGGGAGACAAAGCAGCACAAACTGCTCCCAGTGCACACGAAAAGAGGCACTTCTGCATCAGGTCACTTCTGCACATTCTAGGGGAAGGAGAGGTGACCTGGGAACCTGCAGCCTGGGGGCCACAACTGCACACTCAGGCACACTCTGCTTCTTTCTCCCCAGACCCTCATTATTCAAATAGGCTCACAAAAACCTATTTGACCTTCACTGAGGAAAAATTCTCTTGCCTCTGATTTAACAGATCTAGCATTTTCAGCAGAGAGAAGATCTTTGGGCTCTTGTCATTCTTTCTGAGAGTTTATCTAAGAAAAGGCTGAGAAATTCTGCCCTTCCACTGTAACCCAGTATATACAAACCATGTGCAGGATCTGGCCCTGTAAAAGCCACAGCAGCACTGTCAGTGATTTTATGTTGCCATGATTTCACACTTAGTTTTCTATTGAAAGAGGAAAAAGAAGCCCACACTCCTTCCCCTACTGACATTCTCTCTAGTGCTTCCCAGTTATCCAAATCTACAGCACAATTTGCACAAGAGATTCTTTGTTATTTTCCTTTCCTGTAGTAGCACAAATTCACATGCAACAACCTTGGTCTTTTTGATGTCAGATATGACTCCTGAGATAGATGCTGGCTTTACTGATTAATCTTACTTATGCACATCTTATTCCTCCCCTATGACTTGCCAAGAGCATTTATTTCTGCTACACTAGGAACAAAATCTCAGCTATGTCTCTGGAGCATTACATATTGCAGACTCTGTCTCTTTGGCCCCCTGCATTAATTTTCTTCAAATGACACCAAGGGGCCAATATGTTAAGTTTGCACTATTGATCTGACAAAATTTTGGCTTCTATTTATAATCATTTGTATAAAAAGCATCAGTTTGGGTTAGCTTAGGCCTGTTGTGGAGGGAATCACTCTAACACAGATCATTCCAAAAGTGCTTTCACTTTCTGTACTTGCTGAGGTTTGTGTTTTTGAGGCAGTGTAAATTGTATCAGGGATTCTGACAGCTCTCTGACGTGCAATTGGAGGTGTACACTGGAAGACTCTATTAATCCCAGCTTTGGTCTCCTGCACTTTTTAAGAAGATTTCTTTATAGAATTAGGTATTGATCCTACTCTAGTTATTGGAGTTCATTCACAGCTGCATGACTCCACGGCCTGCTGGCATAAACAGTCTAAAATCAGATTAATACTATGAGCAGCAACACACAAGGTGCAACAAGGGCAATTCCAGTTACATACTAAGGATGGAGATACCTGAACTCCTCTGGACCTTTGCCCCAGTGTTTTACTTTCCTTACTGTTCTTTATCTTTCAGAAAAAAGAATCCAAGTTTATTCCTCACATGTTATTCTCTCAGGTTTGGGTAATCGTGGTTGTATGTAACCCACACTACAGGCCTTCTGACGTTTCTTTAGGCTGACTTAACTGAAATAAATTTATCTGTCATTATGTTCTTTGATATTTAGTCTAAATTTTGGGGTTTGACATTGTCATAATACTTCCAGTTATAAATTAATGTTGTTCCCAGCAACTTTACAGAGAGGACTGTAAATCCAGCACATCTTTAACCAAAATATTCAGAGAACACCAAGATTTCCCTAACAGTGATGGGTGGATCCCACACAATCAAAGGAATTCTCTCCCATTCATTCCACAGCTGTTCATGTATATGTTGAAAAAATTCTTGCAAGCTTCCTTCTGATGCAGGAGCTATGAGTTCCTAGATCTGCTTGCTCAGCCTGCTCATCTGGAAAGCATGGCAAGGTTGTATTGTGTCTGCAGCCTGCCTCCAGGCATCTTTTCTCCAGCCTGACAATGCACTCACTGCCTGGTGCAGCCATCTACCCTCACCCAGCAGTTCTGGGAGGACCATGTTCCCTACACTGACACTGAAACAAGCAAGACAGACATTTCCAGGAGTAGCACACGTCCTACCTGACCATGAGGGAAAAGCTGCACCATGCCAACATTCCCATACAAGGAAAGAATCTAAACTTTCCCCCCCCCCAAAAGAAACTTGGAGTCTGTGAACCAATTCTTGATCTACATTTGTCTTATTCTTGTAGCATGATATGGGACTGGGGAATAAGTGTGCCAACATACTGAATAGATTGAGCAAGGACATACATTTTAATGCAGGACTTATTGGCTTACAGTTCCTACTGTGTCCTGAAGGAAAGCATAGCAATTCCTTTTGTAGATACTTAAACAAAGGTATTGCTGCCCAACCATGTGGAAAAATACAAGCCAGAACTCCTACATTCTAAAAGCATACACTGTATACCCTACACTGTAGCAAGCATTAAACTCACCACACCTAATTAAAGTTAAAAACAGAGGACTATTCATTGAGGAATCTTGATCTGAAGTTCTGCCTTTTGAGCACTTCAAAACTAACTAAGAAAATAAACCAATAAGGTAACTGATTGATCCATGTTTGAAAAAAAAAAAAAAAAGTTTGTTATAACCAGCAAGAGAATACAGCTTATTAGAACTATTCTTTGCAAAAACAGACCTGTATGGACAGGGTCCCAAACAACCTGTCTGCCTGTTTCTAGCTACATTCTGATCATATTTGTCAGCCTCTGGAATTTAGGAAATACAGGTTTTTACATGTGTTCTTCTGAAAAGCCCAGCAAACATTTGCAACCTTAACTTCATATTGTCATAATGAAAAGCATCTTAGCAGAGGCTCTGTAGAGCCTGGATCTGCTCTAGTGTAGTCTAGGGAAGGTTGCTTATGGATTTCAACCTTTTAGACTCAAATCTAAAAAAGTTTATTCACACAAAGCAGCTCAGTGAAGCCAAATAACAAGGCTTAGCCTAGGTTGCCCTGAGATATTTTATTACAGATGAAACCAATTCCCTTTGAAGATAAGGGAATGCTTTAGTTGATGGACTCTATTTTGCTTTTGGCAAGATCTATATAAATCTGGAGTAATGCCATTAACTTTATAAAAACCTCACCCCAGATTTACAGTGATGTCACCAGGAGCAGGATCCAAGCCCTGGTTGATGGAAAAAGAGTACCAAACACTTCAATTGAAACTGAATCTTAAAGTAACCAGTGGGAAGATATTTTCTCAATTGCACTTGTGATTATTGTTAATTTGTAGTGAGTTATTAATGTAACAATTAAAGTTGAAGAACTCACATAAATCAGTATAATTTATGAGAGGAATTGAGCATACCTAATTAGCTCAAATTGTTGGTTATTAATTTTTATTTTTTTAAACCAAGTAACCAAGGTTCTTAATGCTGTAGCCTGAGACATAAAATAAAATCTTGTCTGTTTTGACAATGTACAGATATTTGGGGTTTAAAGCATAATTGAAAGGCCCACATTTTCTTTTGTGCAATTTCCCTCAACTCAAACACATTCAAAGTGATATGCAGGGAGAATTATATTCTTTCTTAGTCACTCAATACTCTGCTTCCAAAACATTTGAATTTTGGACCAAAATAGTCCAAAAACATATATAGGAAAAGAAAACTTTTAAGTAAAAAAACTCACCATATTCTTCTTAAGATTTTTGAGATTCCTTATTTCATATGACTCTTAATGCATTAAGGCAATGGTGAACAGGTTAAAGTAATGCCATACTTTTAAATTATATTTCATATAACATTAGGAAATCATTTGAGTTCCTGGCAAAGTCTACTTCTTCCTTTATAAATGCTTAAGGCTCAGGGGGACTATTGCCATAATCTGATTTGATCTTCTGCTAAACAGGTAGCCAAGCATTGAGAAGGAATATATTGTGCATATTGTTAGTAGTGGGGCTTTGTATACCTAGTCTGGACATGGAAGACTCCATAGTGCCACTTGGAAGCTTGCACTGTTCTTACCATCTTGACCTACCAGGCTTAATTGGTGGAAATTGTCTATATTTATTCAGCCATCATAAGAAATTTCATGATACAGAGCTAGGATTATACAACACTATAGATACCTCATGGATGTTTTTTATCTTTTCACCCCAGTCTAATTTACATCTAGTACTGCCTACCATTAGATCACAGCCTCTAGAGGCATTTGATGGAGGTATGATACTTCTTAGATGTCCCAAAAGGCACAGTTACAGCCCTGCACTGAGTAAGGTCCCTCACTGATGCTCACCTTGGGTCATTCTGACACAGAAAGCAGGCTGCGGGGGCATTACTATTTCATCAGTGATGTCAGCAGCCAGAACATTTATCCAGATCCTATTTCATGTTCCAACAGGCTCCTTGCCTCAGAAGATGTCATAGGGTCAGCAAAATAGATCTGGGAAAAACTCCAGAGGTGCGAAGGAGAACACCAACCTCAGAATAAGTCAGAGAGGGGTGGTAAAGCACATCACACCACAGGCAACAGCAAGCCACTGTAAAGCAGAAAGATGAAAGATGTGTTCATACTATTCTGAGAATTTATACTCAGGGTCTAGTATGTAATCCCAAGCTTTACAACAGTCTGATCAGCTTCTTCTGATTCAATCTTTCTTTCAATTCTCACCTCATGCGCCCTGGATCTATGTAAAACAGTCCAGTTAAAATCATTTTCTTGGCCTAGTATCTGACCACGTCATGTAAACCAGATCTGAGCCAGAGGCAAATCCAGCTCAGCCTGTGGTTCAGGTTTGGGTTTAAATCAAAAGAATGTTTGTGATTTGAGTAGACAGAACATTAACAAGTAACAACAATATAATAGCCTGTAATAATAAGTTTACTTTGCAAGAATAGAGTCATATATGAGTCAAAAGAGGAAACTAATCCCCTAGGTGATATGGTTGTAGGATTAATATGGTATGAACATAGTTAGAGCTTCAGAGACATGCAAACATATTCAAAATGCAGTAGGGTTTGTTTGGCACCAAGCTTCCAACTTTGACTCCATCCTAATAAAAACCAGAGTTGTATATATATTTTTATTTTCCCCTAACTTATATAAACATATTTCAGCAATTTAAAGAGCAAAACCTACCCAAACTAACCAAACTACCAAAGTCTGGGGGCCTCTATTTTTGCAGGTCTAACAATTTTACTAAGACATCTCCTACTCTGTGACATTTTAATTATTCACAGCACCAGTGCACTACAAGTGAAACATGCTGTGTATTCTCCATTCACTCATTCATTAGTTTTAATTAAACCCTCTAATTTTATTTATGCTGTCATGGACTGATTAACAATTTGCAGCACAAACCAGGAAGTTTTAAACAGCATCTTGAGAAATCTTCCTTGCTCTAAACAGGGATCTGCTATAATAACTACAAATCTGCTGGATTATGTTCTGAAAGGCAAAAGGAACTACATCAGCAGCTTCTGCAATGTAATTTTCTTTTAGCTGTATAACAAAACATATTTCAAGGCCTTTGGTGATAAACACACATGATGAGGTGTCTAAGGGATTCAACAGAATGAAACTGCAGACAGACACAGTGAAAGTTCCTTTATTAGAAGCAGTCTAGGACTGAGATGGAGCAGCACGATGCAATAGGAACAGAGTACCAAGTCCTGCTCCAGCAGAAACTCAGGACACTTTAAGTGTTGCCAAAAGGACGAGAGGCACTGGCTGGAACTTGTTAAAGGATAAATTCATGGAACAGATAAACTAACTCTAAACAGAGTCTTTATGGCTGTAATTTACATATTTTATATTCTTTCAAATTCCTGTCATCCATTTGAAGTGTCTCTAACTTGCACCTTCTGACAATAGATCTGTCTCTCAAGACCTCCATCTCAGTGATCTTTGAGCACCTGAACTCATCAGCATGTGTGATACACATCAAAATGCAAAGATTTTAGTTCACTCAAAACAGCCAACCACATATCTCAGTGCAGTGTCCTGCTCAGCAATTAATTCTGGTTCCTCCAATTTCAAAACAGGCCTTCCCTCACTTTTCACATCTGTTGCTTCCTCTCTGGTCCCCAACTATCCATCTTCTTTTTACATTTGTTTCTGTCGTTTCTGTCCCCAGCCGCACACCTCAGCTCTGCCTCTCTTGCTACTTCAGCAACATTTCATTCCCTCCAACTTGTTGGAAAGGACTACCTCAGACCACTTCTTCCACCTTTGCCTATTAGGTGTAGTTGTGCTTACCAACTGAGTCAAGGCAGATAAAAATCTAGGTGAATAAATAAGCATCTCCACTGAGCAGGACACACTGAAAGATTTGGGGAGGATACACCAAGCTCCTGGGCCCTTTCTTTTACCGCACTTTCCTTCTCAGCTCTCTGCTCAGTACAATCTACTCTTTATAGAACTCTGAGTTACTGCCAGCTGCTGTGGAGCCCACAAATAACTATTCCCATTCTTCTGTGGTCTTTTTGTGCAACTTTAAAAAATGCAGTTTACAGGCATTGAAGTCTATAATGAATCAGGGAGCTGTGCACATTAGAGTATTGGGCTTAATAAATTGGAAATCCTAACATTTTTTTCACAGCTAATTTGATAAAGATGACTAACATCATGATTGAATTACATTTTATATGCTGCATGCTATCAATCAGCATTAACAAAATTGGTTTTTCTTACTGTTGGGAAGTATCACTAGAAATGAAGGGGGGAGTGCTTCTTCTTTTCAGGCTGCAGTGTGATTTTTAAAATGAAAAGTAAGTTTTCTTCCAGAATATATATGTATATGCTGTCTCAATGTTTTACTAGATGTTCTTTCTCTCTACTCTCTGCAAACTAAGCTTGGCCACAGTCAATAACCTGCAGTATTCTGCAGGGCAAGTTTGGGTCCCATTGTTGTCTGCATATCACCTTTACAGAGATGGAAAAACTCTTCGTGCTGTTTGACCCTTGCACATGTTGCTGCAGTAGAGTCCCATCTTGCACATCTCACGCTTCTCTCCTGATTCAACAATGCTTAAAGGAGTCAAAGCCTCAGTTAACTTTTCTCAGTAGAAAAGCATCTTAAATCCTGTTTTCTTTGGAGGGCTCATGCAGCAAAACTCAGGCACCCAGTGTGTTGAAATGTAGCTAAGAAGTGAATGGAGCCCAACAGAAGAATTGGAGCAGTTCCAGTTGAAAGGGGTGGAGATGGAGGTGTTTTCATGCCTGGTGCACTGTTGTTACTCATTAAACATATGATAGATGCAATGCTTTAAAATGGGGCATTTAAAGCTATGCTGTCAATCCTTATAGACTTATTTTGAAATTCTGGGTCCCGATAATAGATTTCAGGGCACAATTCCCCTTCAGCTTCCTGAATTCAAGAGCTTTTCTTTCTCTTTGGTTTCAAACACCAGTTACAATTTGTGTATAGTAAATGCACCTAAAAGTGCTCTTTTATGGCAGAATGCTGTGAAGCCAATCTGACTTTAAAAGTCATCATCTTCATATTAGCATTGTAGACTAGGAAGGTAGGTTTTGGATTTTTTTGTTTTGTTTTATTATTTGTTGTTTTTTGTTGGGTTTTTTTGAAGCATATGATAGGACAATCTGTGTTTTGTGGGATTTTTGTCTGTTGTGGTGTGGTAATCAAAATGTCAAATTTCAAGCTTTTGAGTAGGATTGAAAAATCAATAATAAAATTGAAATGGGCAGTGTTGCTGCAGATGGGAACACAGTGGTTTCTTGTTCTGAACATGGTGACATGCTGACAATTGACAACATAGGTGGTACATGAGAGTTCACATATCATTTGGTATTGTAATTTTATGGTAGTTCTTGCTGCTGTGAGTTGTTTCAGAGGAATTTGCATTTTGATAGTATGTGTAGCACCCTTGATACTGTGTTTTAGCTACACAGAAGGTGTTAAAGGCATGCTGTATGTTCTGATTTTTGTTGTAGAACCTGGTCCATCATCCCTTGGCAGTATGCTTATGCCTGCTCAGGAAACAGAGTGGGCAGAGCTCATCCGAACTGGTCAGATGACTCCATTTGGAACTAAAATACCTCAGAAGCCAGAGAGGAAGGCACGACAGTTAAGGCTAAATGAAGCATCTGATTTTGAGAAGTACTTAGCAGACCAGGCTAAATTGTCATCTGAAAGAAAGAAGTTATCCCGTCACAAAGGAGCAAAGAAGAAAGCACAAGCCAAAAGTGTTCAGTGTGTGGCTCCTGCAGCTGCCACAAAGGAAAAAAGTGGTAAAGCCCTCTCAAAAACAGATAAGCGTTTAAAAAAACACTTGAGAGAGCTTCAGAAGCATGCCCTTCAGATTCATTCAAAGGCCAGGATTCCAAAGGAAGAGAAATATCTTGAGGCGAAAAAGTGTAGGCATGAACAAGAGGATGATAGTGGGGAGTCTGAGTATGTACCTGATGAGGAGCTCTTTGATCCAGAAGCAGCAGAAGAGGAAGAACAGACATCTTCTCTTGCTGAGAATGATTCTGATTATGAACTTAAGAGTTTATCAAGAAAAAGAAAACATTTGGTGAAGAAAGGTTTTAAGGAAGCTGAAAATGATGCAGACTTTGTTCCAAGTTCTGAGGAAGAAGAGCATACACCAGGGAAGCACAAAGTGAGACGATGGAGAGATGATGGAGATGTGGACTATTATAAACAGAGACTAAGGTTAGTCCTAGACATTTTTATTAATAATAATAAATCAGTATGTTGAACATGCAATGGACAATAACTATTAATAGACTGCTAGGGGGTGTGTTGAGTAAGGGCAGTGAGGTAGTCAGAAGGATCATAGATAGTCTTCCAGAAGGGTTCAAAGGTGGAGCTTAATTATAAGAACTTAGCTGTTGAATTTTTCTTGTTATAGGTCCTTATTTGTGAATCACCTGTGCTAATCTGTGGTTTATGAAATTTGTATCATCTGTGTCTTGGTGATCACAGGCATGCTGTCTCTTTTCTAGTGTAAGGGTTGAGCTTCATAAACTTCAGCTTGTTGATGGCATGTGTACATTTAATTAGGTACCTTTATTGAATATCCTTCAGGTAGTTACACAGTCCTCTAGAAAATCATGGGTAACTTGAAAACAGCTTCTTTAGAGTGAAGAGCATGTATTAGGACAGTCAGTGAAGGGTCATTGATGTAGTGATAAAGCCAGCATAGGAGCTTGATTAATGCTTGGGAAGCTCAAATTTTACACTTCTGTGGAAATATAAAATCTTAGGGATTTAAATGGTGCTGTGTCAGAAAAAGCATCAAGAAGTAGAGGTATAAACACCATCTCTCCTGTGGTGAGAGCCTGGGTTGCTGTGGAGGAAGAGGTATCTTCTGGTAGCAGAAGTGCTCTCAGTTGTAGAAAATCTCATGTAGGAGGAGCCCAACTTCACTTTCACATCCCAGGTTACAAAGGCAGATTAGGAACTGATATAGGCAATAGGTTTGCAAATCCAGGATGTTGCTTTTCAAAAGTAAGGCATAGTTTATTGCTCTTCAATAGAAATTTTGGCAAGAGGCTGATCTCAACAATGTCTAAAGGGTCAAAAAATTTTTTCTATTGAATGCATTAACAAATCTAATTGTTCTTAATCAGTAAAATATTTACTAGTTTATTGAATAAAACTGTATTCTTCACATTTAAAGTAGACAAATATTAAATCATTTTTAATTCAGTGTTTTCATCAAGAGTAATTTATTTTGATTGAAAGTTTTAATATGACTCACAGTTTAAATTCATTCAAAAACGTTTTTTAATAACGTTAAGATTGTGACAATTTATCCTTAGCAAAGTCATATCATAGACTACATTTCTTTTGGTTACTGAAGTTACAATAAAAGCCTAAATGAATTTTAGAAATATCAATAACTGTAATTGCTACCAAAACACATCATCTCTTAAAAATTTCATAGCTACAGTTATTGTGGCTGTTAAGCTGCAGCTGTCCACATTGATGTTTTTATGCTGACACCCCCAGGTAATCTTCATTACGGGAAATGCCATGAGAAAATAAAATGTAGTGAATTAAGAAACATATTAAGAATGCTATAGAAATGCTGTCATTTGCTTACATTTATATCTTGTTTCATGTCAGTTTTACTTTTGAATGCAAACAAATGGGTGAGATTATGGTATATTTTACCCATGAGAGAGGCAGAGGAAAGTCCTTCAGGATTACTTTATTCTTCTGAACATCTAGTCTTGTGCTTGGCAATGAATTCAATCCTATACTCTTAGAGACTGAAAATGAGTTTCTTTAACATTAAAACTTTTCAGAGATGGGACTTCAAGAGATTGGTCTGTGTCAAGGGGAAACTACACTGATGTTGTTAAAGCAGGATAATTAGCTAACTGCATGACTGCAGAGCATCTCTAGAGCAAGAGACTGTTGTCAGAAGAGGAACTGTTGTTGGTAGGAAATGTCAGGCAGGAGAGCAGCCTGTCCTTCTAAAGGCTGCTTCCAGAGGTTGGCCTGGTCACTCAAAGCAAGGTGTGAGCAATAGAACATGAAAAAATAAAATTTAGCTATGCAGAATCAGTTTAGGCTGTCAGGAATTTCTGATGTTTTCCCTTGTGTGGGTCTTGCCTTTCTCTCGTTACTGTTACTGGAGCCCTGTTGCTGTGTAGACACAGATGAACAAAATCTTCTGTTCTGAAAGGTTCAATGCCTAAGGTGAATGGTACCAAGGAACATCAGGGTTATGGAGAGTAAGGTAAATAGGATACTGTCATGCACCTATAGGTAATTCAAATAGTCACTGAAAATCAGTGTATTGGTGTTCCCAGCTATCCATACTGGCTATTACCAGCTGAACCCAGGGGCTTAGGTAGTCAGTCTCTAGGATGGTACTGGAGTGTCTCAGAGACTTATCTCCATCAATGGGTATATTACTAGTGTCTGTGTCATACTCAACAGTGGCCATCTTCATCTAGAAATGTTCAAAATTGGAGCTGGTGGGATCAAAACCTGTTCCCTTCTGCCCAGTGGAATGCTCAGATGTTGTGATTTAGCCCCAGCCAGGAGCCAGGCCCCACTCAACCTCTCACCCACTCCCCCACCAGGGGAGAATCAGAAGGGTAAAAGCTGGAAAACTCCTGAGCTGAGATAAAGGCAGCTTAACAGAGAAGGCAAAAGCCAACATAGGCAAAGCAAACCAAGGAATAACTTCACTACTTCCCATGGGCAGGCAGGTGTTCAGCTATCCCCAGGAGAACAGGGCCCCATCTTAGATAAGTAACTTGGGAAGACAAACTCCATCACTACAAACATCCCCCACTTCTCTCCTCCTTGTTCCCCCACTTTCTGTACTGAGCATGATGCCACCTGCTCTGGAATAGCCCTTTGGTCACTTGGGGTCACCTGGCCTGGCTGTGTCTCCCCCCAGCCTCCTGGCCAGGGTGGCAGCACGAAAAGGCCTTGGCTCTGTGTGAGCCCTGCTCAGCAATGACAACAACATCTCTGTTATCAGCCCTGTGTGCAGCACACATCCAAAACAGCCCCATACCAGCCATGTGAAGAAAATTGACTTGCTTCATCCAAAACCAGCATGTCAGGTTAATGGCACAGTCAGTTTATTTGAAGACTATGGAAAGGATGAAAATGAATCTGTTTTTCAGCTTCTTTTACCAAGTGCTTCTTGGTAAAAGAAAACAAAACAATAGTAACCTTGAATGCCTATTAAATGTGTAGTAAATAAAACTTTTTTTTCTCAACAAAAATACTTTTTTATTTTTATTTGTCTCAAACTTTGCAGATATGGAAACCACAGAGTATCAAGATTTTGTTTATATTACTTAAAATTTTCCTTTACATATATTAAAATGCCAAGCACATATATAAAGTATTTTTTTTCTGCTTGTATGTAGTTAATACATTACATTATTGACATCACGATGGTGTCAGTATAAGGTAATAGCTTGGAGTCATAATAAACCTTAGCAGTCTTAAGTACATTCTTGCCATACCAGGTGCCTGCTGCTTCAAGAATTGTAAGTTATATTATGGGAGATCAGTGCTGTATCTATGTTTTCTTGTGTATTCTGTATAGCTTCTTAAGTACAGTTGTTTGGCTTCTATTGCTGTCAAGTGCACAGAGGCAAGGCTCAGAAAGCTGCTTCTTTTCTTATCTCTCAAGTGATATCCAGACAGTTGAGTAGCAGGAAGTTTTGACTGTCAGTACACAAAGCAGTTGATTCATAAAGAAAAAAATTGTGTTAAATTAAATTGGTTTTCATGGATCAGTTTTCATGTGCTAGCTTTCTTTGATGTATCTGAGTTACTGAATCTCTCTGTGTTTCAAAGTGATAAGTTAAAAAAGGATTAAATACTATCTTTTCTGAAAGATACTTTCTAAAAGCATTCTTACTGCTCTTAAAAGTTACAAAGCCAGGACACAAATGAAGATATATTTTCTCTCACTCACTGTGTACACCTTTCATTCTAAACTCAAGTGTGTAATTGTCTAAATCAGTCTTCATTTACTTATGGAGGCTTGTGGTACTAACTGTATGTATTTCATCTGTTAGGACATACCAATTAAATCCACCCATATAGACCATAAAAAGTTAGATCAAAAAAGCAATACTGAATGCGTCAATTTAGCAAATTAGAATAATCTGTAAGGGATTCTTAGCTATATAAAATATAAAACATATTGTGCTTCACAAATGCAAACTATATTAAATACTCAGCTTGGTTCCTGACTGCATTTAAAAAAAAAAAAAAAGTCAAATTGTGCTCATTACTGTTTTGGATGCAGAATTTCTTTCTAGGGTATTGCAATAAGTGTGAAATGGGCTTAGTATCTGAATACATTCTTATATTAAGAAGAAATTTAATTGTATGATATATGCCTTTCATACTTCACTTTCAGGGATAAAATTATATTTATGTCAGTGACAATGGACAATATAAGACAGATTTCTCAAAGGTCATGCTTCTGTTTTAAAGAGACTTTGGCAATACTGTAAAACCTTTATTTTCTGATTGTTTAAGCATACTAATGGTACTGATGTGTGTAAGGAATATATTGACCAAACGAGCAGTAAGTTACTGTGTATTTAAGTCAAAGATGATGAACACTATTTCTCCTTCCAAAATCTGACTTCCAGGGAAAGGTACAAGACCAGATTAGCCAACAGACTGACCTGGTCTTGGAAATAGTGTTTGTCCTCCTGTGACTTCAGCCATTTGGATATTTACACTTTTCTAAATAAAATAATGACGTTTCAGTGTAGAATATGTTAATGGTGTCTGTTACATTAAGTTCACAGCCTTTCAGAAACTGAATAGCTTCTTCAAACTTTCAAAGTTGTTTGTGATAGCAAGTTGCTACTATTTCTTTAAACTGGTAATTGATGGCTGAAAACCTCTAGACATTTGGAAGAGATTTAGTACCTCAGTGAAGTAACAGAGCATGTAAAAAGGAAATGGTTTTTAGGAAAATGAAGTACAAGGTTTATTAGTTCAAATTCTATATATTTTCCATGTATAAGTTTAGGAGAAACCCCAATATCAGTCACACTTCTTGAAGAAAATGTACTAGCTATATGGAGGTGAAGTGTCTAAATTCCTGGACAGCTTCGAGTTAACCTTGGAGTTTCCTCTTGGTTGTTTCTGGATCACTTTTCCCAATGCACACTAGAGGGCAATCTGCTCCTTCCCAGGGGAGGCTGCCGCTCCTGTTGCAGTACAAAATTAATAGCAAATTTTTGCACAAATTATTGCCCTGTTTGGGTTTCGTATGGATTGTTTACCTACATGTCTCTTTAGAAGTTTTGTAATTTGTAGTTGTTTTGGTTTTAGTGTGGTAAGTAGGAGTTTCCTTCCTTGGTTTGAGTCCTGTCATAGCCCAGTCAGATGCAATAATCAAGTTGTAGCATGTCTCGGATCCAGCAGTGATGCAGTCTGAAGCAATGACTATCAGTATTTGTTGATTTGAATTTCTTTTTTGGAACTCAGAAAAGTAAGACCCTCTGTGTCTGATAGCATAACATTGTAGTACTGCAGAAACATAAATGCATTCTTATGCTCTGACTCTGGAATGTATCATATCTGCCTGCTAGACTGCAGACCATGAGTGTAATTTTGTTATTTAACAGTCTGCTAGTCTAAGACAGAGATTTCTATTCCTGTTAGGATAGGTTTATAATAGAGGAAAACATTGACACTTCATTGTTTTTAGTAAGTTCTTTTTTTTTGCTACTTAGCTGGATTCATGATTTCATGTAATGAAATAAGAATCCTATATAAACATTAGCAAATCATCAGTTTTAAACAGCAAACAGAAGCCTGTCTTTGTTCATCCAGTTTTTTCCCTTTATATGCTCTTTTTTCCCTCAATCATTATTTTTGCTTCTGAAGATATCTTGACTTAAGAGATCAAAATTTGCTTTGGTGAAACTGGCTCTCTAAACCTGACCAGCATTGTGTTGTCTTAGTTTTTCACTGCTTTCATTCTTGGCAGTGATTGTAACTTGTGTGTATTTGGAGATGGTGGTGTTTATTTTGAGTTAATAGAGCAATACCAAGTTTGTGACGAGTTCCATAAAGTAAGACTTGAAGTATTTTCTCAATAGGTACTGCTGAAAAGTCCATCTAGAAACCTCACACAATCAGCTTTCTTTCATGAGAAAGAGTGTAGGATTGTATTGCTTGGGTGTGAAGTGTTAAACTTCTTCCCTGCTCTCTTGTTTCTAACACAAGTGTTCTTAAACAAATTTGCCAGATATGCAGAGACTATTAAGTCAACATTTGCTTTTGCACTGTATTCAGGACAGTAGCTTATGGATGTTTTTAATCTGTTGTGTGCCTTGCCAGTTTCTGTAGGGATTTTGTCCGTTTATCCACCACATTCAGTGTGCCTGCAATAAATGGCACTTTCAGGAAAGAATTCCAGCAAACACCAGTGAAGCACTGTTGGTTGAGTAGTACGTAGCCAGCTAGAGTACCCTTTACCATTAGAGGCTGGTGGGTTTGGGTCACTGAAACACAAGGTCATCATGTCTTGGGAATGTTGAAGGTCCTTTGGTGCTTTCTCAGCAGTGGGGGAATGATGGGACAGGATGGTAATTCTCTTAAGCTGCCTGGAGTCCAAATAAGTTGAGGCTGCAAACCACAAATCACACTGTAATTCCAAAACCTCATAAAACTCATTCTCTTAATAATGACTGCATTACAAATTTAGAGCATGTTTCCAGCTGAGTCTTCTCTATAAGATTATACACTGCTTCACTTTTCTCTACAGGAAGGAAGTAAAATTTAAGTGTTCGATTAAATTAATAAAATAGCTTTGGAACACCTAAACTTTATCAATTTTTTGGCAGAGGGCGGTTTAAGGGGAGGGAGATTTAGGAGTTTAAAGTTGCCAGGTTTTTTGGTGCTATTAGCTGCTGATTCCATTATATTAGTATTTTTGTCTGTAGAAAATTAGAAAATTGTAACTAGCTATAAAACATGTATCTTTTATAATATACCTTAATATATCAGACATTTCAAGCATTTACTTGCATAATTCTCTCCTCCGAAGGATTGCTATTTTAAATCATGACATCAGAGCATGTGGGGTTTTTGGGGTTTTTTACTTGATCAAAATTCCATGTCATTTCCATGCTATAATTGGATGTTGATTTCTTGTGTTACTCTAGGAAGTGGCAAAAAGAACGTTTGAAGGATAAAGAACATCAAACACCTGAGGAACTTTCTGAAGAAAGTGATGTTGAATTTGAAGAGGGTTTCAAAGTACCCGGATTTCTCTTCAAAAAGCTTTTTAAGTATGTATTGAGTACTTTTTTTCAATATGATGCCACTGTATGCTGTTAATAATATTAGTAGTAATAGTCATGGTGAGTTCCAGATGACCTTTGCTGTAACTTTTACTTCAGTGAATGATGCCTCAACTTTTGCTTCAATTGTTTCAGTAGGATTCTTTCTTTAAAAAAGATTTCAGGATCAAACTTCAAAGAAATAAACTTATTGTGAGCACAAAATGTAATTATGTGAAGGTGATAACTGGCTGATGTGAATATTGTAAATGTGTATTAGCTAAACTATGAATTGAGAATCTTTTCATGTCTGTTTGTATAAATGTATTATTTTATTGATATATGCTTACTCCTTATTCAGGTGTGGTGTTAGAGTAATTTTACTTTGAAACATAAGATGATGGCAAAATGTGATAAAAGAAAACAAGAAATACGGTGTTTCTCTGATTAAGTGGGGTGAAATTTTCTGCCAGTAAAAAATATGGAGAACTTTTTCATTAAGTAACTGCTGAAAGTCTTTTCAAAATAACTATTTGTAATTCATATTATCAAATAATCTTGAACATTTTGGCAGGTAAATTTCTAAAATATATAGAGTGAATTCTTAATTCCTCTGGTAGATGAAAAACACTCTACAACTCATTGTTTAGTTATTTAATGCTTAATTACAGATTTCAACATAAGTGTTTTCTGTTTCATTTTTTTGAAACATAATGCCCAGTGATGCTTTCATGTAAAAAAAAAAAAACCCAAAAAACAAAACTACAAGTTAGCAGCTAACCAGTTCATTTTAGCCATAATCTCTCCCTTAAATTTCATGCATAATGGGCTTGAATTCAGTTTTGTTGGCAACATTTCACACAGCAGGAAAATCTTCTCTTCTCTTGAAAGCAAACTCTCTTGAAATCTTATTGTAGTAGAAAGCCCTGGTTTATAATGGGTGTGTGTGGTATCCCTTCCAAGAGAACCACTTAGTCTTGACCTCAGAGAAATTATTTCTGTTGTCCTGTAGTCCTCAGAAGGAAAGCTCTAGCTCTGAAATGGGATTGAATTAATGACTTGGTTGCTGGGACCATACTGAGCCAATATGTGGTCTCCAGTTGTTTATGCGAAGGTACTGCACAAGTATTCATCTTGAGGACGGATGTGTGGTCTGAGCAACCCGAAGGGAAATGAAATAGAGCAGTCACTAAAAATTAATCTTGAAGATGCAAGCCTCACTAATGAAGGGTATCCCTGCAAGCATGAGTCAGTTGGCAAAACTTCTTAAGTGGTTAGAAAGATCAATTGCGATGAATGATTTGTCTGACTTGTAACTTAAATGCTGAAATCTCCAGTGTAGGAAAGCCCATAGTCAATAGACATTAAACTGTGGAGTTCTGAGCAAGTTTAGTACAAAACAGGGAAGTATATTGACCCAAGGACGTGTATAGCATGTACTTTAAGTGATCTTCCTGCATAGTTAAATTCCAAAGAAGTTAGCTCATGCTGGAAATAGGAGACCCTGGGGTTTTTCTTTGGTAGGCCTGTTAAAGTGGACAGTCTGTTTCTTCCATGCACACTTGTCTGCTTTGCTAAACATTGAGCAGGAGTAACATTGATGCTGCTGTGGAACAAAACTGAGCAGACCTGCAAACATTGCCTTATTCCATCTGCACTAAGCCTGCGAGAGTGCTCTCTGTGAAAAAGAAAACAGCCTTCATCACTGTTTGCTTCCAGTGTGTGATTTCCCTGAGAAATCTGAAACACAGTTTTGTCTCTGCAACAATGCAGCTGAACTCAGGCATCTACCGTGGTGAATTTTGAATGCATCACAGCATGCTTGCTCATGTGATATACAATATAATGGAACTATTTTGGAAGGCCAGCAGCACTTCCAGAATATTTTTGGAATTAAAAAAAAAAAAAAACACATAAAAATTGGTGCAATTAAAGTGTAAAGCTGAAAAGAATTAATTATCTTTCCATATAACCACAAAACATTGAGGTGGATTTGTTCCTTTAACAGTTATATTGAATGTTTATATTGAATAGTTATATTGCATGTTTATATGATTATACAAAGACAGCACCTGCATCTTTCATGTTATCTTTCATGTTTGTATATAACCATGGAGCAGAATTTTTCACAAGCTTAATTATCTACTGTGAAGCTTTCTCAGGAGAAGGAAGGAGAGGGAGAAATATGCTTATAAATTAGCCTAAATTTAAAGCTCTGTATGTAATCCTAAAAAATAATACAAATTTATATTAGGAAGTTATTGAATGGTTGTTTTCTGAAGAGATATGCTGAACATTTGTCTGGGGAAGCACCTTCTGACTGGAATTAGGGTTATCTTCAGTTCTTTATTGTTTGTCAGAAGATGTTTTGTCTTCATAAAATGTAGTAAAGATAGCATCTTAATCCAATTATAGCTAATCCTGCAAGCCATTTCATAGTTGTTTTATAGATTGCTGCATTTTAAGGTGAATTAATTTCTAATAAAAGGTTTTCTTAAGGGCTTTGTGGCTTAATGCTTTTGAGACACTAGCAGATAGTGTGATGTCTGAACCATTAGATGTGTTCTTTGATCATCTTTTTTTAACTACTCAAGCCATTTGTTTGTCTCCATTTAGCATTCTCTAAATCCATACCAAACTCATCACAAATTGATTTTTAATAGTACTTTGTAGACACTAGTGTCATTAGCTGTCAGTAGTCCTAAATATTATTTGTTCAAGGATAGAAACAGGATTTTGAAATGCACACAAAAAATCACCTAAAATGAATGACCCCTATTAAAAAAAAAAGCATTTTGTTCTTTGCTGTGCTCTGCACTCCAGAAATGCATGCCATCAAGAACGTTATCAGTAACTTTTTTTTTTCCTGTAAGTTACAAGGCACTGAGGTGCTGAAACATTCTTTTTAATGTGATTTAAAGGTATGGTTTTTCATTTATTTCTTTTACTTTCAATTTAACCCCCACACATGGTGTGTTATTCCTACTGGTCTCACTATTTCATACCATTATAAAAAGGTATGTCCTAAAGTGATTCTCAGCCCAGCATCTTATCTTAACCTCTTTAGCTTGCTGTCATAAATCTTGCTTTCTAGTCCGCTTATTTTAAGTGGAATGTATTTTATGTTGTTGTTTGTATGATTTCTAGTGAAGGACTGGGAGCAGAAACTGCCCTGATGCTATCACATAAGGCTCTTCTGTATCCCCTGCACTGCAGTAGTTTCTGTTGCTTAGCCTTTGTTTTTTTTTTCTTCGTTGAAAGAGACTAAATGTTTTTAAATACATTTATGTTTATGTTTTAAAAAAGAATGATTTGGTAGATGTGGTCAGTTTTTGTAGTAGAATATGAAGTCTGTACCCTTTACAAGTCAACCTTCAGTTCAAGGACTGTGTTCCAAATAATATTATTTACTAGACCCTTGCACTTCATCTTATCTGAAAAGATAATGCTTCATAAGAGTAACTTTCAAAGTTGCTTTTAGCACTTAAAATATATATGAAATAAAATACCCTCTAATTACAATGACTGTTGGTTTAATTAGAAATGTTTTAGTTTTGCATAAAGAACAAAAGTCACATGTAATGTCTGAGTGCATCAAAAATGTATGACCTAGTAAATACAGCACTCATGTAAAACACACATCCAGCATGTTACAGTAACTGGTGTGAGAACCTTGCCAAATGATTAATTCATGAGTACTTTCTGTTATGATCTGTATTATCAAACATTTGCCATCTTCTTTTTCCTTGTTTTAGGTACCAGCAGACAGGTGTTGGGTGGCTTTGGGAATTGCACTGCCAGCAGGCAGGAGGAATTCTGGGAGATGAGATGGGATTGGGCAAGACCATTCAGATAATTGCCTTCTTGGCAGGTCTGAGCTACAGCAATATGAGGACTCGTGGTTCAAATTACAGGCAAGTGCTTCTCTGCAGACTGTCAGTCTGTGGAGCTCAATTAATATTTCATCAGATGTATTACTGGTGGAGGAGGGTCCTGTGAATTATTAATGACATTTCAATTACAATATTCCTTTAATTCTTTTAGTGGGGGACATCAAAGGAAAAATTTTACGAGACAATGGAGCTGTAGGGCAGGAAAAATTAAACATGTAACACTTTTAATGAATTCCAGGCATTGATGCTTCATTTTGCAGATGAGCCACGCTAGATATTTTGGGTCAATACAGTGTCTAAGGTTACCTTCCACAAATGGATTGTTTACAAACTCAATTACATTAATATCAATAGTTTACACAATATGGAATTTTAAATTAGATGTAATACCTTTAGTTCCATTTATTAAATTTTACATTAAAATATTTGTTCTGGCAAGCCACCAGGTAAATGTTTTACAGGAAGTAGCAAGCTGATTTGCAATGAAAGTTAGAGTTTCTGATGGGCAGGGAATTATCCATGCCAAAAATTAGTAGTAAGAGTAAAACCAGTAACTTATGCAGAGGAATTTCCATCTGCTTTTGTTTTTTTGTTGTTGCTTTTCAAAACATATGCTAGTATGGCTGGCCTTTCTAATAAGGTATTTTATGTTTTTTTGTTACTGAACAATGCTTTAAAATTTCTTCTTTGTAGGTGAAATTACTGGCAAGGTACTTGTTTGTGTCCTCAGATTTGCAAATGCAGAAATAATTAGTACCTGATTTTTCTACTTCTGTTGGCCTGGTTACCTGATGTAAATAGCCACATGAAATTTAGCAACTATCATAGTACTGTACGAAACAAAAGTAATTGCCTTTATGTAGAGGTACATTTAAATTATATTTAGTTTGTACATGAATTGTAAAATTATGCTTTAAAGAGAAAATATCCCTATTTTCTCTCTGGTTGCTTCCTACTATAATCTTAATATAAAAATAAACCTCATAGGTCCTTCACTCAGGCCAGCTGATTTACTTTAATATAGCTGCCTGGTCAAGGATGCTATTGTACAGATTACTTTATATTCCCTACCCCACTTGGGAGACCACTGAGTTGATGGAAATCCTTCAGGGACAGCTCTTGACTCTGTTAAATAGCACAAAACTACAGTAAAAGTTTGAAAAGGCCAAAATCGATTTTCCCATCCAAATTGCAGTGCTCTTTCTGCATGTAAGATGATGTGTTGAGTTTCATGTTTTGGCTGGTGCATGTCAGTGAGTCTATCATTACAGTAATTCATGGGAGGAAACAAGGTTTAATCTATTGGTGAAGCTTGCTCTGATTTTGTGTGTATGATGCTATAAGGCAGACAGTCCAAACAACTTCATCTTTCATAGCCAAGTGTTTTCTTCCCCTGGGCTAAGGCAGTAATACTGGTTACCAGTAGTGCTGGTTAACTTGTTTCTACTTGAAAGAGTGTGGTCTGATAGGCAGGAGACTTTCCTCTGCAAAGCCAGCACTAAGAGAGGACAAAGCTGTGTCTTCAGCACTGTCAGTGTCTTCCAGCCTAGCTTGGGTTTCCTTACCTTGGTGTGTAACAAAAACCTTTCACTACAGACTTGTCTTCATTTATTTGAAACATCATATGAGAAACTGACAGTAAGTTTATACACTGGTTGTTTACCCATCTGTGCTCTTTAGGATACTGAGGTATAAACATAAACAGCTCAATCTCTACTTTGAGTGGCAGAGATTAATTTCCATGGTGCTTAGGTAAATAAAAATCCATTGCCCCAGAAAAAGTGTGTTGCTCCTGTTGCCCCTTTCTCTTATTTTCACTATGGTTTAGTTACTGTTTCAGCTTGAAAACATGATTTGCCAGTCATTGGAAACATTCTGTTATAATGAAACATGTTTTCCTGTGCTGACTTTTTGAGTGTTTAAAGATTATAAATACAGCATTAATACAGTTTGGTTTTTCTTGGTAGTAAGTTGCAGGAATTGGAACTTACATGCAATTCCAATTGCATCCAATTAAATAACAACAAATAAAGGGTACTTGTGAATTTGGGCTTTATAAACCAGAAGCAAAAGAAGAAGAAAGAGATTTTGATATATTGACCAAAGATGATATTGACCATAAGCTATTAGTACAATGCAGCTGTGAAAAAGGGACAGAACACAATATATTTGGAGTAGGAACAGGGCAGTGTTATTGTCTTAGTACAAGGCACTAGTAAGACTTTGGTTTTGAATGTTTTAAGTGTCACCTTTGTTCAGGGAAAGCAAATATAAATTGGATAAGCAGCAGAGCAGATCTTGCAGTGATTAGGAGAATGAAGGATGCCTCCTAAGTGTAGCAAGCAGAAGTATATGATTTGTTTTGTTTTGTGGAACAGCTCAGACTGGAAGAAGCTGGATGACTCTTTTATATAAATAAATAAAAGCTTTCAGGGGAATAATAAAATGTTAGCTAGTGGAAAGTGGGTAGAGTCAGACTAGACACAGAAGAGTTTTCACACAGCCAAGTAGGGAGGGAATGGAGTTTCTGACAATTGATCCAGTGGGGTGTGAACTCTTTGTGTAAGCTGAGGGGGTGGGAAATCTGGTTAAACCTTACATGTGAGCTTGTGTGAATACAGACCAGGAGAATAAACAGATGTATTTTGTTACTACCCATGAAGAGTGAGAAACTAGTACGTTCTGGGAAAGCTGGCTTTTTTGCTGTAGGTATTTTTAAGAGCAGTAACAGTGATTATTTGGGTTGGTAGCATAGTTGGAGTTATTTTTCATGCCTCCAAGTTGTTACTTCCCTTTGGATTGCAAGGAGTTTTTAATTAGACCATGTAAGGTTGTGTTATAGTATTTGTTCATAATAATCAATGTCCAGGTTGTTGTTCTGCATATGTATAAGCTTTTAATAAAGAGTATTATTTCTTCTTGTTGGCAGTTTCTGAAGATGTTTAGGGGTTTGGGGTTTTTTTTTAAGCAAGGTGCTGCTGGTGTCTGAGAAATCCTTTATTGCTATCAGTGTGTGATCTTGAATGTATACTGTCATCTTTTGCATTGTTTATTTAGTGTGCCTTGGATAGTACATAGACACAGAACAGTGTATGATAACTGAAGGGATTGCCTTTGTTTACAGAGAGTAATTTTTTTCCATTTTTTAAAGAGCAAATATATTTGAAAAATTATTGCTAGTAACCACTACTTAATATATTTCTTACAGGATTGTTGATATTTATTTGTGGCAGTAGTATTTTTTATTTGGCTGGTGTCCAAGGATTTTTCCCTTCTTAACCTTAAAAGCAGCTCTGAACTTCATATACAGAAAGACTTTGTTTCAGACTTCTTTAGTAATTCTCAGAAACAGTAATATAATTACGAATAAGAAACTTATAAGACAGTTTGAGGCAAGCTCAGATCTCAACATGCATGGATGATGTAGTGTGCACTTTAGAGTCCTTGTTTTATCAATAAACTATGGTGATGAAAGTACAGTATATTACCAACATGAAGCAGAACACCTGTGTGTAAGTTCATTTGTGAGACTCCAGCTGCACATTCTGTATAATAGAAGTAATAAAATAATCGCTTGTTAATGATTTCTTTTTGCTTATAGAACCAGCAGTCACTGAAACCTGATTTGTAATATCACAGGAGGAAGTTCCCTTATGCCTTATTGTTTGGAGCTTTTCTATTCCTGTTTAGCTTGATAGATGCATCCATTAACTGTTCAATGAGTGGATTCTTTTAGGAGTACCCTCTTCATCTTCCTCTAAAAAACAGACTTCCAGGAAAACAAATTGCCAATTAATTTCCATAGCTCTCATATTCCACTTAAACCATAAAGTATATCATTTTCATACGTGTGTATTATAATGAGCCACTTAATACAGATTATTTATTTCACATTAAGGGTTTTTTTCCTTGAATATTCTACTTTAGGTACCAGGGATTGGGTCCAACAGTGATTGTTTGTCCAGCTACTGTGTTGCATCAGTGGGTAAAAGAATTCCATACTTGGTGGCCTCCATTTAGAGTTGCTGTGCTTCATGAAACTGGTTCTTATACAAAGAGTAAGGTAATGATTGACATTCGTTTTGTAATTCTTGAGGATTTTTTCTTTCTGTAAGCATCGAGTGCTCTGAGAGAAAAAAAAGAAGTAAATCTAATGTAGTGTATCACAAGTGATTTTTATTTATGGTATAGAACAGAAGGTAAGGAGAAAAAAATTTAATAGTGTTGGAAAAAACCCTTCTGAGCAGAGAGCTTGTCCTGTTGTTTTAAAACTTCTGTTGGCACACGAGCATTCATGAATCATAGAATATAAGAGGCAGCATAAACTTTGGTTATCTTGTTTAACATATGATGTATGGAAGGAGGCTGTATTTTTTAAGTTCAAGGCTGAACTTTTAATTTCTTAATCTTCAGAAGATGTATCACTGAGGTTAACAATTCCTTCTGATGTCACATACTGTTTGTAAATGTGTAACTTTGCATTCCCTTATTCTGGTCAAATGCAGGACACACAGTTCAGCCCTAGAAAGTAATTGTTAAGTTCACGATGCTTGCAGCTGTGAAACCATCTACTTAAACATGACTTCACATATGGAAAATTTTAGACCTTTTAGCCTCACAGTAGACTACACAGTAGCCTCACATAGTCTACATGTAAAAAAGTAAATTTCAGAGGTTACAGTTACTGTCATTATTGCATATGAAACCTGTGTTTTAGCCAAAGGCTGTTTCTGAGTTAAGGACCAAACTTGGATAAAATTAGTATCATGCTCCAAGAAGTAGCATTCTTGTAAAATATGTAATAAGTGTTTTAGCTCTTTTTATTGCAACTTTTACATTATTAAACATTATAATGTGTTCTTTTGAAGCCTCTTCGTGATGCCAGTTAGTTTTTTGTTGGGGCAGGGAAATAATAAAGAGGTTTTATATGTTGAATTTATGGATCCCCAGGCCTAATGGTTGGTTATGAGATGGTGATAAACCTGCTGAAGAATGTACTTTTGATTCACAAATGATATATTATTGGATAAGTGACTAGATACTATCTCTGACTTCACACTGGCCTCAAAGATAGCTGAATGATTCTTGAATTTTGTATTATCACTAGTCTATGTTTTTAAGTTCAGTTTTAACATACACATTTCTGTCTAAGAAAATTACCATTTTTAATACACAATACACGAGTGTTCAGATTTTAGGTCCTCTTAAATATTTTTAAAAGACCATCAAAAGAAAGAAATCTTATTTCTCTAAGCATCAGTCCAAAAAATTGTTCTGTTTTTGCACCTTCAGAAACAAACTTGTAGGTACATTGAGGTACCAACAGGAAAAAAAGCATTTGCTTAGAGATATGTCCTTAGAATAAATCATGAACCTGTTAGCTGCAAGAAATGGCGCTTGCCAAAATTCATCCTATCTTTGTACATCTCATGTGCTCCAGTGAAGACAAGGCAACACCATCAACTTATCACCCCAGGCTGGGAGAAAATACTGTCCCTGAACTGTAAAGAACTGAAGTACTGTGCTGAACAAAAATGCAAGTTCATAATTCCTCAATGTACTCACATGTTCCTCTATTCATTAGCATCAGATAAAGGCCAGAGTGTAGAATTTCAAAATTAGGTAACTGTTGTGTAATCTGGCATTAGTAGGATTTGTCTCTCTCAAGCACACTTTTTTAAACTTAGTGTTATAGTGCATGACCTGAAATATTTCATTGAAGTGTATTTTCAGAGAAAAAATAAAATTTAGACATGCCTTAGTCTAATTAAACAAAAAAACTGTGGATTAAAGAAATAAAATTATATTTTAATATATATATTATATATTTTTTTATATATAAAATATTGTAAAATAGCTTAAATTATAAAATACCACATCCTCAAGACTTTGTATCCAATATTAGATTTGTCAGCATGTTTTAAAATATTTAGAATTATTCCAAGAACCGGACTTAAAGTGAAGGCAACCTTGAAAAGGTACCCAATGCAGTAAAATGAGATTTAGTAAGTGTTGTAGTGTGAGTTGATAAAATTGTGTTGTTCTGTTTCTTCATTGTCAGCACAAATCCTTGTTTATTAAAAATTTAGCTTGAAGGAAACTTTAATTAATTACAGGTTCAGTAAATCCTGACTAGGATTCTGCCTTGGTGTGTTTACAATGAATGGCCTTCATGTGCCTGTGTTTCACTTCTGTTCTCCCTGCTACCTGACAGCGTGATTTATGGCTGTTGTTTTCTACGAGTCCACTGTTTGCCCTCTAGGAGGGATTGGTCTCTTGAGCCTCCATAATAACAGCAGCACTTTCACAAAACATCTTTTAATGACAAGAGCGTAGCATTCTGTAAGTCAGGCTAATTGCAGACATACCCTATTAATTGCAAAAATTAGGAGAGGTTACATATTTTACAAGCTTTTAATTTTAAATCACCCGAGATGATTTGTCTTAAGTGTTTGGGTAGTGATGTCTACAATATTCTATGACAGACCATTGCTGAGACTCAAGAAAAGTTGCAGACTATGGATAATCTACCAGGTAGAATTAAGCTTTGGATGTCCACACCTGCAGAGAAATCCTACTCTGTCTGTAATACAGATTATTCTAAAGATCGCATATTCTCTTGAGAGTCGTGATACCAACATTAAATAATGTGTTGTGGTTTTATCAGGAGGTGATAATCAGAAAGCAGATATTCTTGAACAGTTAAACTCAAAAGAGTATTTTGAATCTTGGGGTTTGGGTGAGCAAGTAATTTTACAGTAAAAGGTCATGGATATTGACACCATCTGAGTTTTTGACATGGGTTTTTCCCTTTTGTTTGGTTTTTTAATTGTTTTTTTGTGGGTTGTGTTTTAATTAAAGGCGCTTCTAGTAATAAGGCATATGTCTTTACTTTAGCCAACTTGGTGGTTGTACTTTCTGTTTTTCCCTTCTCATCATCTGCTGTTTAAGTCTCCTAGATTTATACATGGAGGATAAATGCAATAAAGATTAGTCCTGAACACTGCCAAAAATTATATAGACTGTCCCTGCCCTACATAACTTGCAGCTATAAAGGCAAGTAAACACTTGGGGAAAAGTTAAAGGTTACAAGAGAAACACAAAATTTGAAGTTGGTAGCAACTATCTTAATCTTACAATGAGAAAGGTTAGACAGAATTTAGGATTAAACAAATAGATTTTTGTGTTTGTTTTTCAGTATTTCACTTGTTTAATTTTCCTCTAACATTCTTGCTTGCAGTACACAAAGCTGGGTTTGTGAAATGAACATAGGAGAACTTGAAGAAACTCATTACCTTAAATCCAATGTTTGTTTTTTCAAATGTTGCCTTTAGAAATTGAAAATAAAAAACAGTTTCCTTCTGACCAGGCTTTTGGTAAATTCTGATTTGCTATAACACAGTATTCAAGTGCTCCATTCTTACACATATGAGCTAAGAATCATATAATCAAAATCTTGCATATACTTATTTTCTTTGCAAAGTAACTAGAGATCTGGTTTTATAATACTTTTTATACATACCTTGGATAGCAAACCTCTGTGTATAGATCTGAGGATTCTGTCCCACTGACAACATGCACCTTTTGTTTTTAGGTGAAACTAATTCATGAAATTGCTTCATGCCATGGAATTTTAATTACGTCTTACTCGTACATCCGTCTGATGCAGGACGACATCCACACGTATGATTGGCATTATGTCATTCTGGACGAGGGTCACAAAATCCGAAATCCAAATGCTGCCGTCACGCTTGCATGCAAGCAGGTACTTGATAAAAAATAAATTTAGGTGCTCCAGAGGGAGGTTCCAATCTCTAATAGCCTATCAGAAAAAATATATGTTTGATCATTTGACTATTTAACTTACTTAACATTTTTAATGAATTTACATGGGTAAATTTACACAAGTATGGTGAAGGAAAAAAATTAGAAATTTTATATTGCATAGTAATTTACCAGTGTTGATAAATGTCAGATTGCTGGTGTGCATTCCTTTTCTGCTAACAGTTTATGAACAGTCTTGCAGAAATCTGTTTTTTTCATGAGTGTGAAGCCACATATTTTGACATGAGAATTTATTGATGGTGAAATTGAATATCCTCTGAGGTAGGAAGCAGGATACACCAGGAACCATAAAAATAACTTTCTTTTGGTTTTGTGGTTTTTATTAATAGTTCCGCACACCCCATCGAATCATCTTGTCTGGCTCCCCTATGCAAAATAACCTAAAGGAGCTCTGGTCCCTTTTTGACTTTATATTCCCAGGAAAATTGGGAACACTCCCTGTGTTCATGGAGCAGTTTTCTGTCCCCATAACCATGGGAGGATACTGCAATGCCTCTCCTGTCCAGGTAAATGCATCCAAAATATCATTTTGTTTGAAGGAAACTGTTCCAACTGTTGCTGTTGTTTTCTAAACTGACTTCTGAATGTACTTAATGCTGTATGTTCTAGACACTAACAAAAAAAAGAGTTGTGTGTATGCATTACTGCTGGTTGTGTAAAAAACATTATTCAACTGAGACAGTTTCATTTATACAGGAGTGCAGCTTATATACAAGGTTTTCTTGCCAAAAGCCCTAAAGTTTAGGTCGTTAGAAGTATTCTTTGGTATGAAGATAAACAAATTGGAGTGGGTGGTGACTGATCCACGTTTTGATGTATTTAAATGGAACTTTTCCTGTTTGCTGTCAAGCTTTGGCAAATTATGCAGTAAGAGGAATCTTTAAATCCAGTCTAGTAATAGTTTTTATTTAACAAAGCTACATTAGGTGTTGGAAGTCTGGAAGTAGATAAACTAATTTTGAAAGCAAAAAATTACTTGGGAAATTATTTTGAATAAGTGTCTATTAATCTTTGTAGTTGTGGTTCTCAGTATTGATGACAGCTTAAATATATTTCCATTTTTAACTAGATAGTAAATAAATTGTCTGCATCATAATCTGCAGACAAAGTTTCAAATAAACTATTAAATTTGTATCCTTTTAACTGCTGTTTGTAATGTTTTCCATGCATGCATTGCTGAAGTTTTATTTTCTTTTCAAGTTTAAGTATTTCTCTTATATAAGTATTAGTAATTTACTAAGTTGGCCTTTCAATTATTTCTATATATCAATAATTTATATTGTTTGCATTGTTTTAAGACAAATTAAGGTATTTTTAGCCATTATTACAGTTAATATCCATCTCACACATCCATTACCCCTTAGAGAGCTATATACTCCATTTAGGGCCAGAGTGACCTTTAGTTTCTGTGATCGTGGGGACTTTCTTGTACCAAATTTTTTTAAAGTCTCAAGTGAGCACTAATCTTCACTTATTGTCTGGTAACCACCATTGCTGCAGGCTTCTTTTTTGATCTTCAGTATATGTATTAGCACTTTTTCATGAGGATCTTGGTTTTGTACAGATTTATACTCACTTCTTTCTTTGCTTTCTAAATTAAATGTCTTACTTTTCTTCTTTTTTAAAGAGAAATCTGAGGAAGCCTTACTTACTCAGTTTTACTGTTGCTAACATGAATTTTATTGCAATTCATGTTGTGTTGAACATGTAACTATAAATCCATGTAAAATAAGCCATCTAATTTTATTAGGATTTTCCTGTTGCTAATTATATAATTTTGCTAGTTGCTAGAATATCAAGAGCCAAAATACAACTTGTGCCTTTTCTTCCTTTTTTCAGGTAAAAACTGCATACAAATGTGCCTGTGTGTTACGGGACACCATAAACCCCTACTTGCTACGAAGAATGAAGGCTGATGTAAAAATGAGCCTTTCACTTCCAGATAAAAATGAACAGGTTTGCTTATTTTCACTACTAGATCTGAGTCCTCTCCTTCCCCAAAACTCATCTTTCATGAAAATTTGGAAATAATTTGTGCTAGTAGCAAATAAAATGGTGGTTTAACTAAAGATAAGGTATAGAACTTTCAAGATTCATAGTCGTTCAGCATTATACTGAGTATTAAATTACTGCTGTCTTGCAGGGTCTGTATGAGTTCACTTATCTAAAAAGTAAAGGATAGATGAAGTGTAGTCAGGGCTACTTAATACTGTCCCCTTGGGTCTCAAGTGCATTGAAATGAGTTGTCTGTCTGTTTCCTTTTCTACAGCAGGAAACAATTCAGCATTGTTTCCTG
The DNA here is from genome assembly GCA_003676055.1 of Chloebia gouldiae. NCBI lineage: Eukaryota > Metazoa > Chordata > Aves > Passeriformes > Passeridae > Chloebia > Chloebia gouldiae. The sequence continues at coordinate 3,189,047 of QUSF01000014.1, forward strand.
TCCTAGAAAGATTAATTTGGGCTGCAAATAATACAGAAATACCTGCTGGAAGTTGTTCATATTGCAAGCTAGCCAGCCTATACATTATAATAAATTTTCAAAATATTAGCCTTGTGGTCTGAAACTTGTTTGCTTTACTACTAGGTGGTATGTTTCTTTAGGAAACATTTTCATTCAAAGTAGAGGAAGTTGAAAGTATTGGTTAACTGAAATTCCTATAAATACTCACTTGTAAGTATTAGCTTCTTCTCTTCAGGTTTCAGTGCTTCAGACATTTATGTTCTGTCTTGACTCCTTTCCTGTCATCTCACTTTAAAAGAGAAGTAGACATGTTAGTCTTTGTAAGACAGTGCTGAAAGGTACATAATAAAGAAGTAGGCCATGCTGTGTATATGCAGTCTAATGATCTTTTTTTAACCAATTTTTAATTTTTATATGCTATTTTAAGCCAACTCTTTAATGTCTAGATAATAAAGAGTCTGGGCTCCTTAATCTAAAGAATATGATCATAGACAGTTTAAACAAATATGATTTTTGCTCTTGCCAGTCACAGGGCACTACATGAGTTTGATTTACAGCATAATGTTGGGTGCCCTGCAGAATGCGGGGAAATGATTTTGTTCAATTTTTAGCCCATCAGAGCACCTAAGAAATCATTATATTTCATGCTTAAGATCTAAAGACAGGACAGACCACATCTGCTAAACTTCTAAGAATTTGCAAGTTATAAGGGACGTGACAGACAGAAAAGTTTACTATAAACATAGCTTTGAGAAAATGCTAACATTGCACAGTTACCTCATTAAAACTAGAAAATGGCAGCACTTCCAAAACTAAAGTGATTTGAGGGGAAAATCTTAACTACCAGGAAAGAGCACATAAAACTGCATGAAACTCATCTTAATGATCATTCTCTAAACATTTTTTTTTATTTCTAGGGATTTCTATGCAGTACCTTTTACCTTAGTATTTCAGTATATCAGACATCTGTGAAGTTTCATTGTAGCACATGATGAAATTCTAAAATTCACACAGGTTGGGCTTGAGTGGTTGGTTTGTTTTGTAGGTCCTCTTTTGCCGTTTGACAGAGGAGCAGCGTCAAATCTATCAAAATTACATCAACTCTAAAGAAGTGTACCAGATTCTCAATGGAGACATGCAGGTGGGCATTAATAAGCATAGTGATGGGTAGGGTTTGATGGATAAAATCATGGACTGGCCCTTGCACCCTTCTTGCTGGATTCTGAGCAGTAAGGGAAGCAAACACACTGATCTCTATTCAGTTTTTGTAGTTGTCTATTTTTTTTCTCAGAAATGTTAGGTGAAATATATTTGAGTTAGTGATCCATATGTAGTGACATGGCCAGAAAAAAGTAAGAATGAAATGAGCTTCACAATATATTTGTGATCTTGGGAACAAATTCTGGCTTTTTGGATGACCTGTTGTAGGTAACTATTCATGCTTTTAACTAATTGCCTAAGCAAAGCAAAGGAAAAGCATAGTTAGTCCTAAGAGTACAATTCAAGTGTGATAACTTTGTTATGCAATAGTTGATGATTTCACAGTATTAACAGAAAGCAGAGCAAATAAGCAAATATCCTTATTACTGTCATAGGAGTCACTCCTCAACATCTTCTGCTTCCGTCCTCACAATGTAAGAGTTGAAATTGCTGTGGCCTAGTGAAAGGCATTATTGGGATACATTTTCAGTTGCTGGCTGCTGCTGCCTGTGTAGAATCTGCTATTCCCTGTGACTCCTCCATTGCATACATCTGGTTTGTTTGACATTTTTGTGCATGCAATGGATGTGTCTCCCTTCCATTTTAGCCCTTGTTTGTGTTGGCTGTAATGTGTCATTTGCCGTATTTTCTTGTCTTGTGAACTGTGAAATCCATCCTCGCTGCATACCCAGTGGCTCCAGTCAGTTTTATGGTCAGCATGGCCATATGTATTGCAGTCCCATGCACAGAACACATTGATCTTATTACTGTTTTGATTTTTTTTTTAATTTTGCAGATCTCACAAATGTATAGTGGGCAAGTTTTTCAAGTGCATAGCCATTTTGTTATCCCAGAGAAAATTTCTTTAAGGAGCTTGTTCTTTTAGAGATGGCTTGTACAAGACTATCTGCAGAAATTTACCCAAGATATTACAAAATAGGCTATCATATTTACTAGGGATCTGAAAATTTTGAATAGTAAATGTCAGTTCTTTTATTAGATGTTCTGTGATGACAGCTGCAAATCCCAGCTGAAAAACAACATTGTAAAGACAAACCATAAATTATGGGCAGGCTCATCTAGCTTGTAGTGCTAAAAGATTAAGGGATTCACTGTTTCAAGCTAGTTCATTTTTCAGAATATTCAGAAGTATGAATAACACTTGTAATATAATAATGAATGAATAACTTAATAGAACCCTCTTAACATGGCATCAAAAGTGGTAATTTCAGTTTTGTATGTTTGTTCAAATATGTTAATTAATTTATTCTTTGTTATCAGGCACTCTGGTGGGTATACTGACTATCCTCAAGGTCTGTCTAAAGTTACCTACTAATATGGTACGAGCTGGAAGGAAAGACATGATAACTTCAAGAAACAAATTAGTGGCATTTTTCCTTTTGAGTGAGAAGAACATGGCCTCGCAGCTAGGGAGGGACTGGTTTTACTAGTGTGGATATTGTTACAGAATTCCCTTAACATTGTCACCAGAATAGGCTCACAAGTACATACAATTTCAATCACTTTCTTTTGTACTGATTTTTCCTAAAACTTTCCCTTAAACAACTATTAGCATCAAAACATTATTGGAAATAAACATTGATGATGAGTGGATTGATAATGTATTGCTGTTTATTTTTTTTCCATAAGCCATATAGATATAAGTACTTGTCATGAAAATAGAAATATTTTTCTCTTGTATTCTTTAGATTCTCTTAGGACTATCAACTTTGCGAAAGATTTGCAATCACCCTGACTTCGTTGCTGATAGTCCCAGAATTTTGAAGAGTGTGCCAGATGCTGAAGAGGAGGATCCAAATCAGTTTGGATATTGGAAGCGTTCCGGAAAAATGATAGTGGTGGAATCCCTGCTGAAAATATGGCACAAGCAAGGTCACAGAGTGCTGTTTTTCACTCAGTCAAGACAGGTAAGATGAGCTAATTATTTTTAGTTTTAGCTGTTACTATTACTTAAAACGTGTGTGAGAGTTCCCAAAAACCTCTAAGTAGAACCACCTTTTGTAGTGCCTTTCTCATAAAATCAATATATTACTGAAAAAGTTACTGAAATGACTGAAGTCTTTGGAATAATCAGAGACCAGTTCCCAAACTCAGTGAGCTTTACTGGAATGGCACAGCATTGTGGCGGTGGCCCGGTTTCAATACACTGGTCAAAGCTGTGTCAAGTTGTAGCCATGTGGTCCCAGGCTGTCCCTGCTCTGTAGTTTCAGCACACAGTTGGTGGTCAGTTTGCATGCTCTGTGTAGTGCCTGTGCACATCTGATCCTCAGAATTGCTCCCTTTGGGACAGTGGCACAGGCAGTGATCTTTGTTTGTTTTCCCTATGTACTCATAATTTTGTCTTCCTTTTGTGGATTTCCTTGGGATAATGTACCCCAGTCTGTTTAATTATCTTAAAGCTATGGCTCTGGACTTCCAAACCAAGCTCAAATATTCCATTGCATTCAGCTGTGGCTTTTTTTTTTTTCCATTTACATAAGTCCGTTTTCTGTCATTTAAGGAAGTGTTTCCAGTTTTTTGTTGTCTTTGTTTGATTGATACTGCAGATAGTACCAGAAATTCTTATAGGTTCATCATACAGATGGTGAGTTTTCATGTCTGGATTTCATTAAATCTTTTCTATCACCACAGATGATGCAGATACTTGAAGTCTTTGTGAGATACAGAAACTATTCCTACCTCAGGATGGATGGCACCACAGCAGTAGCTTCCAGACAGCCTCTTGTAACAAAATACAATGAGGTGAGTTGTTCCATCCCACACATGAATACATATTAATGACTATGATAGAGTTCTTCCATTCCTTTTTGTTCTGTTTTTAAATATACTACTTCAGGTTGGAGACACTAAACTGAGGAGTTCAGTGAAATGAAACCCCTGTCTTTCTGAGAGAGGGGAAAAAAGTAATCTCTTATTTCACACGTAAGTTGAGTTTTCTGCTAAGAAAATATTTGAGAAAGGGAAAAAGCAATTTTATTGGATAACAGTAAATGAAATTTAGATCAGACTACTTTTATTTGTCAAAAGAAATACTAGACAATCAAGGAAATGTGGTCCTGCTCTTGGCTTCCTTTGCATCTTTGCATATAATGCTGATAAAATAATCAAGGAAAAAATTATTTTATTTAATGTTACATTTTGCTAATTCTTGCTTTAGTAAATTCTTTCTTGTGTTACAGGACAAATCCATATTTCTTTTTCTTCTAACAACTCGTGTTGGTGGCATTGGAGTTAACTTGGTTGGTGCTGACCGGGTTATTATTTATGATCCTGACTGGAATCCCAGTGTAGACACACAGGTGAGTTTGATTTATTACATTCCATTTACCAGCTAAGTTGAAATAAAACTGAAGACAAAATGTCATTTATCTCCTCAAGTACTGTTAAAGCACTATGTTGTTCTTTCCTAAGTTGCTGTTCCCAGCAATGGTCACTTAGGGTGCAGCTCCACGTTATGATTACTCTTGTAGCAAAGCCAATTTAAGTGGTTCCCACCACATCCCCTATATGCTGCTATATCTTACCACTTTTCAGTATTGTTGTTTCATGTAGTCAGTTACAGTGCAATCAAACAAACAGTTCAAATGGCCTGTGTTTTTAAAATAAATAAACAAGATGTTTCTGAAGGGAAAGTACATCTGTGCGAGCTCTTGAACAGGCAGGAGTGTTGGTGATGACAGTGCAGGGTGAGAAAAGGAGAACAGATACTGCTCCCATTTGCTTTCTCACTAGATAATGTTATGTAGCTGTGACCCTGGAGAGCTGCTCTAAGTAGCTAGAAGTTTTTCATTATCTCATCTTATCTCATGGTGTGGAAAGACTCTGATTTATCAAATCACATAGCAGTTATATGGTGCTTACAAGTTTGAGAGGAAAAAACCTTTTTGTAGAAATATGTAGCTCTGAAATCTGCCAGTGTCTGACCTACAGTTCTCTCTAATGTGGTTGGTTCACAATGTTTGTAGGAAAGATTTCAGTTAAGTTAAAGAACACCAGTTCAAAGGAGGTGTGTGTTAACACTCTACTGTGAAATTTCCTTCTGGAATAAGTCTATGTAAAGTACATATTCTAGGTAAAAGTTTTGATTTTAACATAATCTATTTATTGACAATTTTTGCATAGATTTCTTGGTACAAATGCAGACCTTCTAGATCTTTTTCCTCTCCTGCTGAGTTAATTATCCTGGGCTCTAGATGTGCCACTTCTCGAAGTATTTGTTAAATATCCAGCTAAGTTTGAAAGAGTGTTATCATTAGCTCTCTGTCAGACACAAGGAGAGACTCATATCTGGTAACCAAACCTTTTGTGTTCCAGGCTCGGGAACGTGCTTGGAGAATAGGCCAGAAGAAAGAGGTGACTGTGTATAGGCTGCTCACTGCAGGGACTATTGAGGAGAAGATATACCACAGGTCAGTCAGAATGATTTCTTGGATACAGCTGCATGAAGAAAATGCTTTGAGCAAATCCAAGGTGATGTAACAGTGACATAACTGCATGTGCACACATTGCTTGTAATTCCCAACCTTGGTGATGATGAGTGCATCATAGAAAACTTTTAAAAGTTTCTACTGAGAAATGGAGAACCTTTTTCTCATGCTAGACTCCTAGGTATACTGCTCCATCCCTAGCAGCAAGACCCATGTGCTAAATGTACCTTATCAGTCTGTTCCAGCAGCTGTGTCCAGCACATCCAGAATTCACTGTAAAACATAGCATGAAGCATAGACAGAAAACAGTGAGCATCTTATTCAAAACATGAGACTCAACTAGTCTGAAATGCAAATTCAAATCATCAAGTTCTTTATATTCTCCTTGGGATGTATCAAGATGTATGTGGTACATAGATCTGTTTACTACTGTGCAAACCCAATTTGATTTTATTCCCAATTCATTCCAAAGTGAAAGAATTAAATTCCAATAACTACCAGTCATATTCATGTTATTTATTCCAAAGTGTATCTAAAGCCTTTGAAGTGCTTGTATTTCAAAATCAATGAAATCTTTTTTGTTTGCTTTCCCATTCAACTTTCTCAGTTGTTAGCTTCACTCACGTGAATTCCAAATGACTGAAATACCCTCTTGGAAAATTTAGAAGAACAAAAAGCTCTAAATAATGAAATGTCCACACTTATTGTTTTCCTGTGTTTTCTTGCCTGTAAATGAAAACTTAGTTTTTTGACCACTGAATTTAAAAATAGTTTCCCTGCTTAATCTCAGCAGAACCAAAAGTGTGGTAAAATTGTTTGAGAGAACTGTTTTCCAGTTCAATTTAGGGATGTAGTTTTTGTACAGAATAAAACAGATTATGCTTTAGGCACTATGTAGTACAAATATGGCACAGAAGCAGTTTTACCAATACTTGAAGATTATTTGCAGCTTTGTCACCCTACAGATTTGTTCCTTTTGGTCATCTGCAGGTGGGCTCTTTTCTTCTCAGCCACAAGTCTGATTGTCCTTTTCAGTGTCTGTCATCCAGTCATCACCATCAGACTGAGCTACTCTGCTGCTTTTGATTCCTCCAATCAATTGAATCCATAAAATGTTGTCATTTTAACAAGCTTTTTTTCTTTCAGGAGCTTTCTGATTGTTTTATTGCTACATATGCAAGATTTTCAATTTTAATGGACAAAAAAGTTCTAGCTGTGAAGTTATTTATTGCTTAGTTAAGGGATGCCCCATAGGACATCTCAGGATAGTGGTTACCTATTGTGTTATGAGGTTGTTGCAAAATAATAAATCCCTGTGTTTAACAATCTACTTGGTTGTTTGAAAGTTACTAACTCAAGATGGTCTTTTGGAAACTAATATCATCTTCCCACTGCTTAATTGTTCTGCAGGGTAATGTTTGTGCTTATAGTTTTCTGTTTAAGTAGTGTACTCAGTACTTAAACATAGCTAGACATTGTTTCACGCGCAAAATATTTTTTTCTTTTTCTTTTTTAGGCAAATCTTCAAACAATTTTTAACAAACAGAGTACTGAAAGACCCTAAGCAGAATCGCTTCTTCAAATCCAATGACCTTTATGAACTATTTACTCTGAACAGCCCAGATATGTCTCAGGGGACAGAAACAAGTGCAATTTTTGCAGGTACATGTTTTTTTTTTCTTTTTGTTTAGAAGGAAAAATGTCTTAATTGTTTGTTGAATGGATACTGATTTTATTCATCCTTCAGGTACTGGTTCAGATGTTCAAGTCCCAAAGCCACCTGCTAATGGCACTTCTAAATGTGATGTCCATGTTGCAGAAAGCAGCTCACACAAGAAGAAGAAGTCCTCCAATTCCTATTCCATCACACATATGAAAGATTCTTCTTCTAAAGTTATAGAGACAAGTGAGGAAACTAAGGGTACTTTGGAAGCCTTTGACCAAAATGGTTACACAAAAGATAATGCACAAGCTGCTGCTGATACAAGTTCATTCAATAAAAGCAAGGAGGAATGCTTGGAAAGTGATGACAAATGCATGTCCCAGTCGGTGCCATGCAGTGCAGGGTCTGCAGTGAATGCAGAAGGTCTGACTGCTGTGGTGGCTGGTGAGGGACATGGAGCGACTAATGCAGATGCCAGGACAGATCTTAGCCTCACTTGTGAGTCAGCTGGCTCCTGGGAAAAGCAGGATGCTAAAACTGAAGATGGGCAATTTGATAATAATCACTTTAAGTGTATCTCAAAAACAAAGCACCAGGTGGATATGCTGTCACATGAGAGCTACAGAGATAAGTCTAAGAAGAAACATCACAAAGATGCCAAATTTGAAGGAAAGCGCATTCCTCATCTAGTGAAACAAAAGCAATACAGAAGGGAGAACAGTGAAGAGCAAGACTCAAAGAAAAATGATGACTATGTCTTGCAGAAACTTTTCAAAAAATCAGGTAACAGTTGTTTGGCTGCTGACTAAACAGAAGTATATAAAACCTATGCAAATGAGAGAAAGAGCAGATCTCTTACTCTGATGGTTAGAGTACTCTGATGGTTAGAGCTACAATAAAAAAACATGTTAGTTCTGTTACTTTAGTGAAACTTAAAATGTTCATTGTTTAAATTTTAGTTAAATTTAATTCCGTTGAGTTTAAGTCCAGTTACAAATCTGGTAATTACTTTGGCACAAATTGTTCAGAGAGATCCGCATTTCTGGATATGGAAGTATATGCAGTGTTTCTCGTGGATATTTTCAGGATGTAATCAACCTTCATTTACACAAGGGTTTCACTTCTGTCTGTCCTGTCCCTAACAATGGAAATGATCAATTTGCCCACATAATTGCCAGGTCTGTTGTGAATAATGACCTCATCAGCACACCAGAAATGATTTGCTGTCAGATTGATTACTTAACTGATAAAGAAGGGGGTTCTTGCATTAGAAATTACTATACTGATGTGGTTAATATAATCACCCTGAAGAAGGAAAAATGCAATTGTGGCATTCACTTAAAAAGTGAATATTTGATATTCATATAAATTAAGATATGTCCTCCTTCACCTTTTTTATCCTCTGGTTTTAGGGGTGCACAGTGTTATGAAACATGATGCCATTATGGATGCTTCCAGTGCAGATCATGTGCTGGAGGAAGCAGAAGCAAGCAGAGTGGCCCAGGATGCCTTGAGAGCCCTAAGACTCTCTCGCCAGCAATGTTTAGGAGCTGCTTCTGGTGTGCCAACCTGGACAGGCACAAGTGGTCTTTCAGGTGCACCATCAGGAATTAAGTGAGTTCAGTTCTCACTCTGCTTTCCCAAAGACAGAGGAGTTGCTTAGGATGTTAAAGATATACATTTTTTGTCTTAGTATTTGTAGTAACATGCATCGGTTGTGTGCATATTTTATATTTAATATAGACATGAAAGCGTATTACAAGCGTAGGTAGTCTTCTCTGAAGTACAAAGAAAGCATTATTGTTGCACAGTAGAAGAGAGCTTAGCAGTGGGCTCTTGAGAACCCTAAAACACAAACCCAGTCTGTCTTTGAAAAAATTACCATAGTCATTTTGAGAAGGATGTTTCATGGAATTAATTCTTTCATGGGTTTTTAGGAGTCGGTTTGGTCAAAAAAGAAACTCCATGCTGCTTACTTCACATTCCACTTGTGCATCACCTGCAAAGAAGCACAACGTAAGAAACACAAGCTAACCTTTCTGTTTTAATAGCTGATATATGTGAATTGTTATGATTTATGTGATAAATCCAACTTACATTGTAGATGTGTCACATGCAATTGTTGTGTGATTATGTAGAGTTCTAGAATTTTTAATTGCCTATGACTTTGATTTTTTGTTTTGATGAAGTCTAGTTAGATGCAGCAGTCAGGAATTGCACAATGGTTTGCTTATCTGTCTCAAAACCAACAAAGCTTTTCTTTCGCTTCTTAAGTTCTAAAGCTGAGACCAGAATATATCATCTCTTTATGGTATATTTCAGATGACCAAATTCTGAGTGGTGGTGTTTGTTATTTAAGTCTAAACAACAGGCAGATTTTGTTTAATAGATTCTGTCGGTCTCAAAATGCAATTTTCCCCATAGTTTGTGTATTTATTTGCAGGATGGAGATACAATAAAGAAACAAAATATAAGGAAGTGTAGTTCCAGTGAGCACTTCAATGGAAAATCTGGAGAATCGTCATCCAGTGCTCTGGACTCTTCATCTTTATTAGCTCGTATGAGGGCAAGAAACCACCTTGTTTTACCACAACAGACAAGGAATGAGGGCGATGAGAATGATCAGCCAGCACCTGCCCCAGTCCAGGGCTCGACAGAATACGATGAGCTGCTCGTGGACCTGCGGAACTTCCTGGCGTTCCAGGCCCGCGTGGACGGCGAGGCCAGCACTCGGGAGCTGCTGCAGGAATTTGAGTCCAAACTGCCTGCAGAGCACTCCTGTGTCTTTAGAGAACTGCTCCGCAATATCTGCACCTTCCACAGGAGCCCAAACGGGGAAGGGGTCTGGAGGCTAAAGCCAGAATTCCGATGACCCTTGATCAGTGAAGGCACCTCTGTGTCCTGCTGACCACCCTTCTCCTCTCAAAGCAGGAGCACTGTGTGACTTCAAAGATTTTGAAGTATTTCGTATTCCTGAATTAATTAATGCCTTGAACAGTCAGTGGTGCAGGACTTGTTGCAGGCTTAAAGCTAACTTAATTTGTGATTTACACTATTTATATAAAAGTGCCATCTACCTCACAGATGAAACAATACAAACTATCAGCACCTTTTCTTCAAAAGAAATCTTAATATAAATGGGTTGAAGAACATATACTGACCTTTTATTCCAATAAGAACCATGGATGTTGCCATGGGTTATAAGAATTTGATTTCTGTGAAATTGAAGAAAACTACTTCCTTGATTTCCTGTTTATTACTTGAATGGTCATAGGGCACACAGTGTGCCATCAAAAAAAAAAAAGGGGCAGAGGGGAGATGACTGTAATTAACATGAGAGATTCACTTGTACTGACAAGTGCATCAGAATCATTTTCTGTAATTTGCATCAGTAGTGAGAATTTTGTTGTAATGTTTAACTAACTTGGGAAAGAGTTCTAATGCCATGGAGGTTTAACCACAAAAAATGGAAAGCGTAGTAGGATATTGAGTTTACCGACAATTGATAATTATGGAAAACTTGCTAAATTCCAGAGCACCCATTAGCCCCATAATCAGCAATCCAGTTACAATCCCAAGCACCACTGGCAAGTGCTTGCTCTACAGTATTTCTTAAAACTGAGGCAACAATAACTGTTACGTTTGTCACAGGTTGTGGACTTAAAATTGAAATCTCACAAAATGTTCATATATTTCACTGTGATTTATGACCAGTTACCCCCTACCACTTAAAATTTTAAAGACTGGGATGTTAGCTGGTCAGAGGGGGAAGGGGGTCACTGTATTTTTCTTACCATAATAATTTTTGGGCATAGTTGGAGCATATATCAAAGTTACATGTCATTCATCTTCTATAGGCAGGGAAAACTTAAAGTTTCTTGACAGTTGGCTAAGTTCTAATACCAGTTATTTGTAGCAAATCCAAATACAACATTGGGTCTGTCTTCAAGGTCCTCCTGTGCTGCACAAGGAAATTTTAAGGTGGAAAATACAGACAGATTTTGGGAAGAAAACCACATTGTTGCAGCAGCATTAAATTACTATATGGCTTAAGCTAGGAATAGTTATGTATGCCTAATGTCCTTCCTATCCCTATGGAAAGCTGAGCTAGTTTTAGATTTTTTGTTCACTGTGAAATTATCTTGTTTACTTTAAGTGGAAGTACAAATATTCAAAGATGAATGGTGAAACAAGAATACAGACTTACTTTTTGTAAAAAAAAAAGCTTTTAGAGACTTCCAATGGCTGTTCCTCTTGTTTTTGCTCAGTGATAAAGGGTCTGTAGAGATTTGCAACAACTGGTGCTTCTTGGCTTTTCAGAGGCTGGAATTAGGCAGGGCAGACAATTAAAATATTTTTATTTTCCTAATAGCATTTGAAGATGGGACTTTTCCTGACATCTTTCTGTGATCCCATTTATATTCACTTATATTCCCTCTTTCAAAAAATGGTGAAACAAGGAACTTGAGCTGCAACTGCCCAAGTTGACCTGAAATGGGTCAGAAAAAGAGTAAAAACAAAACAATTTTTTGTTTCCTTCAGATCTATGTGGAATATGGATTGGTTTGGGTGTCATGTTCCCATGCATCTCTGCTTATCCCAGCAGCAAACCAGGAATTCAGCAGTCAGCAAAGCTGCTGTTGTCACCTTAGCTGTTAGTTTTGGTGTCCTGTTTTATTTAAACTCACAACTTTAAAAACATTGTTCCTGTATACTGAGGAGAGTTTGCAGCTTCTTGATCTGTTAATGTAAATAGACTTGCATGTACTTTTTATAAATCCTTGGCTTTTATGGACTTATTAAAAAAAAAGAAAACCAAAAGTTTGTTCCAGAAGTCATTGGGCACTGGGAAGAGTGGGCAGGGAGGCACCTTCTCCTGTATGCTGTGCATACTACCAAATTATTCATATTGTCTTTAATTATATTTCCATTATCCATACAATTTCAAATTATGCATCCTAACTAGCTTTTTTTACAGTACTTGCATTTGTTGAAAATCTTTAAGGGCTGAAAAGTACTAACATAATACTCAAAAAATATTTATAAGTAGTTGATCTTAAAAGCATATGTGACTGAAGATTTATAGGTAAAAGTTTTCCTAGAATATAATATAGCTATTATGCATTTTAATGTAGTAGAGGTATTTCAGAAAAATTCTACTTTCATTCCATAAAACATCTGATCTTTGTTTAATTTTACCTGTATAAAGTGAATTCCTTTCACATCTTCACAGAATATCTGAAGTAGTTCCTCATTAACATTAGTGTTGCATAGTCAGACGAATCTTGTATTTTAGCTGTCTCAGTTTCCAAGTACTCAGTGCTGTAGTTGGTATTTGGTACTTTATCTGTGCATTATTCCAAAAATCACTCATGTGGAATGCATGTGTTCTTATATTTTGTTTTCTTACCTTAGTCAAAGGGAATTAAGAAAAGTCAAAATACAGATGTTAATTTAGGAATAAAGCTGGAAAAAAAAAAAACACTAAATCTCACTAAGGAAAGACATGTCAGCATGGAACAGTGATTAGGACGTTTAAATTTAAAAAAGCATACCACAGGGAACTACTGAAAATTTCTTTCCTGTAAAGATTCTAAAAGCTGAGGACCATGCTGCTGTGGGATGTGACCTACCATTTGGGCAGACAAATGCAGTTGAATAAAAATCTAGAAAGCTAAATAGCAGAAACTTTGATTGCTTGGTAAGCAGTTGTGGGACCTGTGTACACTGCTTAGGTAAAACATGCTGAATTGATACTTTAACAGCAGAAGTTAAAACATCATAATTGTTCCTTCTGGTTTCAAGCCATATTTGTAAAGTGGGAGGTAAGAAAACCTTCTTGCTCATGAAGATGTTTTCCCTTGTCCTCCCATCCCATCCTCCTTTTACATTATTCCAGGTGTTTACTCTCCTGTATTCACCCTTTGGCTGAAGATGTATAGCAAACCAGCACATCTCTGTTATAGAACTAAATTTTGACATAGAGAAAAAAAAGACTTAGCTAAAGGTTGTAGGCCTTTAACTTTTCTGGACTATAGTGATCCACCACAGAAGAAATGTAAGTTGCTGAATGGATAGATAGATTAGAAATGGTAATTAAATACGGTATTTTAAAATATCCAGCTTCTGTCTGTGGCTCAGCCTGTTCTCAAAGGCCTGCACCATGTGGAGAATTGAGGCTGTTGCAGATAATATACATGCAATGATAATATGCAGATAATAAAATGTCATCCTCCTAAATAAAGCTATAAAGAAGTGGAGTTTTACATCTGCAAGTTTTGGCTTCAGGTGACAGTCACCAATAGACAGTTGTAATCAAGTCATAAGGTCAGTTTTGCTTTTGATTCCAAGATTGCTAAACTTAGCTAAATGTTGCTGTCTTCTACTCTGCCTTTCAATAGGCTATAACAGCAGGGATAAACTTGATTATTATTTTCTTTTTCTTCTAAAATAATTTTATTTTTAAAATAAGGAACTGGGTAGATGAATAATTAAACTGATGGGATAATAACTAACTTGAATTCCTTTTGCTACTGCTATGATTCATATGTAAAATCCAGTCATTACAGTTTAAGCAGTTTTTTCTTGAAGGGAGGAGGTGTTAAGGAGCAGTGGAACAGCTGTATCAGTGATTCAGCAAGGAAAAATGATGCAATGCTTCTTGTGCTGCTGGTGGCTATGCCTTCTCAAAAGATATATAAAGATTGTGAGAAATTTAAATATGAAGAGACCCTATAGCAATTTTATCTAAGTTTGGCATATTTACAATGTATGGGGTAAGAAATTACGAAATTTCTTCCTAATTTTTCCTGTTTCCATGTTTTACATTTAGTAACATAGTCACTGAGGCTGATTTAAAATGTGGAGTAGTCTACCTGCTTGGTCTTTTAGGAGCAAGAGTATCTGGAATTTCTGCTATAAACCTCTGGGTAAGTTTGGATGCAACACTCTTAATTCCTGCATTTGTTTCTCCATCTGATGGATACAGTCTTTAGAGGGAAACAATACATCTTTCAGATCCTTCAAAAATGCTTCAAGAAACGATAGCATAGTACAAAGAAGCCCTGGATGGAAAAACAGATAATATGGTATTTTATGGTCTAGATCATTAATTCAGCAACTCTTAAGTTACACAAAACTATCATAGAAAATAGCAGAGAGTGCAGTTTTTGAAGGGCTTGCATAGGGCACATGTCTAGGAGTCAGGATGTGCTGGCGAGTCTGCACTTGGGAGTTTATCTCCTCTGGGAGAGGTATTTATTTATATATTAGATACAGGGTAAAAACACTCTGCTACTTAGGGCCATTTATAACTCTGTTCCAACATTGAGACTAAATGCTGAATATACTAAATGCTTACTAACTCAGTGGCTCTCTCCATCTACCCAGCCTCACGGGATTGCTATTCTGGGCTCTGGGGTGATGTCACCACTCCTACTTCACACAGTATTGCTGATATGGTACAGTCCTGTGCCTTCAGCTGAAACTTAGACAATGAAGCTTTCCTTAGTAATTCTTAACTTATTCAGGTGAGCATGGTTTTGCTAACTCTCCTACCACTAAGAGTGAACAGGATTCTGACATCTTTCATGCAAGGGCCATTCCTCTTTTCAAATGGGCCTAAGCTGTTATGGAACTGAGTGAAGCACCTCGTGTTCTTGCTCCCTGCCTGAAAAACCCGGCAGAGACTGCAGAGGATCATTGTTTCATTCACAGAGCAGAAAAGTAATTTTCTTTTCCCCAGAAAGAATGGACCTGTTGTGAGTCATTAAATTAGGAACTACAGAACCAGCACAGAAAACATAGGAAGTGTCAGGCAGCTATATTAAGAAGCAGCTTCCAGCCTGCTCTAGCCACAGGTCTTACTGTTCATGCTAACGTGACACAAATGAGAGAAGGGATGGTGTGTTCTGACCTGAGCTCTTCCTTTCTGAATAGCAGGGTTGGACTTGCCCTTCAGTCCAAACTTGATAAAGTTCTGAAATCTACAATGAAGGCTCCCAGGTTTGCCCTGCCCACTAATGATACCATGCAATAACCATGCTTTTTCAATATTGCTATGCTATATTCTCCACAATGGCATCAAAGACCATGTGGCAGGCCATACAGTAAATACCCCCATTCTTACCCCTACGCTGTACCTGAGAGCCAGATGATTGTGAACTCTTCAGACCCAACAAGCTGTTTATCCAGTCATTTGAGAGAGAAGGGAAAGCAGTGCCAATGCTGAACTCCAGAGAATCCACCTAAAATTTTAAGTTAACTACCTATCATAGTTCCCTACAGATGCACAGCTTCTCCTGGGCTCCCAAAGCCACACTACTCACAACACGTAAGTTGAGAGAACCTATTTTTATTGTACAGAACAGGGAGGTTGAAGCTTTGCACTAATTGCAAACCAGGACTAAGAATCATCAGAGGAGCTATGACCAATTCCTGCATAAGGCTTACATAAGTGGTGAGTCATGCAGTCTTACAAAAGAATAGGGAGAGAGGCTTTCATTATGTTGTTTGCCTAATCAGAAATATGAAAATAAAAGAACACAGCACTCAGTGGGTTATGTTTGGCTAACTGTAGGCTGAAATCTCTGCAGTTGCACTATGATAGAGACATTTCGTTGTTTGTGGTCCCAGCTTATATTAAACAGAGAGGATTTTTTTCATAAATCTTTGCCTCTGGGGCAGAGTTAAGGTTCTTTGGGAACCCTAGCTATGTGTTCCCAGACATTAATGTCTGGAAGCAGCATCATGAGAGTAAAAATGAAGGTATATGCCTAGAGAGGGTACTGGGAGTAAATGAAGAGACCCAAGGGCAGGGTAGGGTTTGTGAGGATAAGCATGTGAAGAAGCAGTGGAGTGCTTTTTTAGGTTGACTGAAAAACAGTGTAGTAATGATTTCTCCTGTCTTACTAGTCTTTTTCCAAGCTCTCAGGCAAGTAGCTGAATGGGTAGTATTCTATCCAGCACTGTTGTTAGGCATGAGCTGAGATACCTGCAGCCCTTACAAAACAACTGGAGAATTTTGAGGATCAAAGCTGGCCGAAGCTTTATGTTCTGCAACACTGCTCTTTACATTGGTCTGATTAACCCATCACTGCTTCTCATTTTCCTCCACTAGTCTTTTGGAGTTCATGGGGCAAACATTTGTGACTGTGTGAAGCTGTGGCCTCTTTGTCCCCACCTTATTCTCCTACAGGTCCATCTGGTTGCTCAATGAAAATACTCCTGTCTAACATCATGTGGCTAAGCAGAGGAGCCAGTAGATATTTTTATCTGCCCCAGAAAATACCTCCCAGTACTTTCCTGCCTGGAAAGAGAGAACAGCACAGTGTGGCACAAGAAGAACAGGCACTGCTGCATGAACCATCAGGAAGGTCCATTTGCTCCTCTGTGAGTTGCCAGACTGCCTTGAAAAGGACGACTATGGAGGATCCGTAGGGCTGGGGTTGGTTCATTTGGGTTGGTTTTCAGTTTTAGTATTTCTTTGCAGATGGGGGGTGTGGAATCCTCTTCATCAACCAATGAGTGGGGAAAAAAAAAGGCAAATTATTGAAAACTAATTGACTCTGGGAAATAGGCCTTAAAATAGCGCGTCAGAATGTGTATTCCCGCCCCTATACCTGGATACTTCGAAACCTGTCTGTTCTTGCTGCACGGCACTAGCAGAACCCCGGACTCTGTCCTAAAAGCCTCCTTCCCCCGGGCAGCTCTAGGGCCGGACTTAGAGCCTGGGGGGGAACTGCAGCCTCCGTCCTGCAGCACCGGGGCCGCGCCAGCGGCGAATCCGCAGGCTGCGGGACGGGAAAGTGCCGGGATCCCGAGCATTCCTCGGGCTGCGGGACGGGAAGGTGCCGGGATCCCGGGCATTCCTCGGGCTGTGAGACGGGAAGGTGCCGGGATCCCGGGCATTCCTCGGGCTGTGAGACGGGAAGGTGCCGGGATCCCGGGCATTCCTGAAGCTGTCGGAATCCCGGGCATTCCGGAGTCAGGGAAGTACAGAAGCTTTCGCCTAGATCCCAGTATAATTTTTATTGCTACGGCAACGACGGGAAACATCAGCTGGGCTCAGAAATCTCCAAATCATAGCCTTTTTCGTTTGAAAAAAAGAGACGGTCGATTCAAAGGAGAGAGGTTTCGCAAGTGCGGGCTCTTTCTGACCCCTGGCGCGGTCCCCGGCAGCCCGGGGCGGCCGCTCGATGGCAGGAGCGCGGGCGATGCCCCGCTGAGTCCCCGAGCGCCGCCGGCGGCCCGGCCCCTGCCCGCGGCCCTGGCCCCGGGGCTGCGCGCCCCGGCCGCGCCCAGCGGGGCCGCGGAAGGGCCGCTGTCCCCCCGCGCGGCGCGGTCACGGCCGCCGTCCATGGCGACCCGCAGCCTGTGGCTGTGGCTGTGCCTGGCCGCGCTGCTGAGCCTGCGGGCGGCCGGGGCCCTGCCCCCGCGCCCCGACCCGCGGCACGCCGTGCTGGCCGCGGCCCTGCAGCGCCTGCGGGAGGTCTTCGACATCGAGCAGCCGCCGCCCGACGCGCTGCCCCGCAAGAAGCCGCCCCAGTTCATGGTGGATCTCTTCAACAAGGTGGCCGACGCCAACGGCATCACCCGCGCCCCGGGGCTGCTGCAGGGCGATGTGGTGCGCAGCTTCGAGGACCGAGGTGGGCGCGGCGCGGCGCGGCCCAGCCCGCGGTGCATCCCCGCGGAGCCCCGCGGAGGCGGCCGGGCCCGGCGGGTCCGGCGCGGCTCCTAAAGAAGGGTCTTTTCCAGTTCACGTGGACCACCGCCACTTCTACTTCGACATCAGCGCCATGGAGAAGGGCGAGCAGATGCTGAAAGCCGAGTTCAGGGTCTTCAAGCTTAAGAGGACACACCGGTCCAGAAGGTCCGACACGCAGCACTTCTGCAAAGTAAGTGGGGAAATAGTTAAACACTTAATTCTGCTATCTTTGTTACTAATATTGAAAATAAGGAGTGCAACTACGTGCCACACGAACCTGCTTTGTTGTTATTTTTGTTTTGTCATCCTCACTTTTTCTTTACCTCCAGCATGCAAAGAAGTAATGCAAAGTTTTGACTTTGGCCCTACGCTGACCTTTGTGCTATGGCGGTGAGCTTTCTCTAAAGATACCAATGTCAGACCAATCCCAAATGTACTTTTATGGGATTTGAGATGTTTCAAAATTGGAATTGAAATCTATCTGCTGGAGCTGCTCCGAATAATAGTAATAGCACCCAGGGATTAATGGGAAAACAGGGCGGGCAAGGAAATTGAGTGTATCTATTTCTCTGGCAAAGGGCAGGATTGGACTTTTTGCAGACCTGAAGGCAAGTATGTGGAGGATCAGAAGACTTTGATGGTATCATGTGTTCAAAACGGGATAGGGATGGTTAGGATATTTTTCTGTAATATCTGTATCTGGTATCCTGCCTCTGAATGCATCTAGAAGTAGATGTATGTATAACTGCAGATGTATCTATAACTGTTTTTCTCTTAAACTGTCCGAAATCTACTTTTTACCTCTTTTAGAATGACGGTACAGTTTACAGCTGTGATGTAGCAGAAACCTGCATAATCTTCATCCTCCTAGTTTGCTGTAAGAACAATTAAATTAATTTCTTCTTGTTTTTGTTGTATATTGCTGTTATTTAGGTGGAAGTGTATGAGCTCTTGGAGAGTGAAAAAAAGCCACATAAAAAACATCTCATTGCATCAAGATTATTGTCCCTCTACACTGAAGGCTGGGAAGTCTTCAATGTCACACAGACAGTAAGCAGAGAAATCTGACTTAATTTTTTTTCTTAAACTTTTGAAATGACACCTTATAACTCCAGCATAGCCATTAAGCTGGGTTTTGAGGTCAAATTCAATTCAAACAGAAGGACAGCAGCAGAGGAAGAAGCTTTCTCTCTACCCTTAAAAGTGCACTTGATGCTACCTGAATTAAAGAAGTGTTTATGAGCTGCTAGGATAACAAGCATGGTGAGAACTGAGTAACCCAAAACTAGTCGATGGAGGGACTTCAGGTCCTTGTGATTAAAACCTTGTATTAGTCCTTAGACTGCCAAAGCAATTAGCATTGGTTGCCTACTAAGAGGAGGTTTTCATTTCTCCTTTTTATTCTGGCAGCATTTCTGTAGAGCAGTATTGCTTCAACGTTGTGTTTCCAGAGTTTATCGTGGTTGGATTGCCTGCCATTCAACTTCCCTCATAGACTTCTGTATTTGTGAGCTTCAAGATTTGTTTTGTAGCTATCCATAAATTTTAACAGGTGAATGCCTTTCTGTAGCAAAAAAACCACACGTGGTTTAAAGCTGTACTCCAGCACAGTGTTTTTCATTGCCTATGCTTTATGATCAGACTGAACAGTGTGTTTGGATGATTGGTTGAGTTCCATCTTAAGTCATGATATTCCTGCTAGAAAATGACCTGGCCTAATCGACCAGTGTGCTATTATAACAATTAGATAAGTAAATTTTCTTGATTGTGAATTTTTTCAAATTCCATGTTTTTTACATTTACATAAGCCTTAACGGCATGAAAAGTCTGGATACTTAATATTACTGTGTTCAGATTACTACTAAAAAAAATTCTGCTGAAAGTCAGAGAGAGCTTATTTTAATATTAACTTCTACACTCAAGTATTCACTGGTAAATTCTCTGAAATTAATGATCTTCCTGTAAATGTAGCTTTAGGGATGCATATGCTATTTTGTATTTTTAAGTGTTGAATTACTGGTTTAAATATTCAAGTCAATGGAGTCTCAGCTATACAGTTATCTCACTTCTGTTATATGTCCTTATGCTCTCATAGCTTGTTGCCTATTCTCTTTTCCTAATATAAACGTTGCTTAATTATAATGCTCTAATTAGAATACTGAAACAATATGTTTTCTTTTCCCTATCTTCACCAGGTTTCCAAGTGGGTTGGAAACAGCAGCTCCAACCATGGCTTTTGGATAACTGCGACGCATGTTTCCAACAATGAAAGGGAGCACGACATGGTTACATTTGCCAAGAGCCAGAGTGCTTTGCAGGAGAGCAGAAATGCTCTCCTTGTCCTCTTCACGAACAGTAACAAACGGAGGTCTCACAGCTTTGTACCCTCTGCTACAAGTAAGTGCTCTTTTACAATATTCAATGTGTGTTCATCTTCTGTCACCTCCTGCTACCTCAGGTAGACCTAACCTCAGTTACTTACTTGCAGTATTGAACAGGTTTGAAGTTCAGCTTTGTCAGTGATCGAAATTTGATTTGATAGTCCTTTTTAGTAGGTCACCAGCATCTTAAATTGATCCTCCCCTCACAAAAACTCTGTGTGCCAAAAGTATTCATTAATCCTAAAGAGAATCTGGTTTATTTAGTTTGTAAAGGGGTGGAAGTTCTATTTTTTAAGTACTGCTTATATTATTTTTGTGGTGGTGAAATTTGCATGAAAATTTTATGTTAGGTTTATACTGAAGAAAAGTCAGTGACCTGGAATGCTTTTTTCAAAATTCTGGTGAAGCATTTGTAAGTAGAGTCATTAAGTGGGATTTTAAGAGTGAAAGAGGTTGTTAAACAAGCAATTTGAACTTCTCTGTCCTTGCCTTGTTTTTAAGCACCTATTTAACTCCAATGACTAATTAGCATCCTGGCTAAAGGCTGCTTTCTTCAAAGACAACGCCCTCCTGCCTTAAAATACAAAACAGTGTCTTACCTCTCCCACTGGCCTTAGTGTAAAATCAGCTAAGGCTGGATTTCAGGGCCTGATAAATGCAAAGATCTTGAAGGAGGGGCAAAAATCACGCTGTTCTGGCTTTCCAGGCTTTTCTGGTAAACGGTTGTATTTGCATATTAGAAGTTAAGTAGGACAGTATTAAGAAGTAGGTGGTGAAATTGATTAAAAATATAATTTAAAGATTAAAAATTAGTCTGGTCTGTTTATTTTTGTTTTCCAAATAAAAATTAATAGTGAAATCCTAGATTCAGTTTAATGAGTACACAGATCTGCACGGGATACTGTGTCAGGTTTGAGAAATTTGTTAATGAAGAAACTCTCTAAACCTTCACTAGACCTGCACGTTGTTAGTGGTCAATGACCAGGCAGATTGTGCTACATATCAGTGAGTTCCAGCTTCTGTACATGGATCTCTATGGATCCCAGGGCTTTTCAGAAGATACTTTTATTAAAGCATCCTATTGTCAGTACACTTAATTCCTTAGCAGTGTTCTGTAAACCTGGTGGTGGTATCTTTTAGGATCAACAATTTGAAAAATATATTTTTACAATGTTACTTTACGTTACCAGGTTTCTGCACATTCTGCTTTGCACGTGTATTGGTATATCTCCTGGGAGAATAATGGAGTGAAAAAGGCTGTGATCTCCACCCTCTGTTAGCACTGCCCAGAATAATGTGTGTTGTAGAAGTGGCTGTATGAAGGCAGTTAATACCACTCTGTCTAGATTCAGTCCTGAAAAGGAACTGTGGAGTTCAGAATATTTGGTAGATCATTGTGGGGTCTTTTTTCTATTTCTGCTGAACTGGGGCTTTTCCAGAACACAAGATTTGGAAGCAGGGCTGAAAAGGCAATTGAATACACACACTTTTTGGTATATTCACAGGTTAGATGCTGTTTTAAAATCTCTGAAGTCTTCGATGTAGATTTACTTAATAGACTTTCATGCAGAATACTGTACTTTGTAAATAAACTTTGTGAGCTATTAACATGCAGCTTCCTTTCAGAATCAGAAACAAACCCTGCCAAATCTGATGCCTCACGTGTTTCTCATGACACTGCTGTCATGGAAGGCAGCAGCTCCAGCATGAGCAGGAGACCCCGCGCCGCCGCCGCCGCTGCCGGCAGCCCGCTGGCATCTTGTCACCGAAGGGAGCTCTATGTAGACTTCCATGCTATTGGCTGGTCAGGGTGGATTATTTACCCAAGTGGATACAATGCATTTTATTGCAGAGGATCCTGCATCTTCCCTTTGGGGGAAGGTCTAAATGCAACAAACCATGCTACAGTTCAGTCCATTGTTTATACACTGAAATTGTCTCAAGATGTCAGCATGCCCTGCTGTGTGCCAGATGAATTGAAGTCCCTCAATCTTCTCTACTTCGATGACAAACAGAATGTCATCCTTAAAAATTATGAAGACATGGTGGCAACAAGGTGTGGTTGTCATTAGCAAGACTTTTTTTTTCTCTGCACTTGGTGTGCACCTGGATTCAGCTCCCCATTTGCCACTGAAGATACCAAAGGAGGTGGCATTTCACTTTACAGGGCAGAGGAGATAGAAACTGGTCTGTGCTTCAAATGCTTCTCCCCTCACCATGGCTGTGGAAAGGTGGCTGGCTTGTGAAGCGCTGCCGACTTCAAGACCTCCATGGAGAGCTCTTTGAGTGCCTGTGCACCAAGGAAACTATTAAAATCAGGAACTTGCTGTATGAAGGACTTGAAACACATTAAGTTGACTGTTCTAATTAGGGTCTTGTTCTGTATACCAAGGCTCAGAATTTCTAGTGATTTAACAGGCATGGCATCCTGCCCCAATCCAGAATGGGATGCAGGTGTCAGTAGCACAGCCTTAATCAGTTTTGGCTGCATGATCCAGTGGGGATGTGCAGTCTTACTTAGAGCTTTCAGGGTGTTTGCCCAGAGCTAATATCAGAGGTTTCTACCACTTGTAGATCATGTGTTACCAGGAAATAGACTTCTTCTCCTGAGTTTCATGCAGCTCTACCAAATGCAGAGAATTCCTCATAAGTCCCCATGGGACTTGCTAGCCAGTCTGAAGGAGGCCATAGGTCAGTATTTGTCTGGGAATCAGCATATTTGGCTTTTAACTCAGGGCTGCAACTCTGTATGGTGAGGCCAGTTCCTATCTCTTTAATGGCTGTCAGGGTGTGTGGCACCAGAGATTGCCTTGTGTATTTGCTGTACTGTGGGATCCTAAGCTTGGGTCAGAATCCTCATGGTTTAGCAAGAAGAAAGAACACCGTGAAGATTTGGAGGCCTGTGAGAATGCTAGATACTGGCCTGGACTGGTGTCTGAGGCAAGTTTTACTAGAGTGTAATTGCTGAATCCCTTCCCTTCTTTGAAGAATAGGAGGACACAGGCTTGGATGGGACCCCTTGAGATCTTTCAATCTTGCTACAATTTCATGCAGGTAACCAGCCCATTGCCATTCCTCAGTCAATTCATTGAGGTGTATGGTTGGTTGGTTTGTCTCCATTAACCCTTGAAGGAGGCTGACATCTCACAGAATGTGGCATCTCCCAAAAATTCTTCATGGAGAATTTTTTTACTCCAAAGAGACTTAAAAAAAAGAAAAACTATGTTTTTTTGGGTTTTCTGTAAATACTGATGTCTATAATAAATTTATTTTATTTAAAACCCAAACACTTGGGGTATATTAAATTAATCTGTAATATAAAATGCTAATTTTTAAATAAATGTAAAGTAACATTGGTATGGTTTGTGTGTTGTATTTGAACCTTTCCTAGAGTCATGAATCAAATAATTTTCCAGAAGAGAGGACATTCCCAGTGGCTTCAATGGGTACTGTTTCAAGTCCTTTGTGTGGAGTGTAACAGATAAGGAGAACAGACATGTTTCCCTTCAGGGAGGATCCCGTAGTTATTCCTCAAGTGAAAGCGTTTTGATCTTGATATATGGTTACCCTGGTAAAGTAGAATGTAAATCTGGTAGCAGGGTGGTTCTAACTGCTGCATCAGCCCCACCCAGCCATGGGATTCAGTGCCATTGCCAAAGGGACCTTGGGAAGCACAGAGGGCCTTAAAGGATCTCCCTTTAACTGTTGTATTTCCCAGGCTGCTCTTGTGAACTTTTCCCTTTTCACTGCAGAAGTACCGGCAGGAACTGTAGGAACCACACCTTGGGAGTGGAAATATGCATCTACAGTGAGAGTCTGGACGAGGTTGTTTCTGAATGGTGACTTCAGCTGATATTTACCTTTGCTTGTGGTCGAGGCCCTAAGAACTGAAGCCAGAAGTTTTACTGGCAGCATTTGGAGTGGATTGGCAGAGGCAGGATCTGTGTCCCACATTGCATCTTCTGTCCATGCATGACAAATGCTTCCAGCACCATCAGCTCTACATCAGCTTCATCCTTCACTGCTCAACCCAGAGAACTGCCCATTGTTTTTCTAGGATATCTTAATGTGTTTCTTCTTGTTTCAGATGCCAGGAAAAGAAAATTCTACTGAAAAGCAAGTATGATTAATAAATAAATGATGGGCACATTGAATATTAGCTAACATAATGCTGCCCTACAATAGGTGAAATATGCACAGGCAAGCTAGGAGCACTAGGTAGTTCTGCACACATTAAATTATTTTTTTTTTCTGCACCACTCAACTTAGTCTTATTATGCCCCATTAAACCCTGATAATTAAAACAAAATATATTGGAATTGTTTATCCTGGACTTTGTAAGGAAATGAGGTTCATAATAATGCCAAGGGAAAAAAAAATTACACTATACCACAACTTGTAATTAGAATAACAATTAAGCACAAGTAGGCTCTTTTTTTTGTTGTTGTTGCCTTTTTTTTTTGTTTTCCTTTAGAATAAAGGTGGATTTTCGGATTTTCTTCTTATTTGTTAATTGAAACATGTAAAAATTATAAAATAAGAAGAAAATCCTACTCATGGTAGAGCTGATGGGTTATGCTCAGCCCCGTGACAAAGCATTAGGTCCAAGTTTGGAACTAAAGTGGTCCAGGCATGTGAGGTATTTGCAGTCACACTCTGCTCCTTAAGGTGGAGAGAGCACTAAGCCTTGTCCTGACAACACTGCAGTGGGGTCTGAACATGTTGTGGGAGACAGCCAACCATAAAGAGCACAAATTCACTAGAGTAGTCTCTTGCTTGTAGAAATGTTTGTTTTAAGGGATTTCTGAGGTGCTCCTTTCACAAGGTATAGATGATGGGCAGGTGCTCCTTGGCACTGGAGCAGGAGAAAGGATATGCGGGGGGTAAGGCAGAAGGGATGGGCTTGGGGAAATTGATCTGAGGTGGTTTCCTTTTTTTGCGAGGTTGGGGATGGGGATGAGGTGAGCTGGGGAGGAAGAAAAAACTTCTATGTGCCTGCCCTGAGGAAGCTGGAGCACAGCTGTGCTGTAAGCTCTCTTCTATCCACTCTGCAGGCTTGAAAATGCTGTTTGGTATGAAGCAATCTTCTAGGAATGCTGATGTTTCTTTCAGACTACCAAGGATAATTAGTATGGTTCATGTTCTTGTGTAGGAAATGGGGCAATTATTTGAAAGATCCAAGGAGGATAATATTTATTCATAGTCCTGGAGCTTGTATCGGGAAAGACTGGGTGTCTATGGCAAATTCTAGGGCTTTCCCACAGATACAATACCCTCTAGACTCACTAGTCCCTTTCAGACTGCACATGCAAATGCGTTTATACATGTGGGTTCATTCTTATGTACACCCTCGTGCCCATGCATTCATGGTCTGAGGCAGCTGCACTCCTGGTTCATCCTAAAGAATGGTGCAATTTACCCAGAACTGAGATGGAGTGCTTGGGCTAATGTGAAAACATTGCCACATTCACAGGGTGCATTTCAATGGCTTTGTGCAAAAGTATGTCACACCTAGGCCACTTCTCTGCTGGCCTGGAGTGCAGCTCACATATCCAAGGAGAGTAATTAGTAGGTGTGAATTTGCCTTACCTTTGGTGAATGAGACAATTGTGCATTAAAGCAGCTAGTAAAATGTTTTATTTCTTCCTACTGGGTTTATAGCTAGAAGCCATTCTCAGAATAAGGGGGGCTGCTAACTTTCCTTGTAACAGAATGTGTGCAGCTTTAGATTCTTGCATATACTAACTGCCCTTATTCAGAGCTAGACCATGGCCTGCCTTATTGTGGGAAACAAAAGTTGCAGATTTTCCCTGAGAAAATGACCTGATACTGAGAAGTGACTAAACTTTAACTGAAACCATGATTTGGGGATGCTGTAAATTCAGTCCTTGTGATACAAAGGGCGTTATGGCATAAAGCCCAGTATGCAGATTCAGATCTGCTCACAGAAACTTTACTTGATTAACCATCAGGTTACATGGTATTGTCAGGCAGCACAAAACTGGTGTGTGAATTTAAAAATCTGTGTAGACTTTCTACTGTGATCCACATTTTAATCAGCACTTAATCTGCATCATATTTTCTGCTAGATGGCTGAGCCAGTGGTTGTGGCCAAGCACTGTTCATAGGCTGTTCACAGGGTCCTGGCTAGCTCTGAAGGGAAACATACAGCAACAAGAGAATCATATGGAGAGCAGTGGTGAAGGTCTGTGTGTACCTACATGAAGCTTTTTGCGACCTGGATTGAATGAGTACAACACTTGCCAGGACATAAACAAGGCAAGAAATCATGGGATCAGGCCTGGCATACTGAATGACTTCTTGGTGGTATGTAATTTAAGCTAATATCCCTTTCTGTCTTGTGCACTTCCTTTGCCATGTCATGAAATTTCTATCCAATTCAATTGATTGCTTAGCCCTTGTCTAGGCTCTGATTGGGGACTTTGTGATGTTGCATGTTCCTTTATTCAACGGTCATGTAATTTCTGTCAACAACAGCTCTCAAACAAGAAGAAAATATATACCAGTATGTGCATACCAGTATATGAAGTCTCCATTAAAGGCAGAGGAAGAAAGAGAAGGAAGGCTTACTATAAATGGGACCAGGAATGTAGAAGTTCAATTACCAGAATTCATTTTCTTTGTACATGTTAAACCTGTTGTAGCTGATGTAACTAGCACATGCAGTTGGGTCTAATTGCTGCCTTCCAGCTTGACCTAATTGACTCTCTGATTTGCAGTCACCTTACCTCTATGAGTCCATGTTTCATTACATTTTATCCTAGCTCCTGAAATCCTACAATTTCTGTGGGTAAAAATAGACTACAGCAATCCAGAGCTTTTGTGTATGAACTGTCAATCGTTTCTCCCCTGTAAATTTCTTCATCTACTCATGAACAGTGGAAATACAGTAAGTTGACAAAGAGGTTTATTAATTACCCCCAAATACTCCTTATTTAGGCTGACATAACTCCTTATAGCTCACTGGGAGTTTAACTCTGACTGAAAACTACAGTGATATAAAAGCTTAGAGATAATTTCATAACCTAATTGGGGTGTTTATATTACAGGACTATGCTATTCTCAGTCCCTGCTCATAATTGCTAAGAAAGAGTTCTCTGATGAATAATGTGTCAATATTTTCCATGGAAAAATTATTTAAAGAAAAGCTTTTGAAATATGAAAACACCACAGTTTTAGCTTTAAATAAGCAATTCAGTCATCATTTAAAAAAAACCCCTCTAATGTCTCCTGCAGCTTTGATTTCAAACACGTCACATTCTTCATTAAAGCAATCATTGTTAAAACAGAGGGACATAAAGCAACATAGGATTTATTCCTTCATTAAACTGATGATCCGTATATGAAGCCAATTAACATTATGAGTCTGGTGAACATCAAGTGTAAAGAGGTTACAGAAAATTAAAAGCAGTCACCTTGGTCTTTAGATAAAGAAAGAACACTTTTACATTATAAATTATAAGAGTGTCCAAGCGGGACAAATCGGCAAATTTGGTTAATTGGAAAATACATTTTACTGCACATGAATTAGGGTAAAATAACCTTTTAGCTGCTAGCCTTTTTCTGTGGTCAGGTACTGAGAATCACAGGAAAGGAAGCATTTGGACATGGAGAGGCAAGAGAGCCATTTCATCAAGCTGAGTTGTTCCTTGAGTTTTACAAATGATCCCCTCAAAGCTCCCTGTTTCCAAGGAAAACATCCATTCAGTGATTTTGCTCAGCAGTTCAGCCCTAGGTTTTGTTTTCATGGGTGAAATATAAGAAGAGGTGTGTTTGTGTGTGCAGCACAGGAACAGTTCTGCTCCAAGACAGACATGATTAGTAAAGTGTCTATCCTGAATTATACTTACTTGGATTTTTTCTTGCAGACCTAGTAACTAATACTGATATTACAATAATCACAGTAATAACAACAGTAATAATAATAGTAATGAAAATTAAGTTTATGCAGGCAACTTAAAGAACTTTACATTAAATGGTAATTTTTTTCCTGAAATATTGTAGCTCTGTATGCTATTTCGTTCTTGTTTTCAGTGCTTGCCTTTGGTAGCTGGATCAGAGGGACTCCCAGAGAAATACTAGACATGATCCCAAACAACTTACTGCATTTTTTTTTCCACTGTAGTCCCAGACTGGCAGGAAAGAGTCTGCAGCAGGGGGACACGGAGGGACGCAGGAGCAGCTCTGCCGGCAGCCTTTCCCGGGGAGGGCCGGGCGGAGCGGGGCCGGGGCGCGGA